>BMAW01117350.1:0-122594 GCA_019974015.1 Nephila pilipes | reverse complement strand
TTAGGTACGCTGCCGTATGATCTGTGGACTCACATTTTGCAGTATTCATTGCAAACCTAATAGCTGGTAACTTTTCAGCCCATAATGTATGGTTGTTAGCTACCATCATTGCCAAGCGAGGTTTCAAATCTCTATTTTTGCGTTCGACTGGATTTGCCTGAGGGTGATATACAGGAATGAGACTTTGATTGATATTCAAAACATAACATAACTGTTGCATTACCGCACTAACGAATTGAGTTCCATTGTCACTTATTAGACGACGAGGCAATCCATATCTAAGAAAAACTTCATTTAGAAGTGTTAACGCACATTCTTTAGCAGTAGCTTGCTTTAATGGGAATAACTCTACCCATTTTGTTGTACAATCCTTAACTATGAATATCCATTTCATGCCTTCACTAGTTTCTGGTAAAGGACCAAACAGATCAATTGCTATACTTTCAAATCGTTGGGCTGGAACTGGGGTTTGTAAAAGACCAGCAGGTTTTTGATTTGTGGCTTTATACCTAATGCATTCTGCACAACTTTTCACATATTCAGTAATATACTTCCTCATACCAGTCCAGTAATATTTTGAAGATATTCTAGAAAAGGTCCCATCAGCTCCATAATGCGCAGCAGTGGGAGCATCATGATGTAATTTTAATATCTTCTCTCTCTCATGAGAAGTGACAACTAATTGAGCTTCATCAGCTTCAGCATGAGGTGAATATCGGTAGATTACGCCTTGGTTCATAATGTACCCTCTGTCAGTCCAATTGGCAAAGTCAACTCCCTTGTTGGGATTTTCAAAGCAATCAATAATCTTGGTTAATTCAAGATCCTTCAATTGTTCAGCCCTAAGTTCACTAGCAGTTCTTGTAGGGAAATCAATAACTATAGCTTTTAATTCACAAGCGGTTTCTTCATCTTTAGCCACAGGCCTGGAAAGCATGTCTGCAATAACATTGCATTTTCCTGGAAAATAATCAATCTTCAGATTGTAAGATTGTATCTGAAGTGCCCATCGGGCTAGTCTTCCAGTGGGTGACGTTAAACTCATTAGCCATTTTAATGGTTGGTGGTCTGATGCCACTGTAATTTCTGTGCCTTCAATATAGCCTCTAAATTTGTTTAAGGCCCAAACTACAGCCAAGGCTTCTCGCTCAGTTGTTGAATAATTTTTCTCAGCAGAGCTTAAGAGTCTACTGGCATATTCTATTGGCTGTTCATCGGATGGACTTTCTCCTTGTAGAAGAACTGCACCTAAGGCATAACTGCTAGCATCTGTTCGGATGGTAAAAGATTTTTTATCATCAACTTGTCTTAGTACGGGGGGAGTTATTAAACATTGCTTCAAAGTCTGGAAGGCTTGTTGCTCCTTTTCACTCCATGTCCAAGCAGTACTCTTCTTTGTCAAGTTGCTAAGGGGTCTAGCAATATCTGAAAAATTCGGGATGAATTTTCTATACCAAGAACAGGTTTGTAAAAAGGATTGTAACTGCTTAACATTTTTGGGGTAAGGAATGTTTTGTATTGCTGCAGTTTTATCTTGATCCACTTCTATTCCTTTAGGAGTTATCCATAATCCAAGATATTTCACACGGGAGCAGACAAACTTACATTTTCCTCTGTTAGCACATAATTAAAATTTTTTAAGTCTGTCAAAGACCATTCTTAAGTCTTCAATGTGTTGTTCAAAGGTTTCAGACAGTACAACAATATCATCCAAATATACCAGAATGTTTACTTTAGGTAATCCATTACGAAACTGGTCCATAAGTCTCTGGAAGGTTGCTGGGGCATTGCGGAGTCCAAATGGCATTCTTTTGTACCTAAATGTACCAAAAGGGCATACGAATGCAGTTTTTTTTCCCTTTGATCGGCTCACTACGTGTGCAGAAGTTCCTGTGTGTGTCGCCCCGACACTTATTTTGAAAGTGCTATGTGAAATGCACTTTTGTTGAAGCCATCCTGGCTGGTTCATTATTTCGTCCTGAAATAATTCTAACATTTGGAAAAGGATTACATAGTTCATTTCCGTAGCTCAGTATTTAGGATAACATTCTTAAAGTTTCAGTGTCTTAGTCTGTACTGTTTATTAAGATCATATAGAAAATAAGTTTCGTAATCGCAATATTATTTTCATACAAAACTAATTTGTAAAATATTTTAATTCCGATGTTATTAATTAAAATCAGTCAATTTGAAAAAAAGCTATGAGGATTTACAGAGCTAAGAAATCAGAATGCGTTACATAATTTTTCCCTTTTTATGTTCAGCTTCCTTTTTTTCATTTTAATTTAAATTCTAAAACCAATTTATTTTCATCTCAAACTTAATGTTACATATTACATAAACACGTGAGTGTTATAATCTCGAATAATGTATAATTCTATTGAATGATCTGTTAACAGTGTAGCAGTATTTTTCTTTAAAATAACAAATAAATAATGCTTAAATTTGAATATGATATTAATAATGATTTGAAAATTAATGGCCTATCATATTCATTTCTTTCTAAGAATGTGAATGTTTGTATAACACTTTTGAGAGCGTTTCAAACTTATCTAGGAAAAACTATATTTGAGAGTTTCACAATTTTTTTTGCTGACAGATACATTTATATTAATATTCTATTTCTAAAACAATAATCACTGTTTGAAAATGTTTTGTGCATAAAAGATATTTCAGGTTATTTGAAAAAGCTGTTTAAAAGCTAAAAAAAAATGGAATAATAGAAAAATTTAAAAAAGTAACGAATTAAAATGAAATAGTCATTTGTATTATAATTTGAAGCTGTAATTGAGATCTTTAGTTCAGAAATGGTACAATATAGATCTATAAAAATGTAGACAATGTAGACACTTTTTTACCTATAAAAATAGTTATGTTAATAAACAACAAAAATGAAGTAAAAAGGTAAAAATATAAGATTATAAAATTAAGAATAATAAGCAATTGCAATCATTTCTTTTTATTGTAATTGAATTGCACTGACATTAAACAAATTTGCTATCAAAAAGAAAGTCTTAAAGTTTCTTGGATATCTAAAATAGAATTATTTTTCAAATGCAGTTTTATTGAAAGATCTTTTATCAGTAGCAGTGTTTTTCTTTAAAATAAGTAACAAATAATTTTTAAATTTGGATATAAACACTGGATTTCAATAATGAATTGAATTTTAATGGTCTATCATTTTTATTTCTTTTAAGAAGGTGAATGAAGGTGTGACATTTTAATAGTATTTCAGACTTATCTAAGATAAACTATATTTGACAGTTTTTTCACTAATTTTTTTTTATGTCAGATACATTTATCTTAATATTCTATTTTTATAACATTAATAACTGTTTAAAAAATGTTTTTTTTAGAAGGGCTGTTAAGAAGCTCAAAGAAATAGAATAAAAGAAATTTTTAAAAAATAATAAGTTAAAAAGAATCAGTCATTCGTATTTTAATCTTAATCTTCTATAGAGATCCTTAGCGCAGATATAGTACAATGTAGACCTTTAAAATGCATACAATGTAGACCCTTTTTTACTTTTGAAAATGAATTATAACAATAAACGACAAAAACGAAGAAAAATGATAGAAAAAGTAGATTTACAAAATTAAGAATACTAAAAAAGTGCAATGACTCCGTTTAATTATAATTGAATTACATTGACATTAAACAAATTTGCTGTCAAAAATAAAGTCTTACATTTTCCTGTATACTTAAAATAAAATTATTTTTTTAAATACAGTTTTAAGTAAATGTTATTTAGAATGCATATATTTAGTCTATAACTTAGCTAGATATTTTTACTCAATTGACCCGGAAAACTTAAACTTATTTTTAATGAATGATTTTCTTCTTAATTCATAATTTACAGATTTTTTTTAAAGGTTTCAGTATTTTACTGTTATTGTAAAAATGTCGATGATTATTCTACGTGTATCAGTGTTGAAATTAAATCGTGTCTTAAAGTCTATACGCCAACAATTAAAAGCATACTTGATTTCCTCAGGTTCCCAATCAGTAGCTTAATTTTCTTTATGACTTTTTTCTTGATTTCAAAATCTAGTTCATTAATTACCAAGATACAGTTTGAACCCCAAATTAAAATAACATATCTATCGTGGCTTTCAGTTTCTGGAAATAAACTAATCTGCAAATATCGTAAGAAAATTAGATGTTATAAGAAAATATTAAAGAGTATGAATAGAGAGAAAAAGGAAGCTGAAGGAGCATATTTTTTCTTTCAGTATCATCTCATCCTTTTAATTCGTGTAGAGATAATTTAGTTTCATATTTTCTTTTTTCTGCGATAAAGAATAAAAAACGAATTTCATTAGAAGATAGATTTTATTAGAAATTATATTTATTAGGAATTTTTTTTTTTGAAAACCAGAGCAGGAATTTCGAAAAAGGAAATGAAACGCAGCGCAACCGTGAAATAATTTTTCTAGAGTATCCTTTATGTAAGATATAAATTATAATTTTAGTTTATAATAAGATTTCTACCCAAGCAAATTAATTTTAATCGGTTTCTTTTTGCAAAATCATAATTTATGTACTGTAATTTGAAATTAATTTCTTTAACATAGCGCATCTATGCGTAATGTTGTAAAAGAAAGTTATAAAAAACATATTGCAGGGTAAACTTAATTTGCAGAAATTGAAAAAATAAGAAAGATAAAAAAAAACTAAAAAATTAGGGATTTCTTTCTATTTTCGGGCATGGGACCTAGAATTCCTTCCACTTTTTATTTTTTACTACGCAGCAAATGAAATGTGTTCTTTGTTCAAAGCAATTCTCCTTTTCCGGATTATCTATTTTGTTTCCCAAGGAATTTGAGTAAGGAGAGAAGGAATTCAACAGTTTCAATTTTACTTCCGTATCCTAAGAAACCTCGGGAAAAAACCGGGGGTAACCAAGAATTACGTTGATAAATCCATTTGCCCTGGGGGTCTTTTTCCGGCTTCCACGAGATGCATTGAGCAACAATTTTATTTCTTTCACTTCCACGTTGTAAGAAATCGCAAGTGGTTTTAACAGAGAGAGAAAAATATTGAGGTTTTAGTCTAAAAATATTTGTTATTTGGTGCTGAAGTATTTAATAATACACTAATAGAAGAAATAATATTGCTTTGTTAATAAATTTTACAGTTCTAAAAGGACGTAAGAACAGCTATTTGCAAGAGAATCAGTCTAATTTTATGTAACTAAAAATTTATCTGGCATTAACTGTTCAAATGTCTGTCAGCAATTAAAATACTATGTGGATGAAATAAGTTGTAACTGAAAGAAATTTTGTAATAAAATTGACAAATATAAAAGGAGTGATTGTTTATTAACGTCGCACTGAGAAGAAACTTGAGGCCTTTAGCAGAAGGCCTAAGGGGACGGAGCTCATCCAAAGGGTTTAGAGCTACAAACCACCCCTCACTCCCGAGAGACAATCATCCACTCACTCAACATATATTGGCAGAAAGAAATTTTTTTACAACAATAAAGGGTAAGATATAACAGTAAATGTTGGAGAAAAATATTAAAAGATGATACATAATTTCAAAATTCAAAAGAAAATAAAAGTTAACAATGGGCTTACAGAGAGTGTCGTCATAGCTCTAAAACTTCTGATTTTTCATTTTTCTTTCTTTTTATGGAATGCATATCAATCTGTGTTCTATTGACGTCACTATTTCCTGTTAACAACGTATGCTGACAATATGACTCACTCCTACAGTCAGTCTCATCGGCGACGGCCGGCAAAAGCATTGGTACGAGGAATGCGCAAAAAAAAAAAAAAAAAAAAAAGAACTATTCAGAAATGTAGCTCTAGACAAAAACTTTTGCATATATTCAAGAAATACAATTATAAGACCACAATAAGGAAAATTGAAATATTGAAACAATTATGAAATTTGCTGCGTAGTTTTATGAGCCGTAAGAATACGATATTTACGCTTAAAAAGAAAATAAGAATTTTCCCAAGCCTACTGTATTGACAGTGGATTAATTTGGAATCTCGGTTCAGGGATGAGGACGACACTTGAACTGGAATCTTCATCTTTAAGCTTCTAAATTACACCAACGGTAGGAACTGGAGCTCCGACAGATTGAATGTGCATCAGTTTCACTGCTCGACGAGTCTTCAGCGGCATCAGGGTTCGGACCGTCGGTTCGACATAAACAGCGCAGGCCGCGTGTATGCGAACATGACCACTAGGCTACCTTGGTCACATATGAAAAATGAAGGGCTTTACGTGGTGAAGTAAAAATGAATATATTTCAACTCAATGTTTAAAATGTTTTCATATGTGAATATGAGTTTAACTTTCGATTATTTTGCTGTAATTTTTAATTTCATTTGTGATGCCTTTGCTTTCTCCGACACACAGTTGTATACTTTGGATAAACCATTCCCTATGTATATACTTATTTAATATTGAAATGTTTGGGTTTAAAGGGGAGTGATCGTTCATACTTGCATAATTATATTTACACCCCAAGTGAAATACATAAAAACGTTAAAACTCACTAAAAGTAATTAATTCATCCGGTAAATTAAATGGTTCGAATGCAGTTTAACCCAACCACCCTTGGCGACAAGAAATATTTGGCGGTATTTTGCCAAATGTGGCTACCCTGGCCCGTTTTACGGATTTAACGTTCAGCCAAAAAAAATCGCCAAGTTTGGTGCCAATTTTTGAAATCGAGCCAAGTGGTTGGGATAAACTGCATTATTGAAGAAAATACTAGCTAAAACTTGTCGCAAATGTCTAAATATCGCATTGTTAGGCGAGTGAGAACGATTCCCAAGGTTTCAGAGTCCTAGCTTGATGGGAAGTTGGTAAAATTAACGATCGAAAATTTGATGACACACACACACACACACACACACACACACACCAAGTGAAATACATAAAAACATTTTAATAAAAATAAATCTTTTTTTATTCAGATTATAAAATGTGGGAGAGTATTTTTATTTTTGAACTATTACAAAGCTTTGGTATTAGAGAGACTAGTTTGTATCTATTTAATATCATTATCGTCGATTAATAATAATCGACGTAAAGAGTTGTTTTTACCTTAGATGAACAATATTGTTATGAACATGTGACGACCCTTCCCTACAATGGTTCTCTTATGAAGGAAAAAAAGTCTTTACAGATATGTCATCAGTTGGCAAGGGAAGTTTAAGAAATGACCTTTTAGCCTCGGCGACGGGTTTGGAGACCCCTTTGGTAACTTGGTGACAAATGGAAAGTTCCTTATAGTGATGGAATTGAGTTGATATCTTCACAGGGAAGAAAATTATAGACTTTATCTGAATTTTTCTTTGTGATGTCACACCTGGCTGGAAGAGTAATGAATATTTCGAGAGTCCAAGACGAAAGAACCAGTCTATTTAGGGAGTCTATCTTCCATTACTAGGTAATACTCTGGAGATTTGTCCGAACTAGTAAGGTGTTGAGCGGAATGTTATTATATGTGTTGTTAGTGCGTTTTGTACGTGTTTGTGTTGTTGATTTGCGCAAGTGTTGCATTTATTCTTGTATATGTGTCGCTGTTCTGAATAGGTATTGTGTTACCTGTTTGTGCTTTTAATGTCCAAGCTCTGCTTTCTGTGTCTTGTCCTTAAGATTTGCGAATAAACTGCTTTATATATATATCATTTATTTTTCATGTTCGACTTGATTTTCACTCCCATACACTCAAAAATTCTTTTATTAATATTTAGCTGATGCTGAGGAGGAGGATTTTCTTAAAACGATTGATTGATTGTTTATTAACGTTACACTCAGAAGGGACTCGGGGATAAATACGTACACTCTCATAACTTTGAGACACTGTCAAGTGATGAGGATAACACCTGAGACTGCACACTAATTTCCACAGTTCCTATTACGCCAACGTGAGGACTTAGAGCCACGGCAGATTTACACGATTTAGGGGAATAAAGACTCAAACCCCAGACTAGACAGAGGCCACGAACTTGATTATGACGAGCCCCAATCAAAAGGATTTTGCGACCCTCCCTCTTCAAAGTGATAAATGTATAATCTTGAGACCTTAATATCAGTTACAAAGAATTTGCGATAGTTCTTTCGTTTCTAAATAGCACCTAAGATCTCAAATAAACATCAAGCAACTGAATTATCAAATTTCCCAAGCAACTTAATGGTATTACTGAATTTATATCTAATATTTTTTTAAATTATTATAAATACACTTATAAACTGCTTTATATATATATAATTTCCTTTCATAAAAGCAAGTATTATTATCTCAGATTCATTCGAAGTTACTGTGTGATATACTTGCATGTAGAAACAAAGCATTACTTGTGTACTGAGAAGCAAAATAATAATTCATTCTAAAATTCAAATAACTGAATCATTCTTCTATTATACGCTAGAATAAATTCCTGGAAAAATAAATACTAAAATCAGAGTTCAGTGAATATTCTTTAAGATACGGTGTTTGATTTTTGCAGTCATGTTCGTATAAACGTTTTTATGTCTCTAGATTGACTTTGGTCAGATGAACCAAAATATAATTTTGCGAAGCATAAAACGAAAAACTGGAAACGAGCTCTAAATAAAACGTCAGCAAGAACAACAGTTGGTTACTCCATAAAAATTTCAAATGAAAAAAAAATTGGATTTATTGGCATAGGGGAAAAACAAAATAAATATATATATATGCGAGCTTATATGTCGAAAATATACATATGGAGAAATCAGATTTGTTTTTTATTGTTTCCCTTATCAAAAGAAATAAATCGTTACATTTTGCATTTATGGGAAACCATATTTAGTCCGAATGAATTGGAACATAAAACAAGAAGACTAAAATATTATTGCGAATATGATTTTATTTCCAAAAAGATTTATTTACGACAGTTTTTGTTGCAAGGGCACAAGGTTATTTTAGACTATAATTTTAAATAACGTCAAATTGTTATAGATACTCGTAATTTTTTTTATAAACATATGGAAAAATAAAAGACTCAATGATGTACTTTTATAAGCAAACTGTAAAATAGGAAATATGAAGGAGTTTCTTTTTACAACTCTGGAAAGAAGAGCTGAGATTCATGAATGTCTAAAGTATAGAGTGTAATGAATTGGTTATAAAAGGAATTTCCGAATTAAGTTATAACTATTTGATCATTTTAGAATCATAATTATTGGGAGCTTTGCACTTATTATTATGAATCGTGAGATGATAAATTTTAAATAACGTGTGAATCAAAACGACAGGTAAAAGTGCAAAGTTAATTTTAATTTAGAGAAAATAAGAAAAATATTTAGAACTAGAACCAGAAATCTAATCGTAAGAGATACTAAAATTGTAAAGTAAATGCATTTGAAATTGGGAAACTTTGAAAGAAAAAAGTGCGTTAACTTGTGAATTAAGTGTGTGTGCCCTTTTAAGAGTACAAATGAATATTTTAAACTTCCTTTACTCTTTATTTCTCTGAATAATGATTTGAAAGGATATTATACATCCTAAATTGGCGATTTTAAATTAGGTTATCCATTTGTAAATCATAGAATTATTTTAGTCGAAAAGGGGTTGCTATATTTTTGATAAAAATGTAATGGTTGAAAATGTTGCCAATTCAATGTTTGGCTCCAATAATTGTGGATATCTTCTTATATAAAAAGTTATATTAATTCTAATATAATAAAAATAATTTTATAGTGTATTAAATTTAAGAAAATGGTTTTTCCCCATAAGATGTTATTCACTTTTCAATCACAATTTGTAAGTTTTGAAAGAATATTACTATTCTGAATATTCATGTTTAAGCTATTAACAATGAAAGTTATCCGTAAATGGTTGACAATGTCTTATAAATGTAACATTAAAACTGCATAGGGTCACTAGTTATATTTATGAATATCAACTCACATACGAATGAGGTTTGAACATTCATTTGATTTATTTTATTAAGACAGCTACACACAGTAGCTACGTATACTTTATTACTGACAAAATAGTAGGTTTCTATTTGTTAAGTCTAACTAGAATGTCTTATTCCAAATAAAAACTCACTATTTTTATCTATGCAAAACCATAAATGAAAGTAAAGGAGAGCAAATAAATATAAATATTCCAGATACCTAAGCAAATACTGTTCCATTAAGTTCAAACGATCATTTTCAACTTAAAATTAAACTTATGAACATATGAGAACAATTTTGTTAAATATTTTTGGAAAAATGAAACACTTTACAAGTCACTACCTTGTTCTATGAAGGAAACGAAACATTTTTCTGGCCGTCATACTTAAAAAACTCTAACTAAAAGACAGTACTTAACAATTACCGCTCACTTTTGAAGAAAATGAATTATTTTTATAAATTTTCATTTATATATATATTCGTGAGAATTTCCAGAAATTTATAATCTCTATAAGAAATTTTGTCTTTGTTGTACGAATTTTGAGTTTGGTGTTCAATCTGTAACACATGTTTTGATTTGAATGAAACAATTCAGACATTTCAAAATAAGTCTCAGAAAAAACTGCTTAAACCAATGGTTTCCCTTAACACGAAGAACAATAAGAACAAGCGAGCCAATGATTTAATAATCATTTACAATTATTAATTAAATAAATCCATTTTCGTAAGACAATTATTGAAAATCACTAATTTTATTTTGTTATTGTTCCTGAAGTGAGCACAATAAAAAGCCAATCAATCAATCAACCAAAAATTTAATTTGTTGGCGCGGAAAATGAATGGAATGGAACGAGGGATGGAAATTCAATGGAAGTTTTCTAAGCAATCCAGATATACTAACTAATTAATGAAAGCTACATGAAATGGCATTTTTTATTCTTTCTATTTTAATGAAAGAATTATATTATTATTCGAAATTTAGACTTAGAGTTTATTTTTCTCTATCAGATACCTCATTCCAGAGAAGAAACTTCATTTTTTATCTATGGAAGAACAATAACAAAATATATCATGAGATATAAAAAAAGAGATGTACTAGAATAAGAGGTTCGGAAATATAAAAAGGAAACATATACTTAGAAACACATAGAGAGATTCGAAAATATATGTATAAAAATATACATATTTTCGAGTTAAGCAGATTTTTATTTCTTTCGAAGTTACGTTGAACGTCTTTTATTAATAACTATTAAATTTGAAGGGGAGTGTTTTCATTTGCAGTCAGCAGAAATTTATTTCTGGAACACTAATATCGCTTGTGCATCTTTTTTTGGAAAAAAAAAAAAAATACGCGAAAGAAGCTTGTTAGGGGAAAAAAACCAAATACTGCAGTTTGCAAGAATGGGGTGTTTATCAGATTGTTTACACAGAGGGGAAAAAAACTAAATTACCATTTCCTGAAGGAAAACAGAAGCTAACAGATCAAAAGAAATTTATTCGCACTCAGTTTACCCCCTTCCCAATTCACTTAGTAGATGCAGATAAAAACGTAATTGCACTTTTTGAGATTCAAAAGAGAAGCGGAAAAAGTGAAAAACATGCATCGTACTTTAAAATTTCTCTTTACGGTGATTCTTAATATGTATTTTCGGTTATAAGTATGTTAAACATAATTTATTTGAAAAATCTAACTTCTTTTAGAAATGAACAGAAAATTAAATTTTGATCGTTTGATCTTATGAGCTAGAAAAAAACCTGCAATCACATTCTGATCAATTTTTTATAGTCATTTTGGGAAAAAGGTAATGAGAAAAATAATATAAAAGTATTAAGCATAAGCTTCAAAAAATGTTCAACTAACTACTCTCGACCTTGTTCTGTCGTTTTATATTAAAATACTTTAATAGACGAATATTGATTCGCATTGAATAGGGGACTTGAATTTAAAACAGTTTAGTGAGATTGAATCTGTAGTGTGTTGAATCTTAGGACCGCGGTAGTCTAGTGGTCATAATTTTGGATTCGTGATCGGCGGTTTTCGTTCAGTCACGGATTCGATGCTTGACTGCCAAAGACCCACCGTGTAGCCGGGGCTGATGCACGTTAAATCTGTAGGGGCCCAAAGTTCTCCGGTTGGCGTGGTGTGGAAGTTAGGAGAGGGAGTGCCAGCTCAAATGTCGTCCTCGTCACTTGACCGAGGTTCAAAATTACGAGGTTCTTCACCAATAATATTCGTGTGACGTTAATAAAAACTAAACTTGTTGAATTTTAGATTGTTATTTTGTCCGAATATTCTCATCCCGGTGGACAAGGTTGGATGATCTTTTGGGTATAATAAGGATTCTTTCAGAGTATCTTTTGCTCTACAGGTATCGTGTTAGTATTAGCAATGCCAGAGACCACAGAGCTGAAAAAGACCTTCCCATTGGGCTATTAGGTGTTTTTAATCACTTCGAGTGTTAGTTTCAATATGTTGGAGAGTTTCTGTTCTTTTGGATGAAATGTTCTTATCTGTTCTTATTCATTTATAGTTCTCTAACCTGTTCTTAGAATAACTTTTTTAGCTTCCTCGAAGAATACCTCAATTATATTATAATGAATTTAATATGCTATATAATTATTACACACTATCACAGTACTCATGTTAGGAGAAATAAAATTAGTACAAGTTTACAAGTTTGAAAAAATAAATCACGTTTTTAATTAAACTATTTATTTTCTAATTTTATCCAGATATTAAAAATAAAGTATATATGGTAATTTATCATGTACGAGTATTTCTTATGTACATAAATATTCAAAATAAATTATAGTAAGTGCTAGTAAAAAAGAATCTGAGATCATTATTACATCGTTTATTTTATTGTGAGTTTTAATTAAAGACATTTAATATTTTTTGTAGAAAAAAAATTAATAAAAATATCCGCTTCCAATACATCGACAATGAATATCCATAATGCATAACATGTTGTATTTTCGCTCAAACACACAAAATATATCCATGTCTAGAAAAAAGGATAATTCAGAATCACACGGAAATCGAACTCTAAAAGTAAAAATTACTCTTGCAGAATTATCGTACACATCTTCAAGAATAATATAAAAATTACAGGAAACCATCAGATGACGCCGACAATACATCAAAATGAGGAGAATGTAAGAAAGTTGTATATAAGGAATGGTAAAAAAAAGTAAAATTACTCTCAAACGTTCTGTAAGCCGCCCAGTGCCACAACCGAATAGTTATGACACTGAGGACTCCCGTGGATGATTTTTTACGCAGTAGAATTATAGGCTATATTGATTGTGGGGTACTCAGATGGAAATATCCGAGGAACATAAAATAGAGGAAAGTGTCATCGGTAGGCTTTGAAAACCATTCTAAAATGATGGAAATGTTTGTGGACGTTATACAGTTCTTTTCGCTCCCGATTTACGACGAATGATGACCGGTATTTGTCAGTAACCGAAAAAAGAAGTAGACGCAGCACAGAATCAGTCTTTTCTCGTCAGTTATCTTCCGATACGGGTATGATAGTTTAAAGGCAATCCATGTACAGACGTTTGGGACATATCGGTCTATATGTTTGCTGCACTTTCAGATGACCTCCGCTCACGGCAACTCACTGGCACCAGTGATTATCCTGGAATGGAGAACAGGCAATGAGGGCTTATGTCTTGTTTTCCGACGAGTCCAAGTGTAGTTTGCAGTTAGTTTGATTCACCTCAGACTTAACGCCATGACATCTACCATCAAGACAATAGCACTGAACGAGACTGTGTAGGATTGCCCGTTTGGGGTGGAAATATACTGGATTCCAGAACAGATCTACATGTTCAAATCGGAACCATGACTGGTAATATTTATCGGCACATCATTCTGAAACATGTGCATTTTTTAGGAGTATCATGGGCACAGAATTTGTGTTTATGCATGAAAATGATCGTCCTCGCCATGCAAACATTGTAAGCGAATGCCTTCCATCTGAGAATATCACTGTATGGAATGGCCAGCATTCTAACCTGAGCATAAGTAAGACATGCTTGGCCGATGAGCCCGTCAACCATATCCTGAATGTGTATGGGAATTGCTTGTTGAGTTAGCTTGTCTTCTTTAAGGGAGACATACAAGCTATTAACTATCATACGAATCATATAATGGTAAATTTCTGTAAAGAGATATTTTTTGTAATCTATCCAGGGAGCATAAATTGTAGTTTTATTAATTGTATCATACTTACACCATCTTTTTTTCTTTTGTTTAATATAAGTAGGCTTTAAGAATAAGTCACGTTTGTTTTGTTTCTGAACCTTTATTTGTCAGAGCTGGCATTATTCTTAATTTATAGACATGACTGTAATACACAAATATGTTTTATAATAGTTTGCAGTATCTTCAAAAACTAAAAACATAAATTTGTTTCATTTTTTTCTGTGTTTTTAACAAAAAAAATTAATAATGGCATTCACGAAATATATTAAATATTAAAATGCATATTTTACTCTTATTTTCTTTCCTTATACATAATAATAAGAACCAAACACCTACGGGTCGGAACAAACCTTTCCATTTTGGAATTATTCACCCTGATCTTTACCATTCCTCAACATGCTTCGCTAGGTCTACTAGAAGACCTATCGAAAAAGATCTTCTAGCTAAAAGACCTGGACTAGGTCTTTTACTCCCTGAAGAAAGGTCTATTTCTGAGGAGTTTTTCTCCTTTATTCGAGTTTCCTTGGAATCTGGTTGATCAGTTCTTTTTTTCTCATTGCATTCTCGCGGCAATGAGCTTTATCGGAGACTCGTCAGCGTGCTTTGGCGGTTATTGAATCTATTCGGGTCACCATTCATTTGACCTTGGTGAGCGGAAGATTCGAACTATTGATATTCGTGTCTTCAGATAACATCGCAAATAATTTCCGACCCATCTTAGTAGTACCTTACAACAACCGAGTCAGAGAGGAATTATAAAATAACATATTTTAAGAGGAATGGAAACACTAGAATTAAGTTCCTTCCTTATTTTCTAAGACTCTTTAAAGCTTGATCACGATGAAACATTTGAAAACTAACTTTGGAACTGGAAATAATTTTAAATAAATTATGACTTTCTCTTCATAGGCAAAAAGTAAATTTAAAAATATAAACCAGTCAAATTCTCACTTTATTTATTCATGGAGAAAGATAGGGTGATTCAAGTTACGAAATATGTAGAAATAGTAAGAAATATATAGGAATAGATCAAAAACTAGAAAACGCTAGAAGTTGAACATCGTTCTCGAAGTCATGCAAAAGCACTTTACGCCATTTTTAAAGTTTTTTTAGGTCTTTATATAAAAAATTAAATAAATATATTAAATTAAAATTTGACCCAAAATGTATTTTTTACTGAAATATATACACATTTCAACATTCTCTCTCAGCTGTTGACTTCAGATTTATTATCCGATACGTAACGTTTTTATTTAGTTTGATATTTTATTATGAAATGATATAATTCGGGTAACCCTGTCTTCATTTTCAAGAGCATAATTTCTTAAGACATGCTTATAGAAAATATTCATATGAAAAGAAAATCCAGCTTGTAGTAGAGATTGAAATGATATATTTATGTTTATACGCGATAAAATAACTTTGAAAATTACATGTAATAAAAATTCCATTAATAAGCAAAATCTATATAATCTATTTCTTTGTGTTCAGTTGACACTAATATTAAAGTTAATAGATTAAATTAATAATTAATTAATGTTGTGCGCCTACTTACGTATAAATTTGAAAATTTGTATGTTCGTATCACGTTAAATTTCTTAGAGTGAATTTCTGATCTGGGGAAAGAACCACACAAATTATTTTTAAATTTATTTTTGGTAATAATTTTCACCATTCCTCTTTTTCTCTAGTTTAACCTATTTCCCAGCAGAAGCAACAACATTTACCACACTTTCGTTCACACCGCAATTCGTTTTTTTTTAAATCGGTTAAAAACAACAAAGCCCCATTAGTTTTTGTTCCAGAACAAATCTATACTAAAAAAAAAGAAAAAATGTGTTTCCATGTATACTTGCATGTTTGGTGGAATGACACAAGAACACACTGATCAGTAAGTTGTAATTTTGGGTCATCTTGGTGTTCCACTCGAAGAGAATTTTAATGGATATTTTGTTTCGTTTAATTACCATTTCAGGACAACTTAATGATCTAACATGACTTTCCGTAAGAGCAGTGGCAACGATAGTCTAATGGCCATGGTCGAGAACTCGCTACCGACGTGGATTCGAACCCAGATGCATTTAAAGTCCATAGTGTAGCGAGAATGATGCACTTTAAATTTGTCATGGTTCCATATGCACTCTTTGGCGTGGTATGGAAGATTATAGAGTGAGATGTCAGCTCAGACGTCAACTTTGTAACTTGACCGAATTTCAAATGAGAAAGTATGTCACCAAAAGCATCTAGGGTGTCTTCCAAAGGAGTGTCTTAAAAAGGATCTGCATGTTTAAACTAAATTCTTTAAATTCAGTTTCTCAGACCGAGCTTGCGACAATCGTATTGGTTGTATAGTAAGCCGTCTGTCATAACTTAAAAATTACTATTTATTCCTATAGTTTAATCATTATTTTTGCTACTGCAGAACATCCGAAATACCTTTATTAATATCACCAAAGAAAAATTAGCAACCTATTCTGATTTTTACAGCCTATACTGCATTCGGATCCACGTTTTAGATTATTACAATGAAACTGCAGATTAATTTGTAAGACGCTGTCACTGATGGTGAGGGAAGGAATGTCTCTGCTTCTAAGTCATTAATAATTCAGAATTTATAAAAACCGGCTTCTTTCTGACTGGGAATTCTGGTGGTTAACTGGTAATACCGATATTCGAGTTTAGTTCTATATTCCCAGTCCAAATTAGAATTTGTATTAAGTTTCAGTATTGTATTATAGAATTTGTATTACTGGCTTCTTTACTAGTCATGGTCCCTTTGTTTGTTATTTAAATCGTTTTAATGTAAAAAAAAATACAAATTTATGTTCTTGTGTCCCTATTGCAGATGCTGATCGCTACGCTTTTCTCTTGCTCTTTTACCAAAAGTTTTCATTTAAACTGTCCTATTGTTGAAGCAACATTTATTTGCCTGAAGTCTGTGATTGATTGATTTCATTTCTGAATATTTCAACTTCCAGTTTTGTGTGCATACCTTGCACGAAATACAGATAGATATGCATCTATGAAAAGAAAGAAATGGGAAGTATAAGAACTATGACGTAGTATTCTTTAAACATATTTCGTAAGCTTTTATTTACTTTTGAATATCGAAAACTTATGATATCTAGTCTTACTTGTTCCAACATGATTGTCGTCACTTGACCAAGGTTCAAAATTAGGAGTCCATCGCCTACAGTCCTCGAGTTGCCTTTATTGCGACGTTAATAAAATTAATTCAATCCAACATGTACTGTCTTTTTTTACCCTTTATTGTTGTAGAAATTTTTTTCCCTAATAAATACTGAGTGCGGGGTAATCGTCTTCTGTGTTGAAGAGGATTTGTTGCTCTAAATCCTCTGGGTGAAATCGGTCCCCTTGGATATTCTGCCAATAGTTCTCGTGTTGCTTCTTAGTACGACGTGAATAACATTCATCAGTAATCACGCCGTAGGAGCTATTTTTGCACTACAATAAAAGCGTAAATTTAATAAATTTTTAGATATTGTGTTGTAAGTGGAAATCTAATTAAACTATTTTATGCTCGATAGCTCAATTATTGATGTTTAAAATTAACCCGTGCAAATAACGTTTGTATGAAGGAATAACCAATAGATCAACTTTCAATTTAACAGAGGTGGTGTATGTTGACATTGATGAATAATATGACATTTGTTGAAACTGCACATGCACAGTGAAAACCATGTACAAGGTTATAAGTCACTTCTAAGATTAACAGAAAATTGTGTATATTGAAAAGATAGAATCATTTCTAATCATTATTTGGAATCAAAATAATAATTTAGAACAATTGAAAAAAATTTATTTTATTAAAACACTGAGACTATTTAGAGAATTTACTTTTTGTAGTTAGTCAAAAATTTTTAAGATCCTTTGACGAAAATGGGGGGTTTCCTAATTATTTTATGTAACAATTTAAATTAAAATTATATGCGATTATCTCTCTTAAGCATTTCGATTTACATTTTAGTTAAGATAACAAACATTAACCGATTTTGCGGTTATGTCTTAGTTTAATTTAAATTCGTTGAAAATGATATTAATTTTACCTTAGATGAAAGCTCTTTTGAAATCATTTAACAATTTTTATTTCCTTTGAATTAAAAGGTTTTGAAGAGTTAAAAAATGTATTTGGACGGATTCCATTGAGTAACTAAATAAAAAAATAATTCATTTCCTTAAATGCATGGTTAAGGATAAGCAGTTTCTAAAAAATTAATAAAATAATATTTAATGTTTTATGATATATAAACATATTGGTAGTTTTTAAAATGCTTAGATAAAAACTTTGAAAAGAGGAATCGAATTGACATTGATATTTTCATCCTATATCCAGATTTGAAAAAAAAATCTATAACTCCCGCATTTCAAAATATATTTTACAATAAAACCTGTCAGAAAAGTCCTGTCAATACAGCTTAGATACCAATCTTACTTTCACAGAGAGAATCTATTATTCATTTTTATTTCTACTTTAAAACAGATTTTTTGTGAAGTCTAGACCGGTACCAGTGGTTCTGAAGGTTTTAAATGAAATGGGTTTCTCTTTAAATAAAAATTATGAGAGTCTTACAAACGCAACACCATATATATATATTTTCGGTAGTGTATTGTCAGATAAAAATATAGTTAACCCTGTGTGTGAGAAAAAAAGATACATTAGCTATCACACAGCTCAAAAAATTTTTAATAACTGCCAAAATAATTTGTAGCTCTAATATGAAAGTACGAAATACCCTGGGAATTGCTTTCAATTTGTTTGGAAGTTATAAAAAAGATCGAAAGTAAAATGACTGTATAAGAAGTTTACATTTCGTAATAGTCGATACTGAATAAAAAGAAAAATATAATATATCTACATCTTCTCAAACACCAGGTTCCTAAATTACATGCACTTGCAAGTATATTTTTTAAGGAAACACATTAATTAAAATGGCTAATATATCGAAAAATATATTATTACACGACTTTAACTGTATAATTTTCGTAAATAAAAGCACTAAATTTCATAATTCTAGCCACACTATTTAGAGAGTTATTGAAAGTTTCTTCAATAGTGGGCTGAATCATTTCATTGACCGTTAGAAATTTTAACTCCTTTTTTCTCAACTTTTTTTTTACTTGACGGTGATGTACTTTAAACGGTAAATATTGTTTTTTTTGTATTAATACATGTATTTGAAATATTTTTTTTAAGTTTGAAAAACTGTTTTGTTTAAGTTGTTTGAAAATTCTGTAGTGATTTAGATAAACAATTATTTTTATAAAAATTCTTGGCTTTGTGGTGATCTTCACAGACTCGCGTCCGGAAGTTTTCGTAAGTCGGAGGTTTGAGCCCTGATATTTCCAGCACTGATGGGGCTGATACACTTTAAACTGTCGAGTTCACAGACCTCCCATTGGCGTGATGGGGGAAGTTAGGAGCGGGTGCCAGCTCTTGTCATTTGACTGAGGTTCAAAATTGCGAGGCTCTTCGCCAATAGCTCTCGTGTTGCTTCTAGTGCGACGTTAATAAAACCAAACCAATTGCTAATTATCCAAAATAGTTAATTATCCAAATAAAATAGTTAATTGTCCAAAATAGTTAATTATACAAAACTCAAAGGGAAATATTAAGGCTAAACATCAACATTACAATATAGATGTACAGCAAATTTGAATTGTAAAATATACATAACTCATTTTTATTAGTCCTTATTAGTTATTCTTGTATTAGACGTAGACATTTGTCTACTACGTCATGATGCTTACTAAAAACAAACCTTTTCGATGCTACGCACACCATTTCGATACTACTACCATGGATTTTCTAGGGACTTACTAAGTGACCCTTATATAATAAGTGAATCAATTCTTTTCCTTTAATATCACACAGATTCAGATAGCTGATTCATTACTTGATATAAATCAGTATGTTTTCAATAAAAGTGCGTTAACACAAGTGCTAAGATTCTGATTTTATTATTGATTAAAATAAAAGCCTATTAATTAAGGCATATTTAACATAATAAGATTTTAATACACCTCATAGCTGATGAGGCTCTAAAATCAGATACAATAATTACATTGGCAAATAGTCGCTTTAAGCTATTGATATTGTTCTGCTACTCCGATGCATTTCCCTCACTTAGTGTAAACCGATCTTCATCCATCTCCATTAAACAGCTCTGTTGCATCCTCAAAGACATCTTTTATGTCATTAAATGTCCCTCGCGGCCTTTCCACTATTCAGATTTGAAGCAATGACATGGAAATAAAGATGTTTTAGTGAGTTCCTTTATCACGTAGTAAAAAACTTTCTTCAGAAATTGCAGAAATTTCAGAGTTCATAGAAATTTTTGAATTATTTAATTGTAAAATTAAAAAGTGTTTTGAATTTGATTAATATTTAATATCATATTTAAAGAATAAAACCAATAATGTTCAATTCAGTTAAAAAAACACGCACTCTCGCAAACATAACTTTAGATATGTTTTAATATAAATATGCAAAAATGTACTTAATTTTATTTCATTACGATCTCAATTTTATAGGGTTTATATCATAGTTTTAAGCCTTGACTCGTTTGATGAAGTTATGGGTTTTAAATAACAATTAAATATTAAATACATTAATAAATTGGTATTAAATATATAATCACAAATATAATTAATGGTATTAAATAATAAGCATATAATTAATGGTATTAAATAATAAGCATATTTAATATATTAAATAATCATAAATAATAGTATTAATATAATCATAAAAACTTTTATTATATAATCATAAATACTTTTATTATATAATCATAAATAATGGTATTATATAATCATAAATAACAGTATTAATATAATAATAAATAACGGTATTAGTATAATCATAAATACTTTTATTATATAATCATAAATAATGGTATTATATAATCAAACTGAAATAGCCCGGTTGAAGAAATACTTTTTAATTTCTACTGACAATTATCATGAAACCTTTGGAAAACAGAAGAGTAATTTTAGCCTATTTTATGTTTCAAAGAAACTGATTGATTTAACTTAAGAATTTTTGTTAATGAAAAATTATTCCCTAAATTTAATTCCAATTTCCGTATGATATTATTTAGGAAGAATTTAATATTTATTATTGAAACAGTAAACTGAATAAATACAATGTAATAAGCATGGTATTCTAGTTATATGCTAATTTCGGAAAGGCACAATGTATTAAATAAATATGCGATGATCTCAATTATTCCCTTGGTATTAATATTCAGATTCAATCGAAACACTCACTCATAGGTAAACATTTTCGATGCGTTTGAAACAGTATTCAAACACTCATCACAATTTATTTGATTTTATTTCAAGTTACCTGTCTTTAGAGTAATAGCAATCTCAATAGACATAGATGTCAGTGATTTTAGCTGAATAACATATGTCCTTTTTCTGAATAAATCCTTTCTGCGGGAGAATAAATGAAGTGAACTAAATGTTTGATAGATTTCTCATACAGTATTTCATCAATATCGTAAGACCATCATTCTGCCACGTGCTGCAAAAATCGCTTTTTTTAAAAAGTCATTCAATCGCATTTTAACCCATACGCTGCCAAAAGCCCATATATTTCTCGCGAGTTGTCATGAATACCCTTATGGAATAAATGGATGTTGTATCCTCACTA
This sequence comes from Nephila pilipes, assembly GCA_019974015.1. NCBI lineage: Eukaryota > Metazoa > Arthropoda > Arachnida > Araneae > Nephilidae > Nephila > Nephila pilipes. Next base: position 100,814 of record BMAW01117350.1, on the reverse strand, counting down.
AAACTGACTATAAAGTGTATTTTCACATATGGTCAGATACATTCCTTTGGAAGCTGCATTTAATAAGGGAATATTTCAAAGACACGTTTTTCAGTGTTCCAAGATACAAATCGTGAAATTTCTCTTCTTAGTTTTCCCCCAAATCGCCATAATTTATGCATTGTTTCCAAAGATAAGTTTTCCTAGACAAAACGGTGGCTTAACTATTGAGTTTCGAAAACAAATTCTGAAACAAAATATCCGGAAACCAAGAGGCTTCTCTCAGTTTTCGGTACTTTTTATTGTTGCGATCGACATGATTTAAAATTAGCGTTAGTCTGTTTTAACAAATTGCGTGGTGGTATCGAGACTGCCCTAACGAGGTCATCGGGCTTCAAAACTCTGCACTAACTGCTGGATAATGTTCGATCGGGCTTCCCGCCAACAAATCTTTTAAGATTTATTCAGAACATTTTGATGAGATCATCCTATGCTGTTTTAATATTATTGGTTCAATCAAATAACAAAGAATAAACTAGATAATTACTGACGGACATTGATTGGTTCGATTTACTAACTTCGTTAGAAAATTATCAAAGTGCCGGGCGTAAGGAGGGTGTGGAATGTCATATGGGTCCTTATTGATTTTGGACACACACCCGCCCACCTGCCACCGCCACGCACACATGTATATGTTGGAAATAACATTCCATAAATATGCTAAATTTAATATTTTACTCCTCATATATAAAAAAAGCAAAATTTAGTTAACCAAATTTTTAAAGATAGTACCGTATATTTTCTTTGAAAACGTTATTAGAATTTCGAAATTTTGGATATATTTGTTTAAATTTTTTTTTTCATATATGTAATTATTTCTTAAAATTAGGTATTACCTAGAGAAAAAAATATTTTTGTTCACTATATTCATAGGTAAACCTTTATAGAAGCAAAAAAAGTTTGATACCGTTTTGTGTAATAGTTTTTTTAAAAAAAATACCTAAATACAGCAAATATATCGCACAAACCATATCTATATTCAAATAGAAGGGAGGAAAATCTTAAAACCTAAGTTCTACGAATAATTTTAAAACTTAAAAATCACATAAACGGATGTGTCTTAGATTCTGCATTTTTTTTCTTTCGCATATTTAGGTACCTTTGATTATTTTTTGGCATTGAGTTGTTTTAGTTTACAATATTTCATACATTAATTTTATTCGTATAAGGGTAGCATCACTCGTCTGAAAGAGTTACACGTGGCTTGCGAAATACGCTATGAGCGCATCTGATATGCGCTGTGTCAAGAAACTAAGCGTAGAAAACATTTCCTTTTTACAATTTACTGTCCCATTGACCTAAGAAATAACGGTGGAGGGAAAAAAAATTACAAATGTAAGGAAGAAGAAAGCCGACAGACCGACAAAGTCCCCTCCCTGAAGATATGCAGGCTGTTCGAAAAGAATTAAATTATTATAAGTGAAATATTTTCGCACGGATGAATAATAATAATTAAATAATTAGTTTATGGAATTATTGAGATAATTCTTAATAAATTCTTGAGAATAATACATTTGGTTGAACCCGAATCTTGATTATCGTAGAACATTTGTTTAATTCAAGTATATATATAACATCTATTGAAAATAACATATAGGATGGGTAAGTCAACATATTCACTGGTTGGCTGATCAATGGAGGCCAGTTCCCTTCATGGATGAGCGCAGAATTAGCCTCCAAAGAGATAATAGGTGTTGTTTGATTTGGAGAGAATAAGGATCTTGCTATCATCTATCAAACATCCTCCAGAAAGATTCATACAAGAAAAGGGAGTATCTGTGTTTAGGACAGTATCTCTTTGGATACAGAATTTTATCTCTTTCCAAGTGGAACCGTGAATGCTCACATCTATAGAGAGGACATCCTAGATGCTTATTTGCATCCTTACGCCGGTGTAATAGGTAACTATTTTTTCCTAAAGAATGATAACTCTTGTCCGTGAAGGCTTCACATCAAGAAGGAATATTTTCAGCACAAAGCAACTCTATACATGGAATGGCCAACTCGAACATCGGACTTGAATCCCATCGGACAGGATTGGAATTTTTTAATAAGACGTGTCGCTGCTCTCAATCAACCTCCTCGGACCCTTGACACACTTTAACTTTGGAAGAGTAGTAATGAATAAAACTTCCCAATGAACTCATAGATCACATAGTTAATAGAATCACACGTTGCTATACGTGTTGTATTGCTTCTAGGGTTGATTGTACTTCGTACTGAAGGCACTGTTCCTATACCAAACTAATACATTCCAATTGTTAGTTTTATACATGTCCCAATTTCTAAGACACCATAATATATTATTTGGTATTTTTCATGTTATTTTATACCTACCTATGTGTTGTATGTTGTGGCTAAATTTCATTACATTCTAGATATAAATTTCTGAGTAATCACTACTTTTGTGATTTTTCCTTAATTTATGGAAACCAGTGTGATTAAACTAAAATTGTAACTAATGTTTATTTTCTTTACATAATTATTTCTCCAGTTTCCTGCACCCATTATTCTTTGTTAATTAGGTGACTCGTGTGAAGTTCATGCTTGCTAATGTACTTTTGAGTTGTCCATCAGATGCGTGATTAATGAGTTACTCCCCCCATCGAAATCCAAACTTTCCTCCCTCTGCGAAGAAATCTTTTAATGAAATCTGGTGTCTGGGCGAAAAGAACGAAACTGACTTAATTAAATACTTCCCCAAGAGACCGAAGAACGTATACTTGCTTTTTTGAAAAGCGAAGGGAAACCGATGAATTAATCAGTTCGCAGCGGGGAGAGCGTTAAGTTTTGGTCAGGGAAATGTTTTAACCTTAGTCATTAACCTTTATTTAACTATATGAATAAATTTGCACAAACATAGTTCAATGACATTGACATTCTAATATTTATTCATTTCATTGCGCTGGAAATTTTTTTTTTAAATGTTCAAACGTTTACCCATAAATGAATTCTAAAATTTTTTTTATCGCATTTCATTATCAACTTAACAGATATTTCTTCGCGCTATAATGCCAGGAATTTCTTACACAATGTGTTCCATTTTTATCTCAAGTAAATGCATTTAAAGAGGCTTAATTTTCCTTTAAATTATTTTCCCTCCATTTTAGTACATTTTATGTAATCTTATAATAAGAAAATTAATTTGGTTTGTTGAGAATTGCTTCAACTTAAGAAAAACTACGAATAAAAATATATTTATACATATAAATGTGGAGAAAATATTTTTTAGCACTTCAGTAAATAATATTTTGTAGATTTTATGCTTAAATTACTATTTACGTAGAATATAAGAGTAACTTAATAGGAACAATATAAATATCCAAAGCAATTTTTTTTCTTATTTCATCACGAATAGATTCATCACAGCAACCATTTCTGCGATTGTTGTTTGGTATTTGGCGTAAATTATACATCCAGGTCTAATCGATGGTGACAACTTGATCCAAAATGACAAATTAAATTTGGACTTTGCAGATAATGGGAATGCAGAGAAGAAAAAGAGAAAAATATAAGGAAAAATCAGTTTTATTTTGGATCTAAGGATATTAATTTAAACTATTGCTGCGAAACTGTAATGACGCTTCTCTTTAACGTTGAAGAGACATTTTTAGATTTAAATGGGATATACCGGAAATATTACGCAATGAACCCTGACTTTAGCGATAAATTTTAGTGACAATGTGGGTGAGTTGGTGATTGTTTGAATACGTAATGAAATTATTAACAAATTTCACGACGAGATGTTCACGAACATGCAGTAATTTTGTTAATATTTTAATTAGGGAAAAAGTTATGGATTTTTCCCGAGTTTTCCCTGTGACTTCACAACTGGCCAGAATAGCTAGAAATACGGATTGAAGTGTAGTCCGAGAAAATCTGTCGGGAAGAGACATGGATCTGCCGAGAAGTGTCTGAATGAAGCTATCAGAGTCTGCCTTTGGAAGGTAGTACTTTGGGTATTTGTCTTCGGAGTGAACTAATAAGCCGGTGAAATGAACGTTGTTGAAAATGGCATAAGGGTTATTATTGCTGCTGTTTTGTATCTGTTTGGTTTGCTGATCTCCGAAAATGCTGTATTTGTTCCTTTTATAGCGCAAACCTTACAAGTTTTGCAACCTGTGCCTCACCACTTCCTGAATATTGCGAATAAAGAACAGTTTACCTTTACTCTCCGGTTGGACGTTTCTCATGATATAACCACGAGAAGCGAATTATCATAATTCGCTACTGGCTATTAGAATTACTACAGCAGGAAGAAACGCACATAACAATATGATATTTATCGGACAAATATAATTATACTGGAAATAACAAGTGAAACCATACGCTTTTGGATCAAATATTTAGACTCACTACGGACAGACTGGCTACTACGTTTACACATGATCCGCGCGCCTCATTCTCTCTCGGCATCTATTAACGCACACCTGCGCTCTTCAAAAGGTTTGTTGGTTAGATATGCATTGTATGTAGCCCAAACATTATAGATGGCCAGCGCGCATTTTTAAAAGGAATTTAACTTTATAATTGTATCTGAACAAGAATGTCGAAGGAAAATTGGAACGACAATTAAGTCAGGGACTGAGATTTTTCATTGAAAATGAATACGATGCGAACGACTCATGATGGAATGAGTTTTGGTACTTTTATATACAATTTATTTTAAATTTTTGCCCAGATGATCCAGCTTCGCGGTCCACATGTTGAAGCCGGTTGGAATCTCATGCAACCCATGGGTCGCGAGTTTATCAGACCTTTCACAGTCGAATTAAAGTTGAAAGTTCGAATCACTAACCCTCCGTAAATAATCAGGAATTACTCCAAAGGGTCCTTGCTCAAAGCGGATCTAATACTAATATTTCATTTGATAATTTCAACACAATAACTATATCATGGACTAAGCTACCAATCTCAGTATTAAATTCTTCGCTATTTATATAGGCCTATCTTCAAATCAGTCCATTGCCCTGTACCGATAACAGTCTAATATACATAAATTATGCTTCATTTATTGACAATTATTTTTAATTTAGACAACGTCATAAAAAAGATCATCACAATGTTATTTGAAGGAAGAATTGCCTCGTCATAATTTATATTATAAAATTTAAAAATGTTTAAATTTTAATTTTAAAATTCAACTACGTTAATTGTATAGAATGTTATGTTAGTAAGTACTCTGTGAATCGTTAAAGTTATAAATGCAGTAAACTTTATGTAAGAATACTCAAAGAAAAGCGATGACTTACAAATGCAAATACAGCTACTGATTCTGAATTGCAAGTTATAATTTATGTTTATAAATGTGTTTTTTGTAAAAATACGTATGCAAATATACAAATATCTCAATATAAAAATATGACATCCACTTTTATTAGTTTAAGAAAGCGAGGACTATTTAAACTTAGTATAAAATAAGTTCGTCTTTTCCTGTCGAAGGCATCCGAGTTAACCTTAAAAATCATCAAAAGTGCGAGATTAAAATTCAATGCATCACATCAAAAATACAGAGCTAAAAAGCCACGATATTTCATCTTTTACATTGTTTCATTCCACAAATTTTTATGGCGTCTTGAAAACAAGTAAACGCATCGTCTCATTTTCATTTTTGAAATCCTTACAACCTCAACAATTTTAATTGTTTTAATATACCATCAGTGCTTCAATTTGTGAGTTAAAAAAAGAAATTCTGTGTTTTTTAATGATTTTATTTTTAGTATTTCATTAAGGAGGTTGAAGACAGCTAAGTGAATTATAAAGCTTAACTTCTTTTTGAGCTTAAAAGTAGGAAACAACTTTTTTATAGCATGGAATTTGCGTCAGATTAAAATAGTAAAAGGAACTAAATAAGTTAATTCACATTTACTTTTATTGACTTGGCATCTGATAAAACTTCGCCTAAGTTGGCGACAACCTGTCTCGGATTATGTATGATGAAAACTGTCTGAGAATAAATTTAATTAAGGATGGCTGAAAAAATTCTTTGTTTTTAATCCCTTAATGGAACTGAAAATGTCACAATTTTTTAAAAATATTTCTGAATTGAGTAGACAATACAGAATCTCCAATGAGTATGGGAAGTTCCGGAAAATAGACTTTTCTATTAAGTTGTAGTATTCTCTCTTCATCAAAAAACTTTCTCTAGCTTATACATACAAACTTAGAATTTAAGAAATAGTTTATTAATATATTAAATAAATTATTCCATTTAATAAGTGTGTTATTAAATTTTCTCTCATCAAATTTTTCTTAAAAAGAGACAAAGAGATGAAGTTTTTTTCAACTTTTATTTACACAAATTATTATCATAGTCATTTTATGTGATAATTTGTTTTACGAATGAAAAGTCAATTTTTTTAAAAAATATAGTTTAAAGTTCGTCAACGGTCTAGTGATAAATAAATTGTATTCATAAGTGACATTAGGTAATACTTAAGTATAGGAGAAAATCAGTAAATTATAGAATATGTAATTGTTACGCACAAATTCATTGACATCTTTGTCATGATTTAATAAAACAATTATTATTCCATTTTTTGGAGAGAATAAAGGTAACTTTTAGAAAAATTGATTTGTTATTTCAAAATTACCTCATTTGATAGTATAAGTTTCTATTTATCACACACACACACACACACACACACAAATATAAAATTTGTTTGTATATAACGTTTGAAACCTTAGAATACTAAATAAGAATAAAATAAAATTAAGAATCCAATTTTGGAATATATTGTAATTTCACAAACTAAGAAACTCATGAATGGAAAGACAAAAGTTTCTTTATGCATTTTGTAACGCATTACGAACAAAATGAGGTCATAGGAGATTGCCACTGTGTATAGTTCCAATTATATTCAAAAACATTTTTGAGTTGCAATGTTGTTTCATATTCTGAACGATATGCAGTTTTTCTAGTTGGATTGTTTTCTTAGAACGATATTCTTCTTACATGCTCATTTCAACATCCTCTTTTACAATCTTATGGCCAAAAGCCAGAATAGCAGAAGATTAAGGAAAAATGGTTCCAGTTGGTTTCTACGATAGCATAAGATTCATTGCGAATACAGTTGTTTTATTTCAAATATTGCATTTCAGTGTTAGCAAAGCATTTATTTTGGATCCAAATCAAATATATTTGGGACTACAGGGAGATTAGAATACCAATATTATCAAGCATTGTATTAAAATAGTTTCGTTGATTTTTGTGTTCCTGGATGGATTGGATAAAAAATATTTATCTTTTTATATTTGTAGCACAATTTTCACACAAGACAATATTTCAATAAAAATATTTGTATTTCCCTCCTATATTGTAAAAGAATATATGTTATATGTTAATTAAACAATGCAGAGTTATAATATGAAAGTTTTAAACTGTTGGTGAATTAAACATTAATCGAACTTTCATGATTAACCTATTTCATTCTAAAATACACAATTATTCAAAGATAAGCAACAGATAGATATTAGTAGATAAAACAAAAATTGTTTTATTACTTTTGAATAAATGTTTCTAAATAAATTAGCTTGTACAGTATTTCCCAAATATCAAAAGTTCAAATGAAGTAAAGAAAACATGATAAATACTATATTGCGCAAATGAATTGAGACAAGCTATATTTTTGGTAGATGTATTTGAAATAACTTCAAACTAGTTTTATTTATTTAGACTGAGTGTGAACCACCTCATACCGAATTTATCTGCTTAGAGTGAGTATGACAGTTCGAATAAACTGGTTTTAATGAAGATGTAGTTACCTATTCTTCAGTCGTGAGTATTTGAGTGAGGTAGTTAGTTGTTAGTGTTTCCTCCTCTCTTTCTTTCACGTGTTCAAAAATGGACATGGAAGCCTGTTAAAATTATAGCTCTTAAAAATCACTCTTCTATGACAGTTAGAGAAATAGTTTCTGCTGTTGGTATATGGCCTACAAAATGTTTCAAGAATCCTAACTTCATTCAAAGAAAGTGGATTAGCCTGTCTAAAATAAAAGGAAGATGGGGGCAATAGCGAAAAACTACTGCTTGATAAAATTCTAATAAGGAATAGCGTAATTAATTGAAAGCAAACAGGCTAAGACTTTCAAAGGAATTTATTGGAATCTGTATTTGATGCGAATAGCTCAACTGTACAGCGTAGGTGTCTGGATGTTGGTTGTAAGGCAAGGAGACCAACGAAAAAACAATTTTTAACTCATAACATGAAGAAAATTTTTTTAGTAGGGCAAAAACGTACAAATTATGGACCTCTGATGACTGGAAGAAAATAGTTTTCAGTAATGAAACTCATTTATTTGTGCAGGGATACATTTTAGATGTTGTGAGACGAAGGGATTGTGAACCTTTGAGACAGGACCATATTCAACGAACTGTAAAACACCCGCAGAAGCAGATACTTTGGTTTTTTTCCCCACGACAAATGGAACTGGAAGCTTAGTTTATGTTCAATGCATGACAAATTCGACTAAATACATTGAAATATTACAGCATAAGATTATTTTATTCATAAAAACATTTAACGGAGCATTTCAACCTGACTTGACTCCTTATCACAATTCAAATGTTTGATTGGTAAATACTTTTATGCTAGAATATCAAATTAAAATGTTTGATTGGCCTAGAAATTTGCTAACCTAAATCCAATTGAGAACTTGTGGAACATTGAAAAGAAGCGTTTCGATAAAATGGATTGTACAACAAAAGAACACATGATAAACGATGAAATTTGAGTGTGGCTTCATGATAATGAACTCAAGAGCATGTGAACTAATCTAGTGAAGTCAATGGTCATTTCTGCTAAGAAAGGACATACGTCCCAATTGAAAATATAATGTAAATTTATAGATTGAATAAAGCACAGTTTTCTTTAAAAAAAAGCGATTTTTTTATTTTGTCCCAATTAATTTGCGCAAGTATATATATAAAGTAGTATCGAAATTTTCAATTGTACCTTTTTACTAATATAATGATTGATGTTTTCGACCTGTTTCGGGTATGACAAATAGGGTTCATACCATCAACGATTTTGTGGATCATGTTCCGTGGCATTGTCCCATTCTTGCTTAAAGGGACGAAAACTCAGAAACGGTATTAGAAAGATGTTTTGTTTAGCAATCCGTATATTCAATATGTCCTGTACCCACACTTTTAAGTTAATGTGAGGAAAAATAATAGATCATCGATTGCATGTGCAGATTCATTTCACTTAACAGATTTCTTTCAATGAAGTCCGCTCTCTGAGGCTGGGCAATACCATCCATAAATAACAAATACGTACCAATTATGCAGAACTAAATTAACGAACACATGGTTACTGTATTTAGAATCAATAGTCAACAGCAACTGGAGATCCCTCAGAAAACATTCTAGCTTATGGTGCTAATTCCTCGTTATACCTTACCTAACAAGCCAAATAATTCCCTCTAAGTCTTTGTCGGATTATTGAAGCATGATATTGATGCACATTCAGACTAATCTCAACACCAACTTATCTTCGATCCGCTCTCATCCTTCTTACAATCGTCCAATGGACTTAAGTATTTAGATGGCTCATGCTTCTAATTGCTTGTAATACGTGAAGGGCTACCTCATATTTGAATCACTTCTGTAACTTTCAGAATTATAGCGCGAGTAAAAATGGTCTCCTTTAAGGGAAGTTTGCTAGAATCGCGTGACTTCTAGTTATTCCAATGTCTGCTGCATATTTGAAATCACTGTTGTAATTTCCAGTACACTTTCTGACTGTGGCCTATTCTTGGATTTCTCTTCACTAACTTGTAGACTTTTTGTAATTTGAGTTGCATGAAATTCTAACAAATTTCAAACCAAATGAAATACTTTTGACAGATTAAATGAATATTATAAGCGTTAAATTGAATTGGATAGTGATATATAAAAGATATGGGACTGAAAGGATAAGAAATTACAGACGATAACAAGAAGCCAGTAGAGTAAAGAATTGCAATGAATAAATAGGGGTTAATTGCTATACTTTATTGGCTGTGACAGATATAAGTTAGAAAAGATTCCTGGTTCTAGTTAAAGGTTATCAGGGTCGAACCCCTATAGTAAAAAAGTGCTCATTCCATACGAGTGAATCGGTAAAATAGAAATTTATTGTTTGATTCTAAGCTAGGACTCAGACGTGTTAAAAGAGATTCGAGAGAAATTTTTTTCACAATCTGTGAAAATAAATAATGTAAACAGTAATTGTAATTTTCTAATGTCTCTTCAATTGTATTTGTGACCTTAATGACTATTTAATTAAACTTAAAGATGTACGGAGAGTCAAATAATGAAGGAGTTACTTGTACAACTTTTATAAATTAAGATAAAATTTAAAAACTAAGTATATATGTAACAATAGTAGATATGACACTATTGCAATTCATTGCTTCTATTTTTAGCAGAAATATGTTATGTTTAGAAAGCCGTAGGTGCGCGACTATAAGCATGGAGTAATTCTCAAATTCCGTACCCCAATAAGCAGCCTATAATTGCCCCCTGGACAACATTTTATCGGAACTAAAAGTATTTAACAAGCTCTTGGGCGAATTATTATCTTAATTTAAACTTTTGATACCACTTTTATATTTTCATAGAAAGCATAATCATATTCTCCTGGAAAAATCATTTTTTATTTCTAAATTCTAAATCCCTTGAAAACTGTTTGGTTTGTACTGTTCCAAAGGTCTAATATTTTAAAGTCTTGACCTATAACATTGTATCTCAGGGAAGTTCTTTTGAAATCAAATACGTTAACCTATCAAATTATACTTCGTAAAACTTCACTAAACTCATACAATTTCTTAACATCCTTTATTGTTCTTTTTTCAAAATTAATGACCGTTTTTACAATTAAACGATTTGTTAACATATTTTAGCTATATTTTTTCCTTGTATATTACAGTATGAATTTCATAATAAGAAATGCGTATATTACTTTTTTAAAACAAGCATAGTTGGAAATCAAGTTTCACAAACATTTTTAATTCCGTTTTTCTATGAAACATTCAAAAGAAGATAGAGATATTATAAAAATTCGTCAAACATTTATGTAATATCTTGAGTTCATTTACATGATATGAGAAGTTAGTTAGTTTACAGAGAGAGAGAGAGAGTGAGAGAGAGAGAGAGAGAGAGAATTGAGAAGTAAAGAAACTGTCAAACTGGCTTGTATTAAGTTTTTAAAATTTACATTTTGTTTCTAAAGCATTCGAGCAAAGTTTTAAATCATACCATTTATAGATTTCAAAAGTTTGGAATCGAAATTAGACTACATTCTTTCTGTATCACGTTAAAAATACTGTGTATCAATTAAAAACTTCTTAAAATAAAATTGTGAATTCATTAAAATGTTGAATGTTTTTTGATATTTTTCTCTTTTTCCTCTACTTGACTTTTCTACGAACAATTAAAAGCATTTTTTTTGCAATTTTTGAAAAAAAGAATGTATCAAATAAAGAAAAACATAAAATAAGATTATTTTATGAAACTATTATATATTCAAATAAATCACTACGGAGAACTTTTAATGAATGAAAAAATGAAAAATTGAATTAAGTGAAAAAAAAAAAAAAAAAAACCCTGAAATATATAATGTAAATTTTTATTTATTAATTAACCAAGTTATTTCTAAAATTATTACAAGATAGTGATGTTGAACTTAATGAAACATTAATAATTGAATTATTATTTGTAGAAATAAATAACTATTTAAATTTTAAGTAACGCTGTTCTCTTTAGTTATTATATTTATATAATAAATATCTATGAATTATTCTTGAATTCGAATGATTCTCTAAAAATAAAATCACACAAGCCTACGAATTTCTTTTTAATTCTTCAGTATGAACTACAGAAATTCGAAGTCTTTAATGCATATTAAATTTAATTTTATGAATAAAATTGTGATGTGCTCAATCAATAAATACTCTTTTGCGTTCGGGATCTGATAAAAAGTGTATTTCTCATTTTGGTGGCACAATAAGGCCGATTTTTCAATTACTTGTCGGTAGAGCAAGGAACCCCAATCTCGTTCCAGGACACTTTTTTTATTCCATTCCTGTGCAACAGATAGAGAAAATATGACTCTAATACATTTTTTGGCCTAAGAATCCGTGAAGAGTAAAGCGTTTTGCTATATTTGGTCTTTTACGAATCGGTAAAATCGAGCGATTTCGTGCCATGTAACAGAGAAAACCTTTACGGATTCATATCTCATCTCAAGACAGATCATTTCACTTCGCAGCATCCAACCTCCCAAAGAATCAAAAGAGAAGAGATAAAACGAAGAAAGATAGCGAAAAAAGAGGTAGAGAGATACATCAAAGTCTCTTATTCAGAAGATAAATGATAGGTTTCGGAAGGAATGACATTTTTTTTATTGTTCTTTCAAGTTCGAAAGAAAGTTCGTCTTTTTTCACTTTCTTGAAGTAGAAGAGAAGGTATTCCTATTGAATACGTGCTTATTGGAGATATTTTTCTCTTTAGCTCATAGAAAGAAGCACAATTATTCAGTTACAAATAAAAAAATAATTCTATTTTGTATTTGGCAATATTGATTTAGTTTGGTAATATTTATTAAGAGTTTAAACCTATGTGATAGTTTTCCTAATTTATAGTTTGTATTACTACACACAGTAAGAAAAACAAAATGTTTAGAAGATTTTATAAATATATGCCAAAAAGAATTATTCTTACTAAAATATAATAATGTAAATTTGTCCGGAGTCTCGTTGCGTGTGAGTGTCTACATGAGAAAGTATCTTTGTAGAAGAATCTCTCGGTTAAAAGAAAGCCGCCTCAATTTAATTAACACTTTCAGATCTAGCATAGCTTTCTCTCGATCGTTTTTGGTTCTTTTTCCGACTTCTTTTAAGAAATACTTGGTATACAGATACGTATTTTAATAATAATTTTAATATAAACTGCCAACTGTTTTATTCATAATAAAGAAACCATTTAAGGGCACTAAGATTTAATATTTAAAGAGAAATTATTGAAAAAAATCATGCTTCAAATTTTAAAAAAATGTTCAGCAAATAGAAACATTTTCTCAAGGCTGGTGTTCTGGATCATCTTCATCTAAACCTGCTTCAGATAACTCTGACTCAGAATAGCTTCCGCCAAATTATCTGCATTTGATAATTCTAAAAACTGTCGAGAGACATCGTAAAACATAGCAAATAGGGCTACCAAAGCTAAAATTTGAATTCTGATTCTATAACGTTTTATATACTTACTTGTGTTTGGTGTAATTTTTTTGAAAATGAAGGATTTGTAAAGAACGTTTGAAAAGACTGCGAACGTATATAGTCGATACTTGAGTAGAACAGAGAGTCAAAAGTTGACCCTGAGAGACACCCGGACTTGTCCGTTTCACCGAAAACGCAATCCGAGTGATGAGTTAGAGGGGGGAGACCTCAAAGTGTTAAAATAGCCCCTCCCGCATTGTTACACACTATGTACCAGTTAGATGAATGTAGCTTTGGCTGCATAAAATTCAGATTTCGTTTTAGCCAGGGAGTGATTGAACCGAAATGAGATCCCCATCTAAGGCAATTAATTTGTTATTAAAAGCTGAGCATCAGTCTGGATCTGTTATAGGAGCAGACATTAGATTTAATTTAAATCCATTGCCGGAATGACATTCCTTCCAACCGTAATATGGTGATGATTACCCTAAAATATAATGATTTTGAAATAGTTTATTCTACATTACATAATAGAGTATACACGTCAATGAAAATATTGCAGCAAATGGGTACAAGGTTTGAAAAAGGAACCATCTTAATACTGAAAAAATAGTAGTAGAAGCTTCCTTTTCGATATTTTTTAACTAACATTCTGTAGCTGTGGTGTTGGCAATACTATGAAATTTACCAGGTTTTCTTCTTCAAACGTTGTATTTAAATGCACCTTTTGCATTGACAAATTGTACACCAAAAGCCATAGGTTTCTAAATCCAAAGTATTTCGTTCAATTAAGATCGCTGAGAATATTTCAGAGGAATATTTTAATTGATTATAAAACGAAGCAAAATGCACCCACCATAAGTAAAACAATGCAATAACAATATCACAAAAATTAATAGAGTCAGTAACATAATCTCAATAAATAAGTTTTTAAAGTCCCAATAAATGTTTAAATGAAATATAACATAAATATGAAAGTAATAATAATTTTTACCTAAAAGTATGTAGAAGTATGCACTAGAAACCGACATTTTATAAACCCACTCAAGAAGATAAACTTGAGCCGACATTAATAACGATACTTTTTTGAAGTCTACGAAATTAAATTGTTTCATTCAAATAGCGACAGATCTAAAATAAATACAAAAGATGGGTAACGAGTGGCTAAGTGGAGTAGACAGTTAGAACAAAATATAGCACAAAGCAAAGTATCTCTGTCTCGAAATTCTAAAGAATTCTCTAAAAACAACTAAAAAGCATTTATTTGATTGGAGTCTAGTCAAGTAATGCTATAAAGTTTTTTTACATTCTCAAAGAGAAAAATATAAATCTATATTGAAGATAAATTTGCACTGATTTTATGCATTTATTTTGTTTCTAAAAATAAGGGGATTACGAAGTAAACAACAGCTATATTTTTTTAAAAATGCTTATTCAAACAAATTATAATATCATTCTCTATAAACTAACAATTTTTTTAATAAGAAACTTTAAAATTTTAATCATTAATAGGAAGCTTGAATACTTTTTGCTTATTTATTAATTTGTTCATGCAAAAACTACTTCAATGAAAAATTAATAATGATACTTTCAAAACACTTCTAAGTTAAGTAAATGCATAAATTGTCTTCAAACTTCCCCTTAAAGATATTTTTAAGTTATCAGTTCTCTCATAAATATGAATACCTAATAATTTCATTAGTTTTAAGATTTTCTCTTTTTGAATAAAATCCGTATTTTATTTTAATATTATTAGATTCATACCATTCTAGAACTGTACAATGGATTATTTAAGATGGACATTGAAATTCAAAATCTTCATCTGACGATCAGGGCATTTGATTTGGTATCCCAAGCGTAAATTTCTACATCTCGCTCATCGAAGGATCTTGGATTTCACACACATTTTTAATCTACAATATCTTTTTTTTTTAATTTTCTTGAGCTTCAGCACTTGGTTCTATTAAAGATAGAACTTGTTACCCTTTGAATTCGAAGTTCCACAAATCATATGAAACTATCTTCAAATAGAAAAAGTACGTAAACTTGGGGTAGTAAAATAATGAGATTTTAAAAATGCATAAAAAGATCATATTAGCAATTTTTCGAAATCTAAAAAGTGGCATAACTTATTTAAAAACCAAAAAAAATCTTAGTATATACAATTATTTTATATTTAGTTGATATGTACGATTTTAGTTGATATACACTGCTGGCCATTAAAATTGCAACACCATGAAGGAAAGCAAATACAAAAAAAAAAAATTAATGTACGAGAACAGTATGGCATGGAGACAAATTGATTAAATTTGAAAGCAGTTTGAGGGTTTACAGAGGCGCCAAATTAGTAGAAACAACTGCTACTCCTGGCAGCTAAAACGGCCTATACCTGGTTACGCATGGGGTTGAACTGAGTTTGGATAACATGAAACGGGCACCTCATTCCTTACTGCTTCAAGTTCCCACACTTTATCAACTGTATTAGTTGGAGTTGGAGAGCTGTAGTGGACCAGTCTCTAAGCAACCCATACCAGAGACTTTAAGTGAATGATAGATCTGGAAACCATGCAGGCCAGAGCAACAATCGAATACCCTGTGTATCGTGGAAGATCAGAATGTGACGTGCAGCTTGTGGCCTTGCATTATCTTGTCGGAAGAGGGCGTTTGGCGAGTCTCGAAGATTCGATTTCAAATGCAAACAGGCGACGAGTGATCTTCTCGGATCCTCCAGACACGTATACAGCCATCAGAATACAGCACGTAGAATCGGGACTCGTCTGAACAGACGACATTAAGCCACTCCCGCATCCAGTTTTGTCGTTCGGTGCACTTCTCTCTCTCTGATGTATTGTCAAGGAAGCAATAATCGCCGTGCTGACAGTCCACGCTGCTGCAAACGTCGTCGTGCCGTACGAGCAGATACTAAGAGTGCTGTAAACATGCAAGTTTTTTGACTAATGGTCTGCGATGTGGTTGTACGATTTTGTAGAGGCCGACCTCACAACATGTCTGTCCTCTCGGGCGTTAGTCATGGGAGGTAGTGGAGATCTTGCATACTGTTGAGCCTCCGTTGATTCCATACTCGCATGACAGTGGATGGAGTTCGTCCAGGGCGACGGTCTTTTTCATGGAATGATAATCCACACTCTCGATAGACTACGATCCTACCTGTATCCAATCTTGCTGGTAAGTGTGTGACATTGGGCTATTCGCGGTTTCTCTTCACTAACCTTGGGGACTTTCAATTGAGATTGATTGCTTTCGCTAAACAACCTTGGCTCAACCAAAAATGAAACGTGATGAAGAATGTAATATGCAAAGCAGTTAGGAATGAAGTGAAGCGGTTAAATTAAGAAGTATATAAACTCCATCTGAAGGAGTAGAGTATCTGAAGGAGGATCAGAAAGGCGTTGTAGTGAGAGGAGGTGGAATCTAAATGCTATAGTATTGAAAGGCAGATTAATAGATTAGTGTTGAGGTCCGATTGAAAGCCACTATGATCGAGAATTGTTCTAGTGTTTTCAGCAGTTGTTCCAGATTCAGAGTTGCAGTTGGTAAGAAATATTGGTAAGAAGCTGTTAGATTATTATTGGTGGGTTGAATTAAAGTGTTAATAAACTTAACCTGGAGAGCACTATTATTAATGTCATAGTAGATATATATTAATAAATGTTGAAAGCTGTTTTGGTGGTTTTGTAATTATTGGTGTCGTAGTGTTTAATATTAGATATTAGTGATGGCACAAGATAACGCCCGGGTCGACCGGGTGTTACAAGTATTTCTTCTTCATTTTAAAGGCATAACACGATATTCTGAGCAAACTTCGAACTTACAAAGTGCTTCCCGAATGAGAAATCCATTGCACAAATTTTTGTGCTGTGTTTCAGATGTCGGTTCTCCCTCCGGTGTTGAAATAATAATCATTTCCATATTCCAACCTCTTCTGCCTTTCTTAAGATTTTGACATTCTTCAGATCATTCCTTCCTGGTGTTGCTATTTTAATTGCCAGCAGTGAATATTGTGTTCGTGTAGTAACCGAAACAAATACAATTCATTTCTCAAACAAACGTTTTCAATTTAAGATACAAATCTGTTTATTTTTTCTTTGTTATATTAATATCGATTGTCAATTTCTCTGAGAATCTCTGCATTGAAATTGAATGACAAGAATTGACTAAAATTTGCTTATTTATTGTTCTGTTCATACGAGCAAATAGTTGAAAATATTTCCTTCAGTATATGACTAGCGTAATTTGATATTTTCCATATGTTAAGGAAGATACGACAGAAAAATAAACAATCAAAAGTAACGATTTTTGCTATTGAATATCCTTCCAAGGTATTTAACGCTAAAATATGTGTATAAGAAATAACTTTTTGTTGCTAAGCATAAAAGAGATTAATATACATCAGGATGAATTAATAGAAAATGATTTAAGCATAGAGTTTATATAATTCTTTTTATATGAAATATTATATTTTGTATTTGTACAAAAAATGTGGCCCTCTTAGCCTAGTGGTCATGGTCACAGACTGGAGGCCGGTGGTTTTCTTCCAGTTGTAGGTTCGAGACTTGATGCCATTGAAGACACGCCATGTAGGGGGTGGTAGCTGATTCACGTTAAATCTGCCGAGGTTCATAAAGTCCTCCCGTGGGTGTAGTGTGGAAGTTTGGAGAGGAAGGTGCGAGCTGAGGTTTCATCCTTGTCACTAGACCAAGATTCGTCACCAATAGCCCTCGGGTTGCTCCTTTGTGCAAAAGTAATAAAAACAAACCAATTGTACGGTAAAGAGCTGTTTTCAAGACAGATAAAAAGCGATTTCTAAGTAAAATATAAGTATTTTATCCATGTTTTATAAATCAGGTATATATCGCTCCGAAAATTGATGCAATATTAAAGCATATATACGTTTTTTTGAATTTGAGGTTTTGATAAAAAAATTATGTTTTGAAATGTAAAAGGAACTGCCGCAAGTGCAAAGTGAGAAACTGTAAATATTTTTTGAAAAATGTTTCTTTCCCTCTTTTAAAGCGTTTTAATTTATTAAGATTAATTTTGAAAACTGAATATTTTACAGAGATGAAATCTAAATACTTTAAAGTCATATTTATTGCATAATCTGTGAAATACGTTGGCAACAAAATGTATATATTTAAATGTTATTCAGTAGTGGAAAATCATATGATAAAATTTACATATAATAACCATAAATCATTTTGCAACATATTATAAATATTTAAGAATGAAG
Source organism: Nephila pilipes (assembly GCA_019974015.1). Taxonomy (NCBI): domain Eukaryota; kingdom Metazoa; phylum Arthropoda; class Arachnida; order Araneae; family Nephilidae; genus Nephila; species Nephila pilipes. The sequence goes on along the minus strand of BMAW01117350.1, from coordinate 82,324 downwards.
GAAAGAGTATTTATATAGTGAGACACATTTTAAGAAATAGTAAAATGAAATTTATTTTCAGTTATTTTATTGATAATTTTTCTATAAATATCATGAATTATGAATTTAATTTTATATATAAATGTAGTTATTCAGCATAATAATTGTATCTTGTGTAAATTAAAAAAATACAATATAATACAATTTTACATTGCATTAAAGCAATTTTACTTTAAAAACAACTATGGAGGAAAAAGATTGATTATTTTAATATTTGATGAATTTAACATTTTTAATTGAAAATGTACTAAATTTTTCAAGAACATTCAAATTATTTTCTGTAATTAATTTATTTCTATCGCATTCTAATTTAGTTGACACAAGTATTTAATTTAATTCATTTATTCCAAAATAAAAGCTGTATTTATATTGACTAATATTTAGACGCATTGTCTTTGTTGGTAAATAGAGAAATAGCACTTGATAATGATCAGCTAAAATCTTTGATCGGTTTATTTAAATATTTGATAATTAACAATTAAAGTAAGTTAAATATGGGGAAATAATAGCATAATTTTTTCTGCTTTTGAGGCCTGTCTCAACCAATAAGACACTTAATTTTCAAAAATATGTCATAACAAATTTATTCTAATTTTTTATTGGATTGAAATAAAACATTTAAAAGCTAAGTATTTTATTTACTCATCAATTTTAATTACTTATTGATTGATGATATTTTATTTACTTCTCGATCTTAAATCATGTGTTATAAAACCAAGAAATATTTGAAAATGAATAAAATCATTCGAAATCTTAACAGAATTGAGAGACAGCCATTTTTGCCTTAAGAATTTTGAGATACTTATTTTTAATCTGACTTCCTTCTTGGAATGACTTTGGGTCAAATGATTTTAAAATTGATAACCTGCTATTAGCCAACAAAGAAGCTTTTTACATATAATAGATCACGTAATATAATGAATTCGATTAAATTAAAATGCATTCTATATGTTCCAAGAAAAGAATCCCTTTGGTGCGCGAAATCTGTATTTTGCAAAGCAATTCAAAGAGCAATAATTTGCTTTTATACTAGTTTATTACATTGTATCCTTCAAATTTCTGAATAAGTCAATGAAATACCTTATTTAAAATGAAATTAGAAGAAAATGTTAGCATGTGAGCAGAGCTACGTCACTATCTATCCAAACATTTGACATTTCCGCGCGTAATAAACGTAAATTGATTGAAAATGTTCGCACCAAATGTCGTCTTCGTTTTATTTTCTCTTTCTCAAAGGTTTCAAATCCGCAGGCAAAGCGAATGTCACGTGGGTGGAATGGAATAGCTTCGGGGCGTTGTTAACCAGAATTTTCAGAAGTTTTCTCACTTCTTATTGGATTTAAGAGTGTCATTCGGGTTTGATTCCTGTTCCGATGAAATGAAATCGAATGAGAGAAGGAACGGAGTCAAATAACTAAGAAAGCGTTCGAAGACGTAACTTTCTTTCGTGCAGAAAATATCTCCTGCTAAGTTTTATATTCTTTACTGTCAAAAACAGGGAGCTGCATTTCTTAATATGTTTCTTATTTATTTTTGAATCATGTACTCTTTTTAAGAATACCGATTGGGATAGATTGCTGTCCCGATATAATGAAATCGAAATACGTAGGATTAGAAAACGGATAAAATTTAGAATCTATTTTAATATTGTTACGGAGAATTTTTCTTCTCTAAGTGAGTGTGCACTGAGTGAAAATAAAGCCCTAACAACGACAAACATCACTTCATTCGTAAATCTTTAAGACGACACACAAGTAGCAAAGCTTGAACAATAGCGGCACAAACGCACAAATAGAGAATACTGGACTCGTCCAGACCAACAATACCAACACATACAAAACAGCACATATAATAACGTTCCGCTCCCCGGCTTAAGAGTTCTCACTGCGTACAAATATCCACAGAATCACTTAGTACTCGAAAGGCAGACTTCAAAAGCTGATCCACTCTCAACGGCTCACGACGTATACCTATTCCGGCCAGGTGTGATATTTCTCCGAAAATTCACTAAAAGTCGGAAACTTTCTTTTCGCTCGATTTTTCGCTTTGATTCCAGCGCCTTCGAGTACTTACAATTTGTTGCCAAAGTCACCAAATCACCAAATGGAAGCCAAAGCCATCATTAAAGCGAAGGGGTCATTGCTAAAACTTTCTTTTGTGAACTGGTGACATCTCTGGAAATCTATCTTTTTCTTAATAAGAGAAGTGTTTCGAGGAAGCATAAAATCATACTCGAAACAATGTAATGACAATTTTGTGTTTAGGTTACTTTGGATTTTGCATGAAGGTGGTTATTTTTATTTACAAAATAATAATTACACTCGGGTGATTATATTTTCTCTCTTATTCAGTAGACCCTACTACAACTGCATTCTTCTCTCATATATTGAGAACATCGATATAGTATCTTACATAAGTTGTAGAAGGAGCTGTTTGAATTTCAACACATTCTTTCCTTTATATATCTATCTTACATCTACAATTTATTTTCAAATGAAATTTTAATTTTACATTTTAAATAAAAAAAAGTGCAAGTTTATTGATTAGTTATAAATTTTATAAAAACTGTACGATAATCAAGCATTTGCTCAATTACAACACAATCCGATATCGAATTCTAAGCGTATGTTTTTGAAACTACTTTTGGAATTTATAAATTGCTCTTTGACGCTAGGTTAGCTTGTGTGACAAACATACTCCTGTACAGTTGTGCCATATTCTAAGGTTGGTTGACACGGTCCATAAACATTCTAAATATGAACCATTGTTCAATTGCGATGTCGAAACATGGATTGGTACTGTGTTCTCTACATCCAAACCAGCCAGAATTTACGATAAATTAACTTCAATCAACCTTGCTACTCAAAAATCTTTCGAAACACGTGATATTAAGTGAATGCAGCCATAATGAACAAAAATAAACATTGGAGTAATTTTGTTTAGTTCGAAATTATTGCGACCCTTTGAATATCAACAAACGTCTTTGATTGGCTAACGGTTGTATGTATCTTCTCTGACGAGACATTCTAAACATGCCACTTCATCATGCTTTGGGATTAGTTCTATTCCGAAAAGGCAATGCCTCTAACAAACTTGTTGAGCTTATACCTCTGCTATAGAAACTTTCATTTGAGTTTCGAGTTTCATCTCTTCTATATCTATCAACATGTACAGATATTAGGACAACATGCGACCCAATATAGAAATCCAGAATCTCTGAACTGGACGTATTTCTTTCATTATTTTACTCTTCAGCCATCTTAAAGTCAAATTAAATGGTCAATAAGACAAACAGTTTACTAACTAGCAAATCAGAATCTGTGAGATCACTCTTTCTGGAATTCCTTCTAACTCAGCTAATCCTAGTTTATATTCTAATAGCTTAAGTCTTAGCTAACAAAGATCAGTAGCACGATTGACACACTATTTGTTTCTAATAAATTCAAGTATTGCTCTCTAACTTGGAGTTATTTTGATTCTATTGATTAATTACGATTATTCACTTCAATCCATGCCTCTATCAACTTATTATCCTCTAACTCACTCCTCTTTCCTTTCAATTATTTTTTACTCATATATTACTGCATTTAATTCAGTTACCTCACTTCTTATCTTAATCTAATTTAATTAATCACGTTTCATTTTGGTTGGGAAGAAATTGTAATTTTATGCAATTCAAATGACCAAAACTTTCTCGAAGTTAGTGAATGGAAAACAATAAGTATAGTCCAACATCATACGCATAAATTTGAACTCTGTGATATATTTTATAGTAAAGATGATACACATCATCAACCTTATTTCCAAAAGGTCGAGGATCCTTTCGCCGTCGTATTTTTCAGTCTTTTGCTTTCGTTGTAGGAGTTATACTGTATTACAGACATCATATGAAGATAGACATTTTTCATCTGGATATCACTTTTAATTTCAACCATCATTTTTCAACTCAAATATATAAGCAAATTTATAATACAAGTGTTTACATATTTTATTGCGTATTAAAAAATCTCCATTCTCCTCTTGTCAATAATCATCCAAAGCTTAGAAAGCATTACGTGATGTTGCTAATTATGTCTCTTTTAAAAAAAATCCGTTATTCATTTTTTAAATGTTTAAATAATAAAGATCATTAAAATGTTGCTAATACATTTTCTATCATTTGTTTAGTAAAAAAAATTTTCTTCACGTATTAAATACATAGCAGGAACTTGTAAATATCACAGCGTACTTTCAATCGTTCCAGCATTTCAATGTATGTTATTCTACTATGACTAATATTGAATTCTAGCAAAGGGTTCTTTAACTCTCCCAGACATGCCAAAAATGATACGTATATAATTCCAATTATATTGCACGATATTCTGTGTATATAATAACGTTTTTGCCAAATGAACCTTTAAACTTTAATATTTTAATACGAGTAATCGTTAGCAAAGTTCAGATTTGAATGAGATAGAATTTTTTTTAAAAAATGGCTATTTTAATAAAGAATAACTGAATCACTAATTAAAATGAAATGGATAATTAAGGCGTAAATGTGAAGCATTTATTTATTTTTAAAGATAATTTTATTTTTAAATCTTAGTTAGTTTTATGAGAAGAAAATTAGAAGTAAAAATTAAATATATGAACTGAGTCGTTTTAAAAACGTGATAGAAATAAGATTTAATTATACGTTCCTTCTTAACTAATGATTAATTGTTAGTTTGAACATTTAACAACTCGGGTTGCTATAATAATGATTAATAAAAATAAGTTTTAACTGGCAGTCTACTTCCTACGGCAATAAATTTTTCTTCATATCTTACTTATATTTTATGCAAGAAGTGCTCAGCTATAAAATTAACTTTATAGGGAATGATTTAAATTTGAAATATCCTAAGAAGCGATATCCGGAGTAAATTAGACCTACCTGAAAAATTTCACTTTATTAAATATCCTTTAAAAAGTGTATTTCACTCAATTAATTTTAAATAGTTCCGAGTCTGCCGTCCAAATAAGTTCTGTCTTTATGCATTGAAATGAAACATCTGTGACGATTTCTCTCAAAATAGAAAACGAATTCTCTTACTCGTAATTTAAATATCTCCATCAGCGATAATAAGAGTAATTACGAAAAAAAAAGTAATATTGCGCAATTTGTAAATATTTTAACTGTAATAAATATTTAACTTTCACTGCACATACTCACATACATTTCAGACATATTAGATTCATTTATTAAAATTACGAAGAAAAAAAAAGATTTAAATGCAATTATTTGTAATTGAAAGGTGATAAAACTTACCTTGTGGCAAATTTAGTTACAATAATTAAGTAACGAATTTAATTTAGATATGCGTTTCAGAAAAAATTGTAATACCAATCATGCGAAAAGTAATTAAAAGCAAAGGACCTTATTTGAATAATTAAGAAACCATTTTAGTCCAAAATTAAATCATTTATCCTGATAATTAAAACAATAAAGATTTAAAATATCTTTAGAAAGAAAGTAATTTTTATGTTAATATTTCCATTAGTTGTGAATTTAATAGTGAGGAGAAGGCAGATGCTGAAATGGTTACATATAATAAATGCTAATAATCCCTTTTAAGGGCAGGATATTTAATCGAAGAATAAACAAATAAATGATGGCTTAAATTTCATTAAATGTTATAGAATTTGAATAGCAACTGACTACTAGTTGCATATGTGATAAAGTCTAAAGCCTGTTAGAACATGAAATATATTATACCCTATTATTTTGCTTTTCCTCAAATTTTTGTTCAGTACATTTTAACCACCATTTTTACCTTTTCTTGATAATTTTGGTAGTTGCCAATTTATTTTCCAGTTACGATTACTTTTTTTTAAAAAATATTCCAAAATATTAGGTGTTTCTTATAGTTAAATATGAATATTTATTCATTTTATTTGCTTACGATGTTTTATGTGTATGTTTTTATGGATTGGCACACATCGCTTTACTCAATTTTATAGTAATAATTTCTTACATATTGTTTTATTTTTTTAGTTATTGAGATTACTTCTTAACTCGTTTTTGATTAAAGTATTGGTCTTTAAACACACACACACACACACACACACACACACAAATATAGCATATAATGATATTGCTTCAATATATATTAGGCATTAAAAATAATAATATATCGTGAAAGATAAAAGAGTATCAATGATTAATTCTTCGAAAATATTTATTGAATTATTCAAAAATAAAAGGTGAAGGAATCGAAACTAACTTTTGAAAGTAAAAAGAAATGTTAACACCACTTAATCGCACATTGTTTGTTATTTGAACGTTACATTAGACAGTTCTTTTCTATTAGATAACATTAATTAATTAGTTTAATATTCATATTAGATTAAATAACTCTTTTTATATAGTAAAATTAAATAAGAAAGAAAATTTTAACGAAAAATAAAAATTTAACGAAAGAAAGAAATTAACGACAAATAAAAATTATTTATTTCTGTGACTTCTTCAGATTTTCGTAATGAGTTTTAAATAATTAACTATTCAACTTTCAGATATTTTCCTATATTTGTAAACCTTTCGAAGTATAAATATTATTTATTCTTTAAAATTAGAAACTTAAAAGACAGTAAAGAAGTGATTTTAATTGCGTTAAATGAGTGTTTAACAAATGGAACAACATTGGTAATCCAAAGAATTCACAATTTTAATTAAGTTGAAAAATAAATATGAAAATCACTTAAATTATTCATTTTAATAAAATAATAAATTTGAGCTATCAGTGATTATTTAGACTTACCATTTATGATAATTTCTGTCTAAAATGAAATATTCAATCGAAGCTATTCGTATTCTTTCTTAAATACATCGTTCACGATATGTTAAAAGATTAAATACGTTGTACGAAACAAAGTATGCTATGTTGCATTTTAAGGTGAAAGTAATCGAATTTTTAGTACAATAATGTTTGTTATAATGGGAAACAAGTAAGGCGCCACTTCGCCGAATGACTGTCCATTCTGCAGTGAAACACATGTTACCCCTATCAAATCAACATTTTATATTTAAAAAACAAACACACAGCAAAGGATTTTCTAGTGTGTTTTAGACTTATAAAATAGCGCCTAATGCCTTTGCAATAAAATTGTAATTGCTACAACTATTAAATAAATAGGTTGAAGGAAACCTCGTCTATAAATAAACCGATAAAAATTTCCACTGATTAGTGCCATTAGTCTTCACAAAAGGATCAGTGTTCTTCGTTACTTTTCACTTAGAATGATTATCTTAATTACGAGAACGTTGTATTAAATTTCTTCCTAAATAATTCATGACAGATATATTTTTAAATGTTTGTGTATGTTGCGGAAGATACTTCCTCTAAATTGATTGTCATATTACATAAATATGTCAGTTATTTATGTAAAATGCAGACTATATTTGTTGAAAATGCATAATGTTATATGATATTTTTCAATGGTTTCCTTTAAAGAAAGTCAGCAAAAAATTATTTTTGGAATATTATATTTATTTGTGTTAGTTTATTCTAAAGAATTAAATAGAGCAATGTAGTAGTATTAAAGTATGTTGGTAGTCATACATAGAAGTGTAAGATTTTGCCTTCAATTTTATTCTATATGTTTTAAATTGATCTAGAATTAAATTTATGCAACACACACACACACAGATATATATATGTATTTATGTATATAAATATATATATATATATATATATATATATATATATATATATATATATATATATATAATATATATATTATATACATATATATATTGCAATCACACAATATATCTTGATTTATATACTATATACCAAATTCACCACGCCTTCTTTCTATTTTCAAGATGGGTATAACGCTTTTTGGTTATTCGTTTCAGAGGTGAAACCTGTTTAATCTAAATAAGCATTGTTGAGACAAAAGGTTCAAAACTTGATGAAGTGTCGGAACCTTTGACTAGTAATCAACCTTTTTTTTTTGAAAGAATTCAAATGGCGTATTATTATACAGTATGATTAATTTTATGAAATAAAAACTAAGCTTTCTGAATTGAATTATATTTCAAATTTAAATTAAAAAAGAGAAATTTGCTTAACATTTTTATTAAATAAATTTTAATCCTTAAAAGTACATTTTTCTGCCGAATGAATTTTTTCGGCACGAATCTAAATTATCTTCCATAACGCATTCGCTGCAGAACAACTTACTCTAAGAGAAAATTCCCTTTCTACATCTACATTTGTTCGAGCGAAACATAATGCACATTCAATCAATAGTTTTGAATTTTAATGGGGCTTATGTTCTTCAAAATGTGAAAATATTTTTAACCATTTTCGATCAACGTTTAAATTTTCACCTTTCCGTTTCTTTAATGTTTCAAACTTTATATAAATATTTGAATATATCTTTTAATGGAAAATTGTAATCAATAACTACATCTTTCATATAAGTTATTTCAAATTCAATTACGAGAGAAAATTCTTCCCTTTTAGTTTTTTCTTTCAAAACAGTACACTCAAAACACTTTAAATTAGTGAAGTTGACAGATATTTCCTCAACGTATTCATAACAAATTTTTAAAAAACTTTAAATTTTAGAAATGTATCCTTAATCCCAGGATTCTAACTGTACAAAATTCCTAGTTTATTCTTTAGTATCAACGGTACGAATTAAGCATCATCTCCCTTTTTATATTGGAATAAAAAAGTGCAGCCGAAATGTTATTATATTTAATTTTTTGAGTGGTTTTGCAGAAAAATGATGCCTGGTCTTGGGGAAAGCAGTGCGTAAGTTTTGTTCTATGTAAAGGGTGATATTTTTCTTTAGGTGTAAAGTATTTTTCTAAATTTAAATAACTTGACTAATGCGGATCAAATAATTTCAAAATGCACTGCATTTGTGCTGTGTGTGTACTGGTTTCAAAGTAAACCACCTCACTTTGGAATAGTCGAGGAGCTTTTTATATTCAATATCAGCCTCAACTCAAACTGCTGACGATTTGCTACGTAAACCGAAAAAGACTAAAATATATGACTTAGTTCAGTCCTAAATATTCACAATGATGTAAGAATCATACTCCTCTACTAATCTCAGTCCATTTTAGAAATTGTGCCTAAAAACAACTCTCTGTGTTCATTAGACAAAAAAATCAATTATGTAAATGTCTTTTTCCTCATAAAATATATAGAAAGTACAAGACTGAGCAGTAATAAAATATACATTTACAAATGATGAAAATATCAAATCAAAAAAGTATTAAAATTTTCTGTAAATAGCTTAAAAAAAGCAAAATGTCTTTAAAGTACCTTAATGGTCTACTAGCGGAGTATTTTTTTTTTAAAGAATTTTTTTGTGAGACTCTTATGTTTTTAGTTACAATGGTCTATATAAAATTTTAAATTTAAAAGTAATTTTAATGATCATCTTTTGTATTTTTTTCAAATTTTGAATAAAATTGTTTTTAAATTAGTAAAAATTTTGATATTTACGCTTATGTTCATACAACAAATTTTAATTAATATATTTCCCTTTTTCTTTAAACAATATGTATAATGTACACATATATTTATGTTGCGAAGCAGGAAAATTGCAATTATCTCTTAAACTTACTGAGTTATACCAAAATTTATGAACACAAAAGGTTTTTACTAGAAAAATATATCACTTTTCCAAATAAGATATAGCCTCAAAATAAATAGTTTGGTACTTAAAAGCAAAATTTGAAGTTTTCAACTTACCTAAAATTGTACTGAATATTGCGGTAAAATGTCATTTCAATATAAGAAATGCTTTTTAAGAAATGAGATTTTTTTTTGAAATATAAGAATTAAAAAATAATTTTTTCAGAAAATGCAAATAAAGGTTTTAATGTTTCTTAAAAAGTTATATAACTAAGATTAATGAATTGACTAACTACCCTAGAAGCAATAGCAAAACATTTTTGAAATCGTAAATATGTAGATTTTAAAAAAAAGTAATAAAAAACCCTTTCAAAGATTTTCTCGAAAATGGAGATCTTTGGATAGGCACATATCTTAACAAAGTCAAAAGGTTATCTAAACAATAATACATTTCTGAAGCTGGAAGTAAACAAATGGGTATATGCAGCGAAAAGATAAAAAATATATTTGTTCAAACACATTTTAAATACACTAATTTTAAAGAGAAAAATATTTATATACATTCATTTGTCTCACTTTCAAAATTTTTAAAATCTTTAAATCTTGAAAATTTAGACACTTTTAACTTATAATTGTATTTTCCTAAGATTAGAAACATTTTCAGTCACCAGGCGTCGCTAGTGGCTCATAGCTCAATTCTGCTTAATTCTTATTTTTCACACTTATCTCCTCGTGTTTTAAATTTTCCCTCAAAATTTCTAACTGCATTTTTCTCTAAATTGGTTTCGGTACGGCATTTCTTTTTATTTCATTTTAATTTTAACTTAATTTTTACCTTGTTATAACCTCTCAAAAACCCGCGGACGACAGCTTTCTCGCAGCCGTTTTCGACTGCGAACTGAAGTCCCACCCCTAACGCTCTCTCCGCCCATTGCTATATATGCTCCTTAGCTTACTGGCTACAGCGTCCAATGGCAATGCGCGCTTTCATAACTTTATTCTCCAACTTTGTTTCGGCAGTTCCTCACTCTGCCGAACGCCCAGGCGCTTATTGCCTTGATCCCAATTACTATAGTTGTTTACAATTAAGCTTAAAATTATTATTAATGATGCACTTAACTTTTATTATCAATTCTGATGAGAAGGTAAGTTTTATTTTTAAAATAAGAACCTCATAAGCTTAGCCGTTACCGTTACCGTTACATTCATTTGTCCGTATACCATTTATAAAATTGTCACAGTGTCATATTTTTAGAAACGCGGAGTAAAAAGAGTCCAACATGACAGTTTTTCCATTCAAACCGTAATTCTCTTCGAATGCATCATTAATTTTTAAGGCTGCATATATTTAAGCAATATCTTTGGTTTAGAAGAGGAAACTAATTTTTAAAGACTCTCTAAAGCATTTTTTACTCCTCTTTGAATTACACATAATCCTTTGCAAAAAAAAAAAAAAAAAAAACCACTAGCAATATTTAGCTTAAAATTATGCCAAATTCACTTCGTTTGCTTTGATGGGAATCCCCAAAATAATGCAATTCTGTTCCGTAAACAGAAAACTAATTGTTAGAATTTAATACAATTCCCTACTAAATAAGCGAGTTCAATTTTTTGTGTGATAAAAACTGCTTTTAGACAGGAAATGGGTTATTAGAAACTTGTATAAGATTACTTTCTAAAATATTTTTGCATAAAATTGCCATTATAGTTTATACATATTTTTAGGAGTACAAAAGGATACAAATGTATACTTTGGCAGTACAAGTTTTAAAAGGAATACGGTTTGCGAGAAAGGAGTACTATCTAAAGGAGAACAATTGGTAACCATGGGTATCAATTGTTAACTCGCAACTATGAATTAGAAGTTATATTCTCGAATCCTTTGTTATTAAAGTGTATGAAAATTTACGCGTCTCATTTTGCATTCTTAATTTTTATATTTTTTCCTTCAAACTAATTGTAAGTGTGTTTCCCCCCAAATCTTCAGGGCTCTGAGCTTTGGCACCACTTGTCCCTGCCTAAGGCAGACTCTGACCTATAAATTGAAAATGTCATATTCTGTTCAAGATTATGGCATTGCACATTGCATTTTCCATCTGTTTTAGATGCATGTCTTATATCTCCTTCACCAATCTGTTAAAAATGTACACTCCTGTAAAGTAGTATGAATTTAAAATTATAAAATTTTTAACATTTGCAAAAATGTCATTTATACCTATTTTTAATAATCTCTGAATGCGTCAAACTATTACTTTATTATGTTGATTCTTTATTTAATATTAAGTATAATATAACAAACAAATTTCGAACTGAATTTTAAAATAATTATTTCAAAAACTGTTATAGAAATGCTCATAATTTTTTAGTATCGAAATTTTAACATCTCAGCTTTGCTTCCACGTAAAAATTTCATTTTATATTCACCAAATTGTTCGGCATATTTTTTGATGTATAACGAGCAGTTTTCAACTAAATCGAACAAACTTACGGAATATATGAAAATATGCTAGTGATGAAATATATTGAAATTTAAATATAATATTTTAAATATTCAAATAATTGTATTTATGATATTTAATTTTTAACTGCGTATGCGCCATACATAAATATTTTTTTTTATCGAATTTCAAATACAGCTTTTCAGGGCAGCTTATATAAAGTTACTAGTTGTATAGTAATAATGTTAAGATTACGAAAAATGTCCGGATTTTAATTACTTGTACTTCAGTAACAGATGATAAATTATAAAGGATTTTATACATATGGATAATTTTTAAATTTGAGTATTCAAATAATTTGCAATCAAAAATATCTATACAAATGTTCAGTTGACACTTGCGCATATAAACGAATATAAATGTGTGCAGACCCTTCTATTTACTATTTATTCAAAAAATCAAGTTTAAAAAATATGAATTTGTGAGAAAACCCTCATTCATCCTCTTTTTGAAGTAAACTGTAGATCGATTATTTAAAATTCGGATGTAATTAACTTAATGGATGTAATTCGGATGTAACTTAACATTACAAAAAGAAGGATCGTAAGTAAGTTGCCATGTCTTTGAAATTTTGAAAAAAATTGATAGATTTAAAATGGTGTTTTTGCTCTTATTTTTATCATTGCATAATAAATTTTTCCAAGTAATGCTATAGAATAATATAGAAGCTAAATTTATACATTCGTTTTTAATTTTTTTTTTAATGTTTGACACCTTAAAATGAAATTATTATTATTTGAAAAACCGAAAGTAGTGATTAATGTAACACAAATACAGAAGCAGAATATATTCATTGTTTTCTTACATTCTTTGAATTTAAACATAGATATCTTATAAATAAATATTTAGTGATATATATATATATATATATATATATATATATATATATATATATTATAGAAACTTTATTCTATTTGATAGATTTAATGTGAGGGGAAAAAACGCGAGTTTGTAGCAGGCAAAGAAAATACAGAAAAAGTAATTTGTCCAACTGGATAAAACAGCAGGTTTCCCTCCCCACTCAAATTTATTAAGTCTTCAAATCTGTATTAGTTAAAAAATGTGAATAAAATCCATTTTTTTTATGTGATGGGGCTTCAATGCGGCTTTTGGATTGATTTAAATAAAATGGTTATATCGCGAAAGCTAGGTCAATGAATGTGTTTAATTCAAACCCATAAAGTCTCAACCAAGCCGATATACAGACACTTATGCTTGTAAACGGGGACTAAAGAAAAGTTTACCCTCCCCCTCTTTTACCAATGTCTCAAACTTAAGAGCAAGAGCGGGGTTCCCTAATGAGCCATAAAACTTCCTGTGAACGTGCATTGTGCATCCTCGGCCCTCCCCAATTATGTATCAAGATGATAAATCCTTAAAAGGGGAGAAATGGAAGGAATTTCAAAAAACACATCTCAAATGAACTTGAAGTAATCCTGTGAAGGCGAAAAAATACGGCCTTACCGCTTTTGGCGAGTTCACAGCCACAAGCAATTATACGTTCGGAGTACTTTTGAAGTATCGCAAACAAGGCGGGATAACACGTGCATAAAGCTTAGAAGGTTTATAACAGCTTTTATTTCTACTCCAGAAGTTTGCTCAAATGTCGAAAACAGATCAAGATTACAACAAAAATACGAGCTTGCGACTGTATGAAATACCCATGCAATGTGTTCAATATTCATACCGAAATTGGTTTCAGCCAAGAAACTAACATTAGGGATACCTTTCCTCTCAGATTGATCTTTATTCTTTACCTTATAGTTTATAGCAAAATGACCCATTCTCCCCCAGTTAAAACAACTTTTATTTCGTTCATCAGTGAGAAGCTAATATAAGAACTAATAAAAGTTTACGTAATAAACTGTTCACGGTATCGGACAGCTGTTGAATAGTAGTTTTCAATATTACACCGTGTAAGATGATATCTTCACAAGGCTGAAGGGGATAATTAAAAAAAAAAATTCGTCTGTCAGTTTTAAGATTCGAGTTTTTGAACTAGAGCGAAAGTGTTTTTCTAGGGTGGTCCAGGCAACACGTGGATGTTCTGTTCCCTTCAACAATAAACGAAACTCTTCACTCACATGAAAGTAGATTAGCGAATATGCATGGGACTTCCTTGCGGCGTAATCTGTACCTTCTTTATCCTCTTTCTGAGACGGAGCAACTGGATCATTTGACTTCAATTTGACGGTCGGGATAAGAATGTACCCCCACCGACCTCGTTCCAATAATAGGACTCTGGCGTCTTCTTTCCAAATGATATAATTGGATGCAGTTAAAGCATCTATCTATACTCAAGTAGTCTATGTCATGATAGATGGATTAGATCGTGTTCAAATTTGGTCTTTATTCTGTACGTTGTGGCTTTCTAATATATTCTTAAAATTATTAAAAAACTCTATCCAAGTGGAACGAATTCTTAGCCCATAAACTTTGATGGGCCTATGTTTGGCTCCAGATGATAAATTAAGCCACAACTATACTTGAAACAGAGTAAAAGAAACACTATTATTTAAATTCTCGTTTATTTACATTTAAAAATGAAAGAAAACACGATCAAACTTGCCGGGCATTACCGGCTGATTTACTAACATCATCAGGATATTATAAAAACAGGAATACCACCGGCATCAGAATCAACATAATCTGCGATACAAATAATTTATTACATACATCAAGAATCTGCTTTTGACGCAGTGAAATCGACTGTGAAAAATCAGCATCCAATCACAAAAATAAACCACTTCTACAGCAACAGAAATTAATATCGAATGCAAATTCCTGATTTCTCATTGTCAGATGCGTGGGATGACGTCATATTGGCGACACGTAAGCCAAAATGTATTACCAATTGAAGTTCATTTCATTCAACTCGCGATATGATAGCATTTTTTGTTATATATATATTTTTTAAAATCGTCAATAGGACTACGATTTATCAAAACTATTATACCAAAAGGTTCCAAATATTTTATGCTTCTATAAAGAATATCTGTGCATTAAGTGAAAAAATTTATTTTACCTCCATATCACCTAAATTTTAAGAAATAATTTTTGCATGAAAAATAAAATAAAATTAAGATATATACATTTCCAAAATTACAAAGTTCCGTAATTTCTTTATTTAAAATATACTTTGATATAATTAAAATACTAGTTCACAATTTTTGTGCATTGTTTTATGTGTGAGAAGTAAAATATCTTATGTATTGAAAGAATATCGTTTGAAAAAGTTGTCACCTAAATATAAATATATCCCAAAACTCATATCATATTCAAATAAGGAGAAAAATATACCTAAATATAAGATACCCCAAAATTCCTATTCATATTTTTGATTAAAAGCCCACTCTTATAGATCTATAAAGGACTTAAATAGTACTAAGCAGACAAATAATTTAAGTTCTACTAATAAACTTGAAACAAGTATGTCACAAAACAAGGGGTTTTAAAATCAGTATTTTGCCTATCTCCATCATGTCATGTTACGTTTAAACATAAAATTCCATTTGAATTTTACAATTGAAGATGTTAGTTGAGGGAAGGTACGTGAATATCTCACGTTTCAAGAACATTTGGGCCTCTTCTACTTAATGTGAACAAGACCTTGTTATACACTGTGTGATAGTGAAAATACAACATCAGATAAAAGTGTCCAAAAAAAATGTAAATTTCAGGGTAGACGCATGTGATTGAATTATGCTATTCTGGTGAGAAGTACGCAACTATCCAGCGCACGTTGAAGAAGATAGAAGGGAAGGAGCCTTCAGAAGATTAAATTTTTGTGCCATTAATTCTGTTAGGGAAATCACCGTAGAAAATTTGTTCTTGTCTCACAGGACACATGTAATAGCAGAGAATGCCCGTCCATTTTCAACGGAGGCTGTTGCAGCAGACAGACGATTTTTTTCAGGGGCATGGTGATCGGACTGAGAAGGTAGGTTGGTCCATACGACAAACCTCAGATGGTACACCTGGACGCATCCACAGTGCACAGACTGTGACGAAGAGGAATGGAATAAGCAAATGTGGCAAGTTTCAAGACCTAAGTGACGTCAGCACGCAGGGATCGATGTATCTGCCTATAAGAGGTGTCGAACTCAGAAGCCACTTCTACCTCTATTCTACAGCATGTTCAATACACCCTGGAAGTTCCTATATCTACCAGAACCATTTCTCGTACTAGTGGCTTGCACTCATGGTATCCTTTAAGAAGAAGGCATCGAAGCATCGAAGTGGAGGCAGGTCTTATTATTCGTTGCTGTCTCTTTCTGTTGCTGACTTTCACCAATTTCGGGGCACTTCTTAGGGTTGCAATTTCAATGTGGCGTAATGTAATACACACCTAACTTTGGTAGAATTAGGATTTGTCCAAACGACTCATCCAAAAAGATTACGGTCTTAAATGTCAGGTTACTTCAGACTTCGCAGAAAAGAATTTTTGTAAGGAAGTTAGATTGGTGTGACGTAAGAGAAGTAACTTACATCGTATTAAGAGTGATTTTTTATTTAATTGCTAAGTATATCGAATGTTTCAAAAGACCATTGCGGTTGAAACGATATTAAAATATGTATGGGTTAGTGAGACGTGCAGTTTTCAAATTTATATTCACTATAGAAGGAATTTTCTTAATGACACGAAAAACAAAATTAAAATTACGACAATAAAGAGCACAACTGCTACTTCTGCCTGAGGGAGAGGATAAATAAAATAAGATTGAGATAATAACTAGAAAATGAACCATTTTATTTTAAAGATTTATTGATGCAGAAAAATACATGTCAATCACCCCTTACCGTAGAGTGACTGCTGTAGACTCCAAATTCGTTTAGCATAGTTTAGCTTGTAACGCTTTATCTTTAATCGATAATATGACAAAGGCGACTAATAGGTATGAATAGTCTTGATATGGTAACCAGATATGATGCAGGTATGATAGATGAGCTCCACTTTTATCAATATATGCCCGATGAAATATCAGATACAACGTTAGATGATAAAATTTCATGTTTGATTAGGTTCCAAACACAATTATAAACGCACTATTATTATTTGTGCACATTAAACATTTGCTTGCATACTTCATTAACATATTTAGCATACTAATTCTGTTTTTCGAATGATGCACGTTAAATCTAGTTGGGATCGTAAGTCCTCCCTTTGGAGTGTTGAAGGCGCCAGCTAAGGTATCATCCTCGTCACTTAACGGAGATTCAATTTTGCCAGGTCCTTCGTCATTATCCAACGTTTTGTTTCTCAATGTGACGTTGATAAAACAATCAAAATCATCTGTGTTTGGGGGAGCGATACGCATATGACATTTCAAAGAATCTGTCTGCACTAGCACCCTCTATTTTCGCTATTTTGAACTAATTCTTTTCCATATTGTACGAAATGCCCCATTACAGTGAATATAAATATATAAACTGCATTTCTCTTTAACCCATATATATATATATATATATATTAAATTGTGTAACGAACTTCTGAAGCTTCCAATATAAAAATAATTTGTATTTTTCAAGAATTAAAAAATATTAATAACTGGTGCTTCAAATAGTATATTAATTAATAAAATCTTAAATACTTTCTTCTTCACCAGTAGCAATTATGAGTCTCTTGAATTTCTGCCCACCATTTTTAAAATACCATGCATTAATTTTATTTACTGTATTATTGTTTTTTCTAAATAAGCGGACACTTACGAAAGATACTATTGAGATAATGATAGAATCTAAACATTCGTTAAGATTGTTATTTCGTAACTACGTGGTCGTAAAACCTTTTCCCAAAGCTATTGCCGTTAAATGGACCATTTTTTTATTAATTAAACTGTAGTTTATCGTACAATTTTTTTTACATAGTATTTTAATTTTTTAAAATCAGTAAATATCTCTCAGATAACGTGTATTCTTCAGGAGAATAGTACATTTTATTGCACTTTAAGTGAGATTTTATTACCTCCATGAAAAGTAAAATATGCTGCTGTAAGAGCGAAGTTAGGGAAACTTAATTCAGATAGACGATAAAGGAAAAAAAAGAACATATGGCCTTTTTAAAAAATAAATAAATCTGTTCATTTTTGTGAAGGCTTTCTACTTTCTGTAGCTGCAAAATTTATCCCGAGTCAATGAATTGACTTTCTACTTTTAATGCAATGCTTTTTTTTATTTTGCTTTCATTAATTGTATGAATAGAATTGTTATGTCAAAAATTATTTACAATCAACATGTAAAGCTAGTTATTACAGAGATTTAAAGTATCACAACGATATTAAAGAAAAAACTTAGCGTATTGAAGTGATAAAAAACATCCATTTGTTTTTTAATTTAGGATTTAAACAAAATGTCCTTTATGATTGTAAACATAATTGTTCTTTAGAAGCAGTCATTATATGAGGAAGTTTATTTGAAAGTAAAGTGTGAAATGAAGCTCATTGGGGATCTTATATTAATAAAATAGCCAAATATGATTCCTTTTTACAATTTGTAGTGGTTTCAATTGACAGAGAAATTATGCCAATTGAAATTTAGGTAACAATATAAATTTTACATTATATGAGAAAAGCTATATATATGTAGGATTTTTATTTTTATCATAATGAGAATAGCCTTTAATAGATAATAATTGTAATAATAGTTTGCCTTGCATCATATAATTAACTCACAGTTGAAACGACGAATGTTTATTGTATTCCGTCTTTTCTTTCAAGAGAGAGAGCCTTTCACTTCGAGTTAGGATCCGAGTTGAAACATTGGCAAAGATTGACAGGTGAAAGCACACCTTGTCAGATGTGGATATGTTTTGTGCTAAATGAAAGAGAGAGAGAGAGAGAGAAAGGTAATCTGTCAAATTAGGTTATTCCTGGCATAAGCAGCTTAAAGTCACAGATGTGGAGTTCAAATTAAATCATTTGTAAATAGTGTATATATATTTATATTAGCCACCGAAGAGGCTATTGTTTTAGGTGGATCAAATTTGGCGTTCCAAATCACTTTTCAATTTTTTTTATCACTTGTTTTAATTTTAATTACATTTAGCTTAATATATTAAATTAACATTAGCTTAAATATATTCAGTTTAATAATTTATGGTTTGCTTTCTTTATACTAATGGAAAGGTTCACTGTTGTACCTTTCTAGGTATTTAATTTTTTACTTTAATCCTTATATTTAATTGACTAATTTAACAATAACTATAAAAAATCGCGCCTTGGGTGGCTAAATTGGTTCTTTTAAAAACTTTGTGCAGAAATTTCGATTGTTTTTTTTTTCATTAAATAAAATTATTGTTCGGAAATGTTGATCATCATTTTTGCGGTGAAACTGCCCTAGACACCAATGATGACCCCTATATAGGTGTGTGCCCTGTGAGTAAGTGCGTGTGCACACGTGTAATAGTTATATATATATATATATATATATATATATATATAAATTAAACTCAAAAAGACTTCTCTTGGAGGAACCTGAAATCTTCATATCTGGTATATTATACTTATTTTAGTTTTTGTTGGAATTAGTTCTTTATTCTTAATTTAATTATTTAGAATGTTTTATTATAAAGTATTTTCTAAAAACTGCAAAAGTAGAAGCTTCTTTAAAATTATTTATTTTAGGAATGGTACTTGGTTCTCTCTGGTGTTTCTAGTAAAATTAAGTAATTTTTATTAGGCAAGCAATGTTTTCATCTTTACTTATCTTTACTTTCGAGATTTATAGATGCAACAAATTATTGTAGCACTTTTTTATAATAAAATATGTTTTGAGTTACAAAATTTTTAAGATAACTTAATCCAAAAAAATATTTTAAAAATATTGCTTCGAAAAGTAGTGTTATTTATTTTTGTTGTCACAAGTTTTTTTGAAATATATTTTAAGATTAAAAAATGTATGGATTATATAATTCAAGTACTTAATATTTATACGAAATTACTAGGTATATTTAAGATTTACGTTAAACCTCAGCTTAAATACCTTTACTCTCATTAGGGGAAAGTGTGAAATTAATAAAGATGAAATAGTTTATACATGTATAAAGATACCCGAGCACAAAAAATATGAATTTGTTATTCTGTTACAGATTACTCAATGGTTTCATTCCAATTTTAAGCTGTTTTTGGGTATATAACTATTAATGAATATATTACATAACTTTTATTTTATTGTTTGAAAACCTCAGTATGCATGTTGTCGAAAACAAAAAAATTATTTGGAAGGACATTTTTGTTACAACGTAAAATTTATTTTTATTAAATTTTTTTCTATCCGGTGATAGAAGAAGGAACATGTCACTCGTTAAAATATTAAAGCGAGCTAAATTGGCACACAAAAGTTATGAGTAAATTTATTTATCAACTTAATTTATTTTCAATGCACCAAAAGTGATATATTTATATTATCATAAGAGATGTATTGATAAAAGGGAGTAGTCATGTGACAATGAAAGTAAAAAATTAAATAATAAGATCCATGTAGTATGTAATTCGAATTTTCTATTTTTCCTAATATTCTACTTTTGTATCATTAAATAACAATTGTTCTTAATAAACAATCAAATTAATGTTAACGAATACTTAAATTTACTGTTATATCATATACTTATTTCATATATTATATTTAAATAAAAGCTGGAAGTTCTTAAGGGGATATCTGATTTACTTATTTCCCCTTTAGGTTTTGTAGCGATAATACAAACCAAGATACAAAGTAAAAGAATTGAATAGTACTGAGCACTAAATACACCATTTGATTACAATGAATTAATCACAAATGAATATTTTTAATTACTATAGTACCTGAGATAAAATTATCATTTATTCTTCAATATTTAAGTAAAAAGAATGTATTTAGATATGTAAATGGTGTAAAAGAGAGATTAGAATGTCATTTAAGATGTAGATCTAAGAATTGTATTCTTCTTAAATAGAAATACATATCTTTTTTAAATTGAAAAGTTAAAACTTTAAAAAAAAACGAAATGGTTTGAACTCGAACTTGCGAACACAAATTTATATTATAACAGTTGCGTCATAACTCGCAAAGTTTCAAAGCGTAATTTTCGTGTCATAAATCCCTTTAAATATTTTTTATTAACTTTTTCAAAACCAATTGGAGAAATCTATAAAAGAATGGAACGGAATCTCCCCCCTCCCCTTGAAAGAAAATCATTTTACCCAACACTCTCTGTACGAATTAATTTTCCATTTATGCATTTTCGACACGCTCAAATGAAAGGAAGAATGAAAAAAAAAGGGTCCTTCGTTTTCGATTCTTCGTCTTATATTTGTTTTGATTCCGGTTCAGAATTGTTGATTAGAAAATAAAATCTATTTTTATTCTTCTTGGAAAAATTCAGAAACAAAACAGATAACCAAGTGCTTTTGATTAATCATTTCTATTTAGAATTGTTTTTAAAAGTTCCCGCGTGCCACCGTTAGTGGTCAACGATTCTAACTCTTATCAAAATAAATTAAACCTTTCGACATTTCGAGGCGGAGTTCATGTTGTGTCTTAAGAGGAATAATGAATTTCCAAAGGTTATAATATTTCTTTTTCTTACGCAAAGGAATTTGACATTATGTAAAAGCAGATTAATATTTATGAAGGAATTCTAACGTGATGATCAATAAAGAATGTTCTTATAAGTAATGGTATATTTTTTACTCCAAGTATTGATAATCTACATTCATAAGCACACAATTAATAATCTAATATATGTGCATTCGTCATTAACAGTGGGTGATTTTATTACCTCTCTTCGCAGCTGCACAAGAGCAGAATCAATGACAAAGACTCAGGGGGAAGTAAAGTTTTGTTGTTAATGGATTCATTAACTGACGTAATTAACGTGGTTTATCAAATTCAAGAATACAACTTTTTATTACGGTATTGTATTTTTTTCGCTTTTTGGATTTGGCCTCTTGAAATTAGCCAAAAACTTTAACTTTTATCTCTGTAAGAATATACTTTGCATTATTTAATTTTCCCTGAGGAACAGAGCCTGTTCATTAAAATTCAAGTGAACAATTTAAGATGGAAAATAAAACATTGTCCGAAAATTAAATTCGGTCTAGATAAACTCTATAAGATGAGCAGTTAGATGCTCGAATACGCTAAGTCTTTTTAAACATATTCATTAATTTTTCCTACAGATTTTAAATTATGCTTCGTAGTGCATATTTATTCTCTTTATTGAACGTATATTGTTTAACATTATTAGTTCGTACCTTATCTATTCTCGCTTTTGTACAATCATGTACCTCTTAGACTTATCCTACTCAGGTCAATGACTCAAGACAGGAATTTTCAACATTTGTGGTGTCCGCGACGGGAAACTTAACTCTGATGTCCAATTACGCGAATCGTATCTTGAAATAAAGGATTTATGTCAAAACTTTTTCAGTCATTATTTCTCAGCTGCGTCTAAAAATCTAATGAGCGTTTTAAAGATGGAAAGAGAGAGGAGAGAGAGCCGAGAAGTAAAGAAACTGTCACACTGGCTATAAACAGCTATCCTTAATTTTGATTTCAATAAAGAATATTATAACTAGCTTTAGGAGGTCTCATGACCCTTAAAGTTGACAAAATTTCAATATTTTTATGAAGAAAGAAATGTTAGAGCCCACCTTGTGAGAACATTTTTCTGTCAAAATTTTAACGTTACGCCCACGATATTTTCGAGAAAAAAACTAAATGTTGTTTCAATTTTTTTGAGTTATATTTATTGGTTTTCTAAAAAAATATTTTAGTTTGTGCACTGGATTTCTCTGAAAGTATTAAGCATGTTAATTTGGAATGTCCAGAATTTGGTAAAAATAATTGTTTTCAATAAAGTGTACATCATTTTTTTGTATAAAGTATTAGTACAAATTCTTCTATAGGATTTTATAGGGATTTATTTACAAATTTCCTAATTTTCTTAATTGTGTTTTAAATTTTGATTTCCTCTAAATATTTTAAAAGTATACATAACTTCAAAACTGAGCTTTTTCCTATTAGATAACATTTTGTGAGTAAAATTTGATGAATTCTGCGCTTCAAACTCTTGAAAGCAGTAAAATATTGATTTTTTCAATTTTGAAAAAAAGTGTCTTATTCATATTTCTTTATAACTGTTAAAGATGGTTTTAAGAAAAAATTATGGAAATATATGAGATATAAAATAAACCTACATAAATATTTAATGATAAAAACTCAAATTTTTCTTTGCTTCATGGGTACATTATATTTGTTTGAAAGTGATGTCTTTTTAAATACATGGCTAATTACAAGAGTCCTGAGACCCCTTAATAATTTACTGTCGATTTCAATGTTTTATCATTTTCCTTTGTTTTAATATCTGTAAACTAATTTGATTTTTCACCACAGAATTGTTTGATTTGATTCATTTTGTTGTCAAGTTTGTCATCGCTTTTTTTAAATTTTCTGAAGAATTATTACTGTTATGTATAATTTTAGATTACTTAGATGCGATAAAAAGAACTAAATATTATTTAAAAATGCTGTTGGATGATTTGTACTGCTTTATTGATTTAAATAATTCATCGGATTTAAGGTAATCGGTTAGAATTGAAAATCCAGTTATGTTCATAGATTACATTAGAAATTGAAGAACTCAAAGAGGTTGTGTATTCTTATTTGAGCTCTAAATATCTTTTGTCTCAAATATAGTCTTATATAATGAAAAGAAACGAAATTTCTTTAAAAGTTGAATTAATTTCAAATCTTTTATTTATGGATACACCAGAAGGGTAAATGAAGAGATACGTTGAAGTGTTTAAAATGTAATGAACAGTATATTGTTTCGAACATTAGTAGATGGAGAAAATGTATTTACAGATACATTTCTTAAAAAGGAGAAAATGTATTTACAGATATGTCGTCATTCGCCCAGGAAAAGTTGAAGCAATGACCCATAGATCATAACTAAGGATTTGGGGACAATTTTGGTGATTTGGTGAGAAGTTTTTCAACTTTGGCAACAAGTAGAAGATTCCAAAAAGTGAAAGAAAGTTACGGGCTTTTAATGAATTTTCGGTGTATCGTCATACCTGGTCGGAAGAGTATAAATACGCCGAGAGTCTGTAAGTCAGGAAGCGAGTCTGTCTTTGAATCTCTGCTGAGGAGATCGATCACGAAAACGACTAGAGCTATAAGGTTGGAATGCTGTTTAACCCAACCAGCCTTGGCACAGAAATGTTTTGGCGATATTTACCAATTGTTGCTACCCTGTTTTCTTAGCAATATGGCTTCAGACGTGGCACCCCTTTTGGTATTTAATTTCAAGTTCACGATAATTTTTTTTGTTTTTCCCCTTGCGTTTGTTTTTTTTAACCAATTAAGGTACGGGATTTCTTCACCTTCGTTCCAAAATTGAATTTTTGGTTTATTACATAATTTTCGTCATTGTTTTGAGACTTCGTTCGGTTTTATTCAATCATAGGAAGAGAATTTTGCACCTTCGCTCCTAAACTGAAATTTTAGATTATCAAGAGAATAACCTTCCTTATGCCGTTACTTTGTACCTGGTTTCCTTGAATTGACGTGAATTTCTCCGTGGATCATTTCTGAGTAATTTCTCCCAAGTCTAAGCATCGACTATGGCTGATAGTACGAATTTCAAAGAGATGAGTGAGTATGCGGTAAGTTTTTTAAAGTAATCTAGAAATGAAAGAGGAGCATCCTGATCTTGAATGGTGTATGCAATTAGGTTTAATTTTACCCACCTATGAATGTCCGAAGTGGGGGGATAACATGCAATTGTGTGACAGAAGTGAAACGACTGATTGTTTTGAATGACTGTGTAAGAAAAGCCGAGAAAATCCTTATTGAGTTTGTTGAAGCGTTAGGAGAGGCTCGTGGTTTTCTCCACAGCCATCTAAGTATGCCTGATGTTTTCCAGGTAACTCGATTATGGTGCGGTAGGTGTATGAATAAATTTGTCATAGATGAAGTTAAGGTCCACGAACAAACTGTCGTAGACTGATATACGTTTTGCCACGAGGTTTGTATGATTAATGTGATCAAAAAAAGCACACCCCTTGGAGGATTTGGATTGACTGTTAAGATGGACCAATCTAAATTTGGAAAAAAGAAATATGGCACAGGGGAACCTTTTTAAGGGCGAATGGGTGTTTGAAGGGGCTGAAAAAGGATCGAATAAATGTTTTGTGACTGGTGTTGAATGGCGTACGAAAGAGGAACTTTTGCATGTTACTAAGGAATAGGTGTTTCCGGGGTCTACGATTGTTTCGAACTGCCGGAAGTCTTAAGAATATCTCTCGGAAGAGTGGTTTGTTCATTTAAAAATGAACCACAATCCGTTAAGGTTGCTCACTCAAATTCCATAGAAGGTACTAGGTCCGCAATCAAACAGTTCTTTCGGCTTAGCACTCAACATATCGTAGAAGAGTTTTTGATTTATACTTGGGTGAATATATTTGGAGGAGGATGCACAATAATTCCATGCATGATCAAACTTACAAGGCCTTTCTGAACGCAGTGATGGCATTTTATCAACCTCATAATAAAGATGAGTAAGAAAATTAGGTAAATTAAAAATCTTATTTTCCCTACTCCGCTTCACGGACTTAATATTCCGCCTAAAAATCGGCCAATTTTTGCGATTTTTGAAATTGCGTCAAGTCGTTGGGCTGAACAGCATTTTTACTAGCAATAGGAAGTGAAGCGTGTAAGTTGAATTTATTTAGCAGCAGCATGTATTTGCCTGGAATTCTTGGAGCCTGCCGTGGAAGTGCCGCGTATTACTGCGGAGATTGTCTGTAGAGAGAACTAGTAAGTTAGGGAGCTGAATGTTGCTGCTATAACCGTAACTGCCCCTATAAGTGGTGTTTTGTTTATGTATCTGTGTCGTTATCTATGCAAATCCTATGTTTTCTTTTTATTCTATTATTGTCTAAGCTCAGCTACCTGCATGTCATCCTGAAAATTTGTGAATGAAGTAACAACTGTCGTTATCTTCTGTGTTGGACTTTACTTCACTCAAATACACCCAGAAAATTTCGTAACAATATAATTTTAATTTGTCCGGATACGAAAGAGATTATGCCATTCAAACCAATGAACATACTGAGGTTGCTAATAATCTATCGAATGATAAGAACAACGGATAATAGTAATTATTGAAAAAGAAAGAAATACAAATGAATCTTTCAATTCTTTCCCTCCAATTAAATATCCATTACAACGAAATAATGTTCTCGTTTTATAATCGAGCTAAGTGCACGGATATCGATATTCCAATTCTCTTGTTGAGAAAATAGATTAATATTTTTAAATTCAGTTAACATTTCATATAGAACAATGTTTAAAGTTATATTAGATTTACAGCTAAAAATTTGTATTAGATTTAAAGAAAAGGAGCATACTCATAAATAGCTAAATATTTCTATTGCTTAACACTCTCACACTGACTCGCACCAATAACGATTTCTATCTAGCTTTCTGGATATTTTCAGCACATAATTTTAATATCGATTTTTATCAGTTATTGGACTGAGTTAAGAGTTGTGATGAGAGAAAATCTTTTTATTAATCGTCCAATACATTGCAATAAAATGAAATATTCACAATGAAACAGTGAATTTTTTTTATAAAGTAAATAACACCAGCTTGAGTTCAAAAGCTTAAGATATAATAAAGATTTAATTATAATTATGAATTCTGAAATGTCTTAGTTAAAAATAGAAATAATTGCAAATTTAGATATGTCGCAGTATCATCTTTATTTCTGTCATATATTTTTCTGTTTATTCTTATAGGTAATGAACCAAAGTGTTTTACAATTTTTGATTCTGACATCTGAATAAAACTTAATATTATTTGTAAGCTCTCAAGCTTTCGAAATAAAGGTTTATATTTCTTGAGCTTGTATCTCATAACGCAATTAGGATATCATTCTTTCGAAAAATGCTTCTAATTATTATTTATGAAATATTTTGTCAATTTAGGGTGCATTTCAATATGGGTACGAATTAAAATTTTTCTTTTATATTTAAGAAAGGATTTTTATACCTTTACAAGTCCATTTGCAAAAACCTTTTCTTTTTATAGCTTAACTGTAAAAGTTATTAATAACCTGCCTGCTTGCACATAATAAATGAATACCTGTTATAAACTTTGCTAAACAAAAACAAAGGAATTTACACATAAAATTAACCTATACCTATAAAAATTTATATTGGCTAACATTATCTTTGAAAAGTACGGTGTGAAATAATGTTCTATTTGGAGAAATGATTGTTATTTCTTAGTAACATAAGTATTTCAAAAGTTGAAATATGAAAGTATTAAAATAATTTTGTTTTATTTCTCATTTCATACAGCCTTATTTTGTGAGTTTCAATATCCTCACATGAATTATTTTTTTCATCTCAAAAAATTTATTTGGAGACAATTGTCAAATCACAAAGTAGCTCTGAAATTTCCTATTTTAAAGTTTATTTCATAGTTATTTCAAACGATAGAAAATTGTATTGTCAAAGCCTATAAAAATTGTAAAAAATGTTTCATCTTTTCATGTTGAAACTTAATAATATTTCTTCAATCTGTATTACTTATGGAAGTGAGTTTAATTTCAGAGAATGTATGTGTGTGTAGTAAACTAATCTCTTCACAAGATTAAATTCTTAAACATAAATTTTAGTTATTTAAATACTTTGGTAGAAAAGTATGGAATAAATGAGAAGCAGCATTTCAAATACAGTATCTCAATCATTTAAAGTATAGATTTTTTGTGACAAAAAAAAAAAAGACAAAATAACATTGTTAATATTTCATTAGTAAAGATATATATTCACATATTCTTTTCAGGAATAAAATTCCGAAATGGTGTAAAAAGAAGCTTGCTAAACAGAAACACTGATCAGAAACCTTAACTGCTTCAAAGACAAATATTTGAATTAGAAGACGAGAGGAATTCTTCTCTCCAAGAGAGTTGCATTGACATGGGTTGCTCTTTTCCAGCCATGAGTCTAGACGCTGGCTGAGTTTCATGTTTTATCTCAAACACAAACTGTTCCTAATGTGACATGAAAGACAAAACTTCGAAATGATGGCTAGCGAAGGTGATAAATTATTTTCGTGACAAGAAACCAATGTAAGATGAGATTGTAAATGCAGCAGAAATTTCAAGCTAACACTTCTCAACGGATTATTATTGTTAATTTGTACAAAATAGAGCTTCATAAAATACCCATGTTAAAGATGGGAAATTGAAGTGAAGAAAATCACATTCCAGAAACTCGTCACCCTAACCTATTCTGTCTACGATACATGATTTAACTAGTATTAAAAAAAAACTTATAACTAAATTTTTTCCAAAGTGTTAAGAGTTAAAAAAAATTAACTTTTTAACAATACACATTACTAATATGCTAAAAGTATGGAATGTTTTCAAAACAATTATATGTGTGTTTTCCACGAACAATTAATGTAATGAACAGAAACGAAGTATGAACAGGCTACTTAATATTACAAGAGTAGCTGATGAAAATAAAATGTCTTCTAGGCATGAAATAACTTTTGTTACACAGATGTTCAAAAGCAATAGTGTTATAAGAATCAAGGTAATTATTAAGACAATGTTAACGATCATGTATGCGATGATTGTATCTTTCTTTTTTTTCTTTAAAGTTAAGTAAATTATTATGTATGCGATGATTTAAATTCTGAAATATGAAAAAAATATGTTGTATGGAAAATTGTTTTTGTAATATTCTGCAGAGATATGAAATTAAATTATGGTATGTGTAATAATAAACTAATTGAAATATTACATTAATGGCACTGGATTGAGGAGAATCAGTACCGTTAAAATGACAAAATTCGATTATTTGAATTCTTACTTAGTGATATGCTTTGTTTTAGAACATTTCATTTGATGCAATACTTTTGTATGTATGAAAGCTAGAAATTGGAGGAATTGAAAAATGTAAACAAATAAATTTTATCACTTGATCACATCCCTCTTTTAGAAATGTTAGTAATTTTCTTTTATCTGCAACTTTTCGAAAACTACTTTTATTTCATTTTAGTCTCAGTTGCAGCGTTTTACATTTCCTCCTCTTTACTTTTTACTTTAAATATATCACTCTGAAACAATTAGAAGCAGCAAAAATTAAAAGTTTTTTCTGTTTCCTTTTTTCAACATTTTCCTTCCTTTTATTTGGTCAAGTGCTATTAATATACTCTGAAAATGGTTACCGATTATGAAAACATTACTAAAACTGAGTTAAACCGTTTTTAAGTTTTTTTATAAGCT
Organism: Nephila pilipes; assembly: GCA_019974015.1. NCBI lineage: Eukaryota > Metazoa > Arthropoda > Arachnida > Araneae > Nephilidae > Nephila > Nephila pilipes. The sequence continues at coordinate 52,883 of BMAW01117350.1, read as the reverse complement.
CAAAAATGCTTTTCCTCTATTTTGTGTTTTTTCAAACGAATTTAAAACGCTATCCATAAATATTTACAAAACACTTCGATTTCCTTTCTGAATGTTACACATAGTGCATGTAACACAATTAGGTTCAGAGAAAATGTATAATCTTGTATAAAAAATAAAATGCGAGAGATATAAGGGTTTTTACTAATTTTTAACATACATATGATATTTTTATTTTTTTCTAGTATATTTAAATACCCTATTGCAAGTTCAAGACGTAATGTGTTTTAAACATACTTGAGATTACTACAAAAAATTCTATTCTGAAATACGTATAAAAACAGCAAGAGTAAGGTTTTAAATTTTCTGGTTCTTTTTTTTAAAATTTTACAATTGTATTTCAGTGTATCTGAAATACAAATATAAATTTAAGTATTTTGTATTCAGTTTCTGAAATCATAATCGTGAATAAAAACACTACACGACATGCTAAGACATAATTTTTAAATTCGTAAGGATACATTGGGAATTGATTTTCGAGCTTGAAATTTATCATACATAAGTCTAATTTATATTTGCTTTTCCCTTTATGATAAATGATGTTTAAATAGTTCGAGAATTGAAGAAAATCACTTCAAAAATTGGGGTGGACAAAAACTGGCCACCCTAATGTTTCCTATCTATACTATCGTCTTCGAATTCTTTGAAGCATAGTTATCACAAACTACCAGTTGTTTAGACTATTGGTTGGGTTTTGGTGTATAATGATGAGTTTAAGACTCTTCAGCTGTGACAATTTGACGTAAACCAAATAAATTTTGATTTCGCAACAAATGACTACTTTATTAAAACTAACCCTTTGAATTAGCGTCAAATTTGTTTTGGCAACGTGTAATAAGTACCGGCACACAATGTCATAGAACGCCATCTGTCATCAAATATATGCAATTTTTGAATCACCCGAGTAAGAGGTTTTCAATTATTGAATCACATAAAAGTTATATCACAAAAATAAATACTACAGCAAAGAATCAAAACGCATTTTATGGATATGTGCTTTATAAATTATGGGACGTTGAGCTATTCGCCATTTTCTTTTCACTAACACAGGGGATTATTATCTATGTGTGAATCGCCTAAAATTACAACTTCTTCCCGACCAAAATGAAACGTGACTAAATAAATTAGATGAAGATGGCAGTCAAGTGAAATAGCTTAAATATATTGATATATAAATGGTATTAAAAGTAAATGAAGGGAGCTAAAGGATAACTGCGCAGATAACTGATATTGAAATTGAAATTCTTCTGTTTTGTGGGTTAGTTCTGTCGGTTAGAGGCTTCATTAAACTATTAAGCAACATGGATATGTTTGAAGAAAGTTGTGGAATTTAGAATGAAGGATCTGGTCAGATAGATTTCTTATTTAAATCATAAATTAGGGTTGTGAGTTAGGTTGAGTTTCTAGAGAGATCGACCTTAAAGTGGTTATGAATAAAAAAATTCTGTTTTGTTCTGGCGTACCTTCAATTGGAGTTTAGTAGGTTTTGATTAATGTATTAGATTGAGAAATGGCACAATAGCTAGATAATGAAGGGCAGACGTCGAAAGTTTAATGATTTATTGATTGCGTACTAATTAAACCCTTAGCAGTAACTCGAAGGCTATTAGCAATTGATAAAGTATAAGCAGTGCTTGAATGTGTGAAAAACATTGATTTAAGCGTAAGGAATAGTTGCATAGGCATAATAGGAGTTACTTTTTACATGTTATCAGTAATATTAAGAGTTTTACGATGGTTTAAAATTATATTCCTGTTAATAAAAAGAAACTTTAATATTTTTCCTCGAGTTAGAATAAACGCGCGTAATTTGAAGTGAGAAATGAAGTATAGAGATTTTAAGGTAATATATTTGAACCCTCTTCTTTAAAATTTATTATCCATCTCTTATAATGATATACAATACTTCAAAGTTTAAGTTAAGAAGCATCAAATGTGTTTACTGACACATAAAATTCAAATGCCCCTTTTGAGGTTCATGTTCATACATAAAATACTGTCACGGATTTATCTTTGTAATAAAGTTGTTAGAGAGGGTTTACTTTTTCGTTTTAGTGCTCATCGTAGGGTATATTAAAGAAGAAAGGCTCAGACTGAAATACAAAACACACATGTGTGCCATTTGTTTTTGAAATAAATCATCTTTGTGAACTTTTCTGTGTTGGATAAAATTTCAAAATTTCATTCATTAAAGTTCTCTCATTACATACGTATTCAATAAATAAATATTACTGTTGGTTGTATGAAATCTATATAATTCTTCCCTGCATAATATTTGCGATCCTCAGGTAGTTCTTTTTGTAATTTTTAATAAAGGTCTGATGACGAGATCAATATCTTACTCTCGCCAATGTAAATACTTTGAGAAGCGCACAAATTTAATGTGTAACAGAATCTCTACACTATAGATATTAGTTGATACAAAACTGGAACACACGGCTCTAATTATCGCTGACCATGGTCTTAATACCAGGATTAGTTGGCAACCGGTGCCAGAAAAATTACAATTTCTCTTCGAAAATTTCGAACGATTGGTAACGGATCTTGGAATTTCGGGCCTCTATCAAGTGTCGAGGACGATACCTGAGCTCGTAATTCTCTTTCCAAACTTCCACATTACGCTTAGGAAGTAATTGAGGTCTCGACAGAATAAATATGTAACAGTCTCGATACACGAAGGGATTTCAGTCACATCCTTGTTGGAGCTCACAATTTTGTCCGCGAGTTCGAGTTCATGAGTTCTAGACTACCGTAGCTACTTTTCTCTTTTCAAGAATGATCATGAGACTCATTCAAGAAACATTGAGTCAAGGAATGATTAGTAAAGATTTTAAAATATTGTCTAGTGATGTCTGTGCTTCATTAACACTTCTTACACAATATATGTTAATCAAATATATTAACCAAAAACTACTTAACTCCAATTGAAGGCACACAAGAACCAAATAGAACTCTTAATTTACTATCTCTCTATAGAATATCTAGTGTCTCTCTCTCTAGGATCTCAACGTAAATTATGATCACAATCCTAGTTTATGATTTAAATAAGCAATCTATCATACTAATCTCCTTGTTCTTAATTCCACAGCTTTCTTCGTCAGTAACTATGTCGAATAATATTTTTGTGGAAGTTTCTTCAATTCACAAAACTAACAGAATAATTTAAATTTCATTTATAATTCTCTATCCAAAAATTTATCTTCTGTCTGCCTCCATTTTCCTTTATTGCTTATCATTCATATATCACTATCTTTAAGACATTTCACTTCATTTCCATTTTTGTCAAATTTATTTAGTCAGGTTTCATTTGGAATGAATGAAAAATATATGACCATAATGTTCTTTCAATCTTCCCACATATTTTTAATAATTCAATCTCGACAACCTCGGACAGTTCACGAATTGCTTGTAGATGTAATGTTGATAATAGATTTTCTGAAACATGAATGGAAAAAAACACTGACATTTTATTTAATATTTCTCTTGAATATTCTATAGAATTCGCAGTTACAGTTGAAAAAAATTAACCATACGCTTTACATTTAATGACTGAAAGCAATGAGCAATAATTCGAGCCTTGATGCCACAAAAGACCAGCCATGCAGTGGGACTGATAGACGTTAAATCTGGTCGAAGTCTCAATCTTCCCCTTGGCGGGACGTGGAAGTTAAAAGTGGAAGATACTCGACTCAGGTGTTACCTTCGCCAATTCACGGAGGGTTAAAATTCTGAGGTTCATCGCCAAAGGCCTCGTGTTGCTTCAAAGTGCGACGTTAATGATCAATCAATCAACTGGGCTTCAATATGGCGTTAATGATTTGAACCTCTCTTTTTGGAAATGAACCATGGCTCACGTAAATTAAATATAAATACTGTTGTGAGTAGGATTGACGAGATAATACTTATAAATGGCTGAAATATTTAATAGGAGAGTTGTATTAGAGAGAGTGATAAGAAGAAATCTGACGCATCTACTCTGATAAGAGTAAATATAGGATTCGGATATAGGGAGAAGTAAGGTTATATATACAGATAATGTGTCGGGTGCATATAGCAAGATATATTACTTACTCGAAGTAATTCATAGATATAAGTAAATACATATATCATTTATCTTTATGTTCGGATGTAGGTAGACATTAATCCACTGACTTGACTCAAGCAGTTTGTGAGGTGGTAATTCTATGATTCTAAAAATAAAGCAAATGTTTTCGGTGATTTTCTCCAACTAAGAAATAGTGAAAAAGGTGTTCCGTAAGAAATATCACTGAATAAGAATTCAGATTTCTTTTACTTTAATTCTATTTCTTCTCAATATTTTGATCACCTTAAAACTTATCTTTTGAAGAATAAACTGTAAATATAGGGATGACAAAAGGAAAATCATCATTAAGCTAATGGGTTAATGTTATACAGCCACTAGTACCAGTTTGATCAATATTTATTTCACTTTACTGTAAAGATTTGTAGAAATGTATCTATACCTACCTACCTACCTACCTATCTATATAATGTTTGAAACAAACGCTAATTTAAAAGAAAATGCATAATTACATTCTTGAGAACGTTGAAATAACAATCCTTCCTTATAAATGCTACTGACTCTAGAGGCTTAGCTTTCTCTCTCTAGTTCTTTAAATATACTAAACACATTGTATGCATCTTGTTACTAGTAAGATTAAGGAATTTATCGGTGAATGAGAACGACGAATGCAATTACGAGAAGAAAACTCAAAATAAACACACAAAAAAGGTACACCCTAAGAATATTTTCTTAAGAAAGACATTTTACGAACGCTTTGAATAAATGATGGGTATATTCTAGTAAAATCTTCCAATTAAACTTGTTTCAAAGGGAACAATTTTTTAAAGGATTGGGTGAATCTTAATTAGTTCTACTTTATTTTAAATACACATATAAGGCTCCCTGGAAGTTTTAGTTCCTGGTAGCAAATTATTATTGCAACAGTAACGTTTGATGTTGTTGTTCAGAAATATTTGTCTAACAAAAGCAAAGTGATGTCTTCATTAAATGTAAAGTATGTTAAAAGTAAACAGAATTGGAATTCAGTTGATTTTGAATATGTAATTCTATGACATTGACTATTTTACTTCTGAATTTGCTTTCCTGTCCATAAGCAAATATTCCAAAGAAAGCAATTTAATTATAAACAGTGTTTATTTTTTTTTAAAAGAAAACATTTTCAAATATTCTGCGAATGATTCAATGTCATTTAATTTTCACGCACTGATTTAAAAATGTTTTGACATGTTTTCTATCCCTCTTTTTATAATCTGTCATATGCATATGTATTCACTATACAAGTTATTTAATTAAAATGTTTTTAACTACTTTCATAAATTTTTAATTTAGGGCTATTCTCAGACTTCTCTTCGTTAATCTCTAGGAAAAAAAATTGCATAAAAATTGCAGCTCTTTGCCAGTCAAAAAGAAACGTATTTAGTTAAATTAGAAGAAAATAAGAAGTATAATGATTTGAATTAGGAATACTGATATATAAGCGAAATAGAACGAAAAGGAAAGAGACGTAATGACAGACGATAATGACAACCTGATAAATGTCTGTAAATTGGATTAAATTATAGCAATTAATCGTTTGCAGGAAAAGAGTTTATGGAAGTGGCGCCTGACTAGAATGAATAAAGGGAGTCGAATCTGCTATAATGGAGAAGTGTCTCAATCGGTGCGAGTGAGTTGGTAAGCTGAAACCTTATTGTTTAATTATAAGGTAATAAGTTAAAAGGGATTGGAGGGAGAGCGACTTTACATGCTCCGTGAATGTAATCAAGTAATCTGTGTTGTCCTTTTTTGTTGAAGCCTCTTCAATAGGGGTTGTGAACTTATTGATTGTTTGATAAAACTTTAAGATGTCTATGGAGTTTAATAAGGAAATACAAACATTGCAATTTTAGCGCCTTACTAATACAAAAAAAAATTCTGAAAAGTATTTAAGACTAATTTAAAAATTCTGAAACTATACCACAAACGATTTTTAAGCGTTTCAGAACCTTACAGTATAGTTCATAATAGAAGTAGTAATACTCTCATTTTTGAGAATCTAAGAAATAATTACTGTTTAAAAAAAGAGTCATTTTAGAACCATAATACATTCTGACACAATTTACGTATTCATCATTTTAAAACTTCTAAAATCGTAGTTTAAAGTCTTGAAGGATATATTTCACATTTTGTTTTTCATGCATATACTTCTCGACTAGAAACATGCGAGGAATAATGCATGGTGTAGAAAGAATAAAGTATAAGAAAAAAAAAGATTGAAGTTCTTAGTAACTTTTGCTCTTTACACTTCCTCTATTTTTTATGTTCTGTGAAGCGCGCTACCGTCTCTAGGGCTTCCAGCCATCGATCTGAACATCCATTATATTGAATAACAGCTGTTCGTGCATTAAGAAGACTCGAGGCTTATTTCTTTTTGTAAGACACTGTGTTGCACATGTGCAATAAAATCTTAGTTTTTTATACGGTACCTGAATTACGGCTCATTTCATTCTTAGATACTTTTTGGTTTTTCTATTTTAACATGTTTGGGTTTTTATATATATAAGTGGTATATTATTCAGTTTCTCCACTTAGAAAATGATCCATGTTAACAAAGTAGCTTTCAATATATTTAAAGAACTCAGATTAATCAATGATGTTAACTTTCTTTTTGTTTCATGCAATATTTTGACAGAGAAAAATCTCCAATATTTTTATAATAAACATTTTCTTTTAAAAGTGAATTTATAATGCATAAATATCAATTGCAGTGTCACCAATGCTCGAGCCCACGACTCAACGAAAACCGCTGGCCGAGAGTTCGTGACCACTATACTATCGAGAGCCCGAAGAGCTACTACTATAAGTTACTCTTATTCCCAGCATACAATCATCTTCACTTTCAATTCCATTTTGCTTACTTATCACAATACTCAAATTCATTACACTTTTTACCTTATTTTAATTTTATTGGTAAGGAGCTGGACATTTATAAATAAAATTAGAACGTAAATCCTGATGTTGGTTAAAGAATGATTGACGTAAACCCCAAGACCACAAATCTTCAGAATTTCTTTAGAAAAAACGCAATTCTTACATCTCTTAAATTCTCGCAATTTTTTCATCATTTAAAATGTATTCAGATTTTATACTTCATATAATTTTTTTCAAAAAAATTAAAATGTAACTATCAAGTCTTATAAATTTAAAACGACATTTAGATAATTTCAGTAGTCTGAAAGCTGTTCCATGCTAGTTACTTTTTCTTACATTTGTATCGCTTAAAGCAGTATTTTAACTATTTATGACTTTCACCTTAACATCGTTCTTTTGAATCATTGTAACACAATATGTCTTTGCTGTCAAGAAAATGTTTCTTGGAGCAAGGTGTCAAAAGTCAGCAAAAGCGGCTACGTTGCCGTACATGACAGCTGCTTTCAACCAAACTTGAAGGGAGTATATGCAATATATTTTTCTTTCATGATAGTGAAATGAATTTCCATATTTATTTATTCCGAGGCTTTTTTTTCTCTACCATTTCCTGTCAAATAAAATGCTATTCTCCTGTCACATAAAATGTGATTCACTTTCTAAGGGCAGGTTCCAAACTCTTAGTCAGTTGCGAGGGATTAAGAGAAGAGAAAAATGTTAAACACCCAAAGGGCCAATGTTTGAGTCAGAGACAAAGCGGTTACCCAATAACTTTACAAAATAAAGGGTTTTTTTTGAATATCTTTTCTGGAAAATCGTTAACAAATAAATGAGTGAAGGAGTGAGTTAATTTGTTCATGGGTGAGTGAGGGAATCAATAAGTAAGTCAATCATTCAAATTTCCACTCCATTGCCATATTATTGTTTGCTTTAATTATAATATTTAAGTAAATAATTTTATATTTATTTAAAAAATATTTAGCTCCTTTGGTGACTATATCTGTGTTTTGAAACACTTTGAATGGGAATGTTTTTTATGAATTTGTTTCATTTTTAAGTAGCACATGTTAGATTACTTGGTGTTTACATAAAGAGTGACCTCCCTATTGGTGACATCGCTTACAGATGTTTAATTTTATGGTATTCTCATTGTTTTTTTCCCAATTTTTAAATTTTTAACAATATTATTATTATCCTCAATTAAACGAATAACAATATTCGTCATAGTACATTCGTCATTCATATATGGGGTTATTTAAAATGATTCCTCATATTTCAAAATTCCATATTTGTATAAATAAACTACACAGAATGATAAATAATACATGAATGCAAAGGGAAAATATAGAAAGTCTTTTTTTACAAATATTCGATATAACTTTCTTTAGTTACACGTATAATGATAATTCGATATGTAAGTTCCTGCCAAACACGTTGTAAAGTGTTTACAATAATTGATTGTACAATGCAGAAATCAAATCATATTAATCAAAATGATCAATTTCAAATTAATGTTTGGATAAGGGTGGTGCATGCACTTTATCTTTTACAAACACCCAAACGAAGAAATTGTATTGGGTAGTATCAGGAGATATTTTTGACCAAATGTGTATCAAGTATCTGATCTATTGTGACGGATCCAACTACGAGGAAGCTCCACAAAAGCTTTTAAAAAGACTTGGAGAATGCTTATTTGTTTGTTTCATTAACAACGCACAGGGGAGCAATTCGAAGGCTATTGGAGAGAGACCTCTTTATTTTGCGCCTCTTTTTAGTAACGAAGACAACATCTGAGGTTGAACCCCCCCTCTCCAAACTGCCATACCACACCATTTGAAGGACTTTGAGCCTCGATATGTTTAACGTGTATACGCTCCTGTTACACGGCGAGTCTTAAGTGGCATATGAGCTCGAATCCACTACTGTACAGAAACCGCCGTTTGGGAGTCTGCGACTATGATTACTAGACAACAGTGACGAGGTTTCGTGAAAAAGCTTTACTTAGAATATATGAGGGCTGTCTAGAAAATATGGAGTTTTGAAATCATATGAATCATTTTGAATAACCCTGTATTTTTATACAATTATAATATAGGTTAGCGTTTCATGTATCAATTTTGATTCGGGTTCAAACATTCGAGGTCCGTCACCATTAGCCTTCATGTTGCTCCTGGGGGCAACTTTAATAAGCAATCACAATGACATCCATGTATTATGGTCATGAAGGATGATGTAAATGATTTTTCGATGAAACTAATAACCTCCTGAGACCGAATGTCCATTCTATTTGACATTTTTATTTTTTACATCTAGAGAAAGAATTTTATATTTTATATCCTAAGATAAGGCACTCTATTATAGTGGACAGTCTAATACTGTCATCTCATTAGTAAAATTTGAAATGATTTGGCGGGATCCTTGTTCCATATGCGTGTAAAAATGGCGGACAAGAATAAAGCAACAATTGAAGGTATGTCAACAGTTTGAATCTGGTTTTATTATACTTTTGCATATTTTTTGAAATAAAAATAGCTAATGTAAAATTTTGAATATGTTGTTTATTTAATCAGTAACACATGGTTTACAAGATTAAGACCAAATGTAGAATAGAATGGCCAAAAATTGTATATTTTCTTAAAAATAAAAAAATGGCTGATTATGCTGTTTTGTATTACTTTTTAGAAGATTTATCTCAAATCAAGGAAACATTTCTCACCGGATATGGTCTTGGGTCTTACAAGGATTAACTAATGGAGCTATAAATCATTGCGAAACAAAATCTATCACTTTGGATGCAGAATGCATGAATTAACTGAAGTGAGTTAACACTAGATTTTCGCATTTTTTTTTCAAAATAAAATAGTTAATTATAGTTTAAATTCATGAACACTTTATTTTAAAAACTTTATTTAAAGGAAATATTACTATTAGTAATGATTATAAAAAAGCAGATATAATAGTATTTTAGTTGATTGTCTTTTAATTATAATGGTTAAATAAAATTAAAGAAATAAGAAAATACATTTTAAGGTTTTTACCTGCAAAATTAATAAAATTTAAATTTGGATGTTTGCTTCAGGAAATTTTTATTTGTTTGAAAATCTTTGATTTTTGGGTTAGGATCAAAATGCAAAATTAGTAGCATATTCTAAATAGCAGATCAGGTCGGTAAAATATAATTAGGTAATATTTCTCCCCCTATTCTATAATAATAATAGTAACTGAGTATTTAAAAGAGAATTATTGGCGAATTCGGCTGTAAGTTATTATGTGGCTCAGAATTGCAAAGACATCGATCAAATTTAATGTTTCATGATATTACATTTCATTAAAGATCGACTGGCTTTTAATTTTGATGCATATTTTAAACTCTGGGTTATTCTTATTATTGTGAATTATAACTATTTTTATAATTTCATTCGCAGATTAAAATCAATTTTTTTTTATTTCAATAGAATGTCAAACGATTGTAAAGGCAAGATGAAAAAAGAGATTTCAAGAAAATGTCGAGTTGCGATTGCTTAGTTTTTGATGCGTCAAAAGAAAGACGAATTGTTGCAGAAAAGTGCAATTACGTTAGCTGCAAAACAATTTATTTAAAACAGATTAACCCTATCAAGAATTTGGAAACATGCTTCCAAAAATAATTGTCAAGCTGGATCTTATGCTAGAGTTGATTGTTTTAAAAAATAAAACTGTGAACGTAAATACAAAGAAAAGGGAGAAAAATTCGACAAAAGAATCTTAGGCATATTCCTCTTAGCAAAAGAGGCAATAGGCAATACGAGATCATTATCTTTCACCATTGAAGTTCCGAAATCTATATTATTCCGAATTCTGAAAAAAGGAAAATGTATAAAAGGAGTTTCAAGCACTATCACATCAGAAAAGAATAAGGAAGATTACGTAGAATTTTGTCTGTCAGAAACCCTTACTAACGGAAAGTTTATTGACTTAAATGTAGTAAAGAGATTATTGAAAAATCCAGAAATCCTTTAAACAGTTAAAATTAAAATTAGGAGTCATATTTTTAATTAATGGCTTAACTTAATCAACGTTTTTGATAATGATTGTTGTATTCAATATTTTTACAACTATTATTATATATTTTAGACTAATTACATTCACCAATTGATACTATTAATATGGGATAGATGGAGTATTTTTAACAAAGGAAAACATGATTTTTATAAGACCTTATGATAATCTGATAATTTTATAAGTATGTAAGGTTGATGTTCAAACCTTTACATGGTTCTCTCAAATAGTGTAATTCATAAACCCAGTTTAGTTCTAAGTATACTTTCACATTTACACAAAATAACATTCATAATACATAACTTAAATTTTTGTCATAAATTGGAAGAGTGGTATTAATTTTTCTCTTGAGATTATTGGGATTACATTAAGTAACATTCACACATTTCTAAGCAACACTTAATACATTAAGTACCCTATATTGGTCAAGTAATTACAGTTTACATAAAGTATTTGATTATCTATAATTCAGCTTCAATTTTGAGAAGCGTAATGTAAAAATGAAAATTGTTTAATTAATAATTTCTGTTCTTTGGAGAAAAATAAGAATCTTTTGAATAATGAGTTCGCAAAACTCTTGAATGTGATTATTCATTTAGGTGACATTCTTCTTGAGTGGGATTGTTTATTTAGGTCATTTAAATGCAAAAACAAGAAAAACAGTTACATGAAAGAAATAAGTGTGTATCAGGTTTCATTAGAATAATTATTGCCTTACTTATGTTAGATGTACGTTTGGAAACACATTAACTACTATAAATGAGATATACTTTACATTTTTTATACATACTATACATTTCATTAAGGAGCAGAATTGTAATATGAATTAAAGGATTTTTTTTGTTTGAAAATAAAAATTTATCGATGATTATATAATTTACATAGGAAAATGGAAATGAAATGAAATATTAAATTTGTTCTGATAATTTTAATATCTTAAGGGCTGCAGAAGTTCAGTAAAACTTTACATATTATGAAACATGCTACCAAACTAGACTACAATAACTCCTCCAATAAAAATTATTTTAAAAAGTTAGATCTCGCTTAACTTAAACACTGTGAGAGAAAAACTTTCTTTATGTTGTGAATATATCAAATATTAGATTTTATGATTTTATAGCTACCATAAGAAAAATATATTATAACGTAGAACTTGCTTCTTGCACCAAAGAAGAGTAAATTACATTAAGACAAGGTACGGTGAAAATATCATAAAAACATATATATAGTAAAATAATTATTTTATGTGGTTTTTCTTTATATATCATAAAAGAAGTTTGAAAACTAAGACACGGTTCTTAATAAATTACTTTTTTTCCTAAACATAGCATCAGTGAAGTTATAATATAACAGTTATCCTTTAAGTCATATTACAATCTGCAAAAATATTAAATTTCATTAATAATAACAACAACACTTTTATATTGCCAAAAAGCGTGCAAGCACCGATGACGCCAAAGTACGACACTTTTCTACAGACCAAGAGTTCCTGGGTTCAAACACCAGTGACGGTGACGTCGAATGATTACGTAAAAGTTCTGTAAGATTATTTCCTTTTTTCCATTATCGTTTCCAGAACAGTGTTCTAGAATACTCAACGGTGATACATAAAGGCAGGTATTCTTAATCTATGGAATTCTCAGTCAAGTATAAATGCTATCAGTTTTTTAATAAACAACGTAATTCAAATATCTCTAGTGTGTTCAATTCAGAATTCTCTCTCTTTCTAATATCTACGTGACAATACAAAGTAGGTTTCGTCATCTAATTATTTTTTCTGAAAAATATCAGTAAATTAAATAAATAACTTAAAGGACTTTCGTAAGCCTTTCAAACACACAGATTCTCTTTAATGCTCTTGAGTTACCATAATCTAGGTATCTCCATGATGTTTTAAGTAAAAGGATCGATTCTGTGAAAAAAGATATTAAATAATTGCCGCATTGAAAAGTATGATTTTTACTGTCATTAGTTTTTAAAACTCTCTAGTCTAAACTTTTCAAATCCAGTTAAGTTTCACATAAGTATTGGAATAATGCGAAACGGATCCTTGTTTTGAAAGGCTTTTACGGTTACAGAAATGTGGTTTTCATATATTACTCGTTAGTTCACTGAAGAACCGATTACTAACTTGAAAACCAAAATTATAGTAACATTTTTTAAAAAAAAAACCCTATGAATATATCTTTTAATTAAATATATGGTAATAAAATGTTTTTCAAAGATATACCTTGATTAAATATAAATACTAAGCAAAGTGTAAATTACAGGTGTATTGCATATTACCTGTGTACGTAGAGGGCCTGTTAAAAAACTCTCGTGTTAGGTATGAGAAATAACTAGGATTAGATTAAATCACGCAAACTGCTATATTATCCAGTACACGTTTATTTTTTCATTTTTTTCCCTTATCCTAAGAAGTGAATGAATATGAAACTCTACACATCCCAAAAAATCGTCGCCGTAATCTTTTTGATCGAAGAGTTTTTGTTCGCATACAATTAACTGAGCACGAGTTGTACTGAGCGAGCAACATGAGGGCTATCGACGACCGACCTTATTAATTTTGGGCACTGATCAAGTGGACGACACCTGAAATGATATCCCACGCTCCAAACTTACTCACCATTTCAGCATGTGGACAATAAGCATCTATTGATTTAGTAGGGCTTCTCAGTAGCATTAAGACTCGAACCTATGTCTCTACAGATACAACGGTGGAAATAACTCGCGACATAAAAATACTTCTTGTGGAAAAAAAAGTTATTTAAAAAAGTTAAATACATTAAACACCTCAGAACCTGTGAGCATTAGCTTTCGAAATCGCTATCTATTGATCTAATAATATAAATGAAATCCATAATAATTTTTGATTGAATTTTAAGCAGTATTAATTAAATGTTTAATGACGCATCATAAATATCCATCCAAATATGGAACAACTTGAAAGCTAATCAATTACAAACCATGTGGAAAAGTTTCTGATTTAATTACAACTATTCAAAGAGATTTTTAGTTTTAAACTGTGCAAGACTTACCGAAGATTGAAAATAAAACTGAAGAAAATCTTTTAAAGTTGCATACAGTTTAACCACCACGAACATAATTAAACACAGATTAGAGTATTAATACACTGAAGCGAACAATTCTCATTCTAATTTTCTGAATAAGAATGAAAATAGAAATAATTTCTCTCCGAATGTGTATTGATTGCACTTAAATGAATTATAGAGTGAACATCAAAATGGTAAATTACACTTTTTGAAAGTTTTCATTGATTTTCCATTTCTAACAATGAATAAAAATTGGAAACAACTTTGAAATTGATAACTGTGTGGCTGAATATATATATATATATATATATGTGTGTGTGTGTATGTTTGTGTGTAAAGCGGTTATTTCAATAGCTACGTAAATCACTTAATCAGGACAGTTTAGGAATTAATAAAAACTGTTTAAAACACACAGACACACGAATTTACAAAGGATTTTTAGACTGAATATAGATTTTAGACTTTAAAGTTTGTAAACAGTGCATAATTTTTATTATTATTTAGGTACATTACAATTTAAAAAATATATAGAAAACTTTCTTTAACTTAAGTGCATTAGCAAGTAGAGGAGTTAAATGGTATTTAAACTAACAGCATAAACATAATATTCAATTTTTAATCAAAAAATTAATGAAGACATAATTTAAAACTAATATTTTCCTGTTTTTACATCCTTAAGTTTTCATATTTTTACATAATTTATGTACATTAAATTTTAAAAATACCTAGAAACCTTTTTCTGACTTATACGTATTAGCAAGAAATGGTATTTAAACTAACAATATAAACATAATAACTAATTTTCTAATTAAAATTAATGAATATATAATTTATAATTAATATTTTCATGTTTTAACATTTCCATCATCCTCATCTGGAGTATCATCAACTTTTACAGTTGGGCAATCAAATATGTTTTGATAGAATGGCATATCGTCTTTCATAATGTTTTATCCTGAACTCGCTTTAAATCTACAAATTTCTTACTGTTATTTGACATTTTCAATGAGCAAGCTTTGATTATTGAAAGTAATATAGGAGTTGTAAGTTTTTCTTTTAACATTAAAGGGTTTTTAAGGATTCCATCAATAAACTTTTTGGTTATGATGGTATCATTTTTATCAGACTCATAATGGAAACTCCCAAATGTCGAAGATACAAACGTTCTTTATTTGTTCATTCGGAACATTTCTTCTGAATGATTTTGATAACACTGATATTTTTTTTTTGTATAAAAAGGTCCTCCCCTTTTTAAATTTCAGATAATCTTCAGCTTCAAGTTTAAAGACTGTAACTGTTGAACTGGAATTTGAAACCAAATTATTGTATTCTTTTGAGGCTTTATATGATCATTTTTTCACATAGTAACTCCAAATCGCGCTCATATGGTAAAAATGAATCACCTAGTATAAGAAAATACCGAATTTTTTTTTTCAAATCGTTACAGTCATTAGACGCTAACATAAATCTCAACAATATATTGTTTTTATTTTAACCAGGGAACCATTGGAACATAAATATAAATGTTTAATATGTGGTCCAATATCATTTTCGATATAATGCAACATGGAATAAATATCATTTACTCTCTTGTTGTTAATCTCCCTATGATACAAGTTAAATGTGTGTGTTGGATTTGCCAGTTTTAAAATATTTTATTAACACAGTAATACCAGAACAATGTATCCACAATTACGGTAAATGAAAAAAATGTTTTGCATTGGTATGGAGGATAGTGGTAGAATTTCCAAAAAATCAAATGTTATGGATGTCAAGTCATTTTTCTCCATGCAAAGAATTTTTTACTGATATCTGCAAGAACCACTTTAATCAGTAACTTTTGTTGTTTATGCAATGGACGATAATTATATTGTTTTTTTTTTAACTGCAAGAAATGTATTTAGTTGCGTGGGTATTTGCCAAAATTTAGATCTATCTTTAAGGGTGAGTTCACGACACAAAATGACTTATACAGGGTTCGAAGCGACCTATTTATATATATTCTGATTATTATTGTATTATAATATATTAGCCATTAAAAATAAGTTGAAATTTTAACCATGAAGCTAAGATCTCGATCGTTTCTGATTAAATGCTTTTTTTTTTAAAAAAAGTAATTATTCTTCACTATTTCAATTTATACCGTTGAGTTGGATACTGTTTCTGATTATTATATCATTTTCTTTTTAATTAGCACAATGGAAATTCAACAGGTGTAAAATAATTCAGAATACTATAAATATTAATAATTTGAATTTTGCAAAATGCATGCTGAAAAATCAATACTGAAAATTATATGTCATAATACAATATGTGTAAATATTTAAAGAAATTTAGCACTTCAGTTTTTTTTGAATGTTTAAAAAAATGAACTTCAAAAAATCAAAATTTATATGCTCTATCTAGGAACAATTAATATAGTATACATAAATGAAGTCTGTAGAGAATATTTATATGTGATATTATCAATGCAGATATTGGAAAATAAAAAAAAATTCAGGCAATGCATTAGCTCAAAACTGTTGATAAAGTGTTAATAATTGAGAAATCGTATTAAAGGTAAATAAACTATCATACAATGTCTTAAATTTTGAAATAGTAAATGTACTGTATTTCAAGGAAAACTTTTTATAACGTTCTTTTGATAAAATTGGAATATATCATTTTTAATAATATATTTATTGAAATATCAGATTATGGGATCAAATTTAGGAGGTTTGATACTCCAAAAATGACAAAATAGCCAATATTTTAAAATTTTTACAAGGTAATATTTTATGAATTATTATCTTCCGATTGATGTTTTTGTATGCATAAGAACTAGAAGTTGGAGGAAGTGAAATTGAAAAATGTAAGCAAACAAATTTTGGCACTTCAGAATACCGATTGCTTAGGTATGTCAGTTAATTTTATTCTATTTTTTACCCCTACAACTTTTCAAAAATTAATTTTATTTTATTTTTGACTTCACTGTGGTGTTTTACTGTTTTTTTAGAGATTACTATTTGCATCATGGGAGTTTTTGATGTTTCGGGTTTTTTTTGCAATGTATTTATCGAGCTTATTCTAACTACATTTTATATAAATATTTTCACATAATTTATATTCGAGTTCATTTTAAGGTTTCGAACAAATATAATTCTTTGGTATTACATGTAGCAAGAAAAATTAAAATAAGGTTTAAAATAAAATTTAAAGGTACATTTTATTACTTATTTTTATTGTTTTTTTTTTTTCATATTGATTTCGTCATGAGTGGATAATATAATCATATACAAGTTATCAGTTATTAAAAAATAAGTACGAACCAAGGATAATACGAAGCCACATGTGTAACTAGTGTTTTAAACTGATATTTTAAGTTTATTAAAGCCTATAATAATAATTTTTTCAGAATTAAAACTTTTTCAGAGTTTCAAATACTTAGAAAAGTGTTTTTCAGTGTTGCGCATTTCGAACATCAATGTATGAAACATGCTATTCCATTCATAAAAATGCTCAAAAGATTTCAATTTTTCTATGTGTTATATATAAGGCACGTAACAAAATTAGGGGTCCATAAAATGAATTTTTTAAAAGAAATAAAATGTAAATATATAAGAGTTTTTGTTGAATTTTTACATTCATATTAACAGTTTACTTTTTTTTCTTAGAGACTAAATATATTATTGTAAGATTCATACGTAATTTGTTTAAAACCGCTTTGAGATAAATATAAGAAATTCCATGGTAAACTATTTATAAATACAAGAAAAGGGCTTTAAAATGTATTCATTTTTCTTAAATAAATTTTACTTTCTATTACAACCTATCTTATTTTTCATCTAATCATTATCTTGCATAGAAATCTATACGAGATGCTAAAACTTAATTTAAAAACACGTAATTATAGAAAAATTGCAGAGTTTTCATAAGCTTGCCGTTTGTCATGTATTCATCGAATTTATATTCTTCTTCCCTTTATGACATATGATATTTAAATAATCCTAGAAAATGTAAAATGAACGAAACAATAAAAAAAGATAAAAAATTCGAGAGTCATTTTTTTAAATGTAGAAATACTCTATTTGGATATTTTATTCTAATGAGTATTATGTTAACTATTATTTATACTTAAAGAAATTAGTTTCTGTTTGTACAGTAAATGTATTAACCACAAAATCAATTCGATAATTTTCGGTATTTTAAACTTTTAATGTCTTTATTTTTTTTTTTTTTTGTAAATAATAGATCAGTTTCATATACGAATATTGTTGTATTTTCGTAGTAAATATGCATTTTAAATATAAAACATTCGCCTATCTAGATATAAAACAAAACGAAACACAAATAACTTTGTTTACACATTCATGTTAAATAGTAACTAAGAAAACGTTTTTGTGAAATTAAATTTCATATTGGTGAACATTTCCAGGGAATTCTTTTTTTTAAACCTTTGGATTTCTAAAAATCGGATTTTCATATATTTTTAATCCATTATCTGAAAACTATATATCTCCACTTTAAAAATTCATTGAATAGGATGTTAATTATAAACACTGAAATGATAACTATATCAGTATCTCTTCATTGCCAATTACTTCTTACAGAGTTGAAGCAGTGATGTTTCTCCAGAATTTGTTTTTCAGATATCTTAAAGTAAAACGTCTCCATGTATTAAACAACCATAATTCTTACATCGTAAAATCTTTGTAATCAAAACCTCATTATTGAGGAATTAATGAACTAGAATTTAATTTAAGCAATTTTTCAGGTTATCAAATTGTTGAAAGATTTTGTATTTCAGTTATGTAATTCTAGATGAAGAAAATTTTGGATCGCATTTACAAGAAAGATATAGCAGGTTTATATGTATAGCTCTTCTTCACCAAAAGTAAACAAATAATTTTTTTCGATTAATAATAATTAATTATTAATTATTTGTTAGAATGACAGGACATGCAAATTTACAGCCTCATTTGAGCAATGAAAAATGGGAGAATTACGTTTTTGTACGAATATTATAATTTTGAAAATGCATTTCTTGTGATGTAATAGCTTGAACACTTTTATTTTTTAATTTAATGTAAAACATTTGCTTTATCTTCGAAATGTGTTCCTTTATTATCTTTTCAGAATAAAGCAACTTTCTTTAAATTCATAAACTGCAGTAGTTGAGAAATGTTAAAATTTTCTAGTGGAGGTATTTTCAAAACGTAAACATGTTTTTTTGTAGTCAAGTTCTAATGCTACTCTGGTCTTGAAATATTAGAAATGGAGACATTTCTACTTATGCTTACTATGTTTTTAAATGAGAAGTGCTTTTGAACTCATATATTAAGCACACATCCCTTTCATTGCAATAAGCTTTGTTTACAAATAGGAAAAGCAAGATAAATTGTGCTCGAGTATATTTTCATTTGAATGACTCTACCCGCGGGAAGTCTTGAGAAATTTTAAATTAAAATGTCACGTTGCATAATGAAAGGTTTGTTATGTGAATAAGAAAACGAAATTATATTACTTTGAAACGTTTTAACCTTGATACTTACAACGTATCTTTTCTAAGCTATTCGGTGACTCCTATGCAGCCTTTAACGAGATATTATAATTCATGTTAACTGACCAAATCTTTTCATGAGTATTATATTTTAACCCTTTATGCCCGGAATTTTGATTTAAAAGGAATATCTCCTTAAGCATTTTTGAAGATGTTATAAAAGTAGGTTGGAAGGTTTATATAATAATAATAATATAGAATTTGAAATAACATCTTTAATTATAGCTAATAAATTAAATTGTTACTTTTTTTAGTATCTCGGATCTCTAAAGTTGAAAATATTTCACAGCTTTGGACATAAATAAACTATACAATATTTCACCGCTTTTTTGATTCCATGTATAACGCCTATTCTTGATGAAAAACACCATAACAATATTTTTCATTCATGCATAAAAGTATATTTTTATTGGTGTCAATTCTACTTTGAATTGGTAAGTGTACTCAAATGTTCAACAAAGGATTCAATAAACCCTAAATTCAGTTTAAATATTGAAATAACCATTGTAGCATTTTTCTTTCTCCATACTCTTAAGACATTTTGCTCTTCCAGGTCTTCATCTGAACAGTTATCAACACGTTCACGGAAGGTCTCAAAGAAGAATTCCTCGGACTTCTGCCACTTACGGAACAAACATGTAAAGAAGATATTTTGAATCCTGTAGAAATATACCTGGAATCAATTTAAATACAATAATTTCCAGAACTGCAACTTGAGCTTAAGGTATGACGAGTCCCACTTTTCAATTATATAGAGAGCATGACTAGAAACTCTGATGTTCTACTGCATGATACGTAAAGAAATAATTTGCGACCAAACATTTTCTGAATAAATGGTTATAGTAATTTTCTTCGTTATCAAAAAATTAATAGCAATTAGACCAAACAATTTTATCACCAGTTTAAGGTACTGTTGGACGAAATCGATAGTGAGTTCGCAGGTTTATTTCTTCACAATAAGGGTTTCTGTCTTTCCATAGAAAACGTTCTAAAGCAGTTAATTAAATTAAAAAAAAGCAAAGAACTGTGGAGCAACAAAAATTCAGAAATCTGATTATCTGTTTCGAAGAGCTCGAAAGACGGAAATCCAGTTTAATTTTCATTCTCTTGCATGAATGAAATAAAAAGTAAACTGGGAAGCAACTTAACTACTGACAATCTTACAATCAAGTGTGAATTTTAAAACAAATGGCTACTTGTCACACATAACAGAAATTTCAAAAGCAATCAAGATCACTGTTCTAACACTTTGAATGAAAAATAAGTATAACTTTCTGCAATTTCACAAATTCCTTAATGTATATATCATGGGTATAACTAGAATCTTGATCAAAGGATCTGAATTAGTGATACTTAAATATTGGTTGTTCAATGCATATTAGGCTAATAAATTTCATAACACTAATATGAAAGGACAACCAATGTCAATTAATTATTAGTGAAAGCATGAAGTTGCAGAATAAAGTACTATCGGTATTACTGGTCGCGAAATTCTATCATGAAACTTGAAAGTCTGATTCCTCGCATTATGATATTTTGACGGTGGTTATTTTTTGCATTTTGGTGAAGTCGAAAACTTATGTTATACAATAATTAGATCATTTCGTTTCCCCCTGGTGGCGTATACTATATGAGATATATATGAGTCATTATTAAATTAAATTTACTCTTAAACTGAATACAGATAGCAAACTAGTAAAAATAGAGCTTTTTTTTATAGAGACATGGCATTATTCTTTTCATCTTTCTGAAGAGCACGTATTTGAAAAAGATCTGTTCAGTGACAGAGTCGAAACAATGTCCCCTCGAAACACTATTAAATAGACTGAACAGAATCTCTGAATGCTTAAAGACAAATCACCTTCAATGACCAAATAGATTTTAGGCTTAAAATTTTCAATAGTTAAAATATTTACAATATTAAAATATTTTAATTGTTAGAAGCTGAAACCTTTAGTTAATAATAGGATAACTAATAAATATCAAATAAAAATAAATTAACTACCTATAGTTTTAATAGTTTCATTTTCTTTTATAATTTTATTTTGTTAATGTCTGTAGGGAAAGAAACATTAAATATTTTTTATTCTTTTTAATAGTGACTTTATATAATGAGAATATGGTTTACTAAAGGAAAAAAAGATAGTGTTTTGCTATCCAATTTGTTAAATTAAATTTTCTGAATTACACTAGTTCCCAAAGCATAAAATGCGGGGGGGGGGAATTTCTTGACGAGGCTGTCTTAGAGAAATAAGAATTTTTTTTTATATTGTTTCTATATTATCAAGTATTGGTTCGTATTTAAATTAATAGGGTTTTTAGGGGTTCTTATTTATATTGTTTCTCATCGCCGTCAATGCATAAGCAGCCGAAGAGTTTGTTATATTTTTATCATTTATTTATTTATAAGGGGAAATTTAAATATACAAGGTTGATCGATCGATGTTGTGCTTTCCATAATTCATATATTCATTTTCCCTTTAAATATATTTAAATAATACTATTAGGCAGTAGAAATATTAAAATATAATTTTTTATCTAAATATTACACCACATTAAGATTAAATTAGGTACAAATTAACCTTTCTATGAAAGATTCATTTTTTTTTATCTACGTAGCATTATTTCAAATTACGGTATTAATTTAAGCACTTTAATATATGATGTGAGCAATTCAAATATCTTTAGCTGTAAAATATTTAATTAGTTTCTGTTGCTCAAATAAGAGCAATAGTGTGTAAATTCCTTTAAATTAGAACCAATAAACACACACACACATATATATATATATATATACTGAAAATTTATGAAAGAATAATTTAAAATATTTAAAAAGATAAAAATTCAAAAAGAAATGTAAAAATAAAAGAAAAAATAAATGAAAATATGGAACCCAGCAAGTCAAAAAGCAATATCGGGCTGAGGACCGAATAAGCGGGGTTAAACTAGTTTAATGGTACCAACCTTCCCCCTTTGCAACTTGGTAGGCTGAATTGAGAAATCCAAATAACAAAGAGTTCAATGATTAAAAAGTGCAAAAAAATTCAGCGTTAAAATCTACAAAAATGAAATCGATAATTCTAAAAATTATCAACAAATCAAAAGATAAAAATTACAAAAATTCTAAGAAATGAAGATTCAAATATGTGAGTAGTAAGACGGAATTTTCTTTAAGCTTCAGGATGGATATCACATACTCAAAATGAAAAAAATATAACACGTCATCACCATATAAATTGAAAAAAGATTTAAATCATTGTTTGATTGGTAATAAAATGTAAAAGGATGCAAACTATTGGTTGGTGATAAAATGTATGGTAAAGGAGTATAATGGTCCAGTGAGTGAGTAAAAATGTAAGCTGTGTAAATGTATATAAATAAATAAATAAATTCTTCACGGCTAGACCACTAACAAGCCGACTTTATGGACCTATTGTTGTGTGGTGGATTTGAAAATGGATCACGATTCGCAAAGATGTTTAATATATTTGTGATGTACATAAGTACTTAAGAAATTAATTGCATAATCATGATCTAAACAGTTGTTGAAGAATTTTTAAATATTATTAAAATTGTCTATTTTATGTGTGGTTAATTTGTTATTACGTAATAAAAAGTTTAATAAAATATTCCTATAAATAGATCTGTGTAGATTACTGTTCCAAAAAGGAATTTTGATTACATGGAATTCGAATCTTTCTCTTTTATTATAAATATTATATATATATATATATATATATATATATATATATATATAATTAGTAATATTTATGATATATATATTATCATATATATATATATATCAACTATTTGATTAAAAATCTCATTAATGTTCTTAGAGAAAATTCTAAAACTCTTTTGTTTAATTTGATGATTTATTTTGTTTCGAATTTTAATTTGTTTCAATTTTAAATTGACAAAAAATCAAATGTATTAATGCATCTTCAGTAGCAATGTATGAAGTTTTATTCCATAGTATACTGTAATTATGAAAGTTAAGGTATAAACATTACACACACCGTAAAAATAAAAATCAATGCAAGACGATTTAGTTTGGTTTTATTAACTTCGCATTAGAAGCAACACAAAAGCTATTGGAAACGGACCACTTAAATTAAAACCTCGGTCAAGTGACGAGGACGACACCTGAACTGACACACTCTATCCTAACCTCTACACCACGCTAACGGGAGGACTTAGGGCCCCGAATAGATTTAACGTGCATTTGCCCCGGCTACACGTCGGGTCTTTAGTGCCATCAAGGCTCGAACCCTCGACTTGACGCCAGACGCGAGTTCACGGCTATGACCACTATGTTACAGCAGCTACATGCTGTAAGACGAGCAGTTTCTTTAAAGATTATTTCAAACCTTCAATGTTGACGGAATAAGTAAGAAGTAACAAAAATAATTATGAATCAAAAACACATTTCCACAGTGAAGCGATATTAACTTTTAACAATTGATTTTGACAACAGTTGGCCTTTGCTAAACTCATTCCAAAGAAATATGATATAAAAACTTTACATTCAATCATTTGGATATTTCTCGATTCACTGCGATAAACGTAACAATTTACCTTTTACAAAATATTGTTCCGTTGTCCTCCATGGTCATGGAGCAACAATTGTGAATTTAGAATGGTCCCCGTATTCGATGTTAAAGTACACTTAATCTGGATAAGTCGTTATTTCACACGTGAAGAAAGAGCGCTTCACCTCCTTTTCTGGATCCTTCCATCATTCCCAGCGACTAATATAAAATGAGATTTTCCGCCCAGAGGACACCCTTCTCACATTTCAACACAGACAAGCCCACACAACACACACAAGCATTTACACACACATCGATGTGAGACAATCATACAATTAATTAATCTGATGTCGGAAAAAAAGGATAACCACGTATCATACAGGCATATGCTCATTTTATAACATTGTAACTGAACTCTAACTACCTGTTCAAAAAATTCCAATGTGCACCGATCGTTTTCTTTGTGTTATTTAAGAAATCTTGTCGAATAATTCCTTTTTTTCTCCTTTCGATCTGAGTTTCCTCTCTCACATTATGTGAATCATTTGGTCTTCACAATTTCTAATCTCAAAATTCGTCGTTTAAAGCTTACGATTAACCCGCGAAACATGTACTCTGCGACAATATCTACATCTTTTTAAGCTAGTGTAAGCTCTACTTTTAGGTTTAGTGTAAGAACTTCTTGTTAGTTAGAAACTGTACGACTTTTAAATAAAAGAGAAACCTTCAACAGTGGTCTAGTAAATGTTACATTTAAGTCATGTTCATCCCATGATGATTGATAACATCACAGTTTTTGAAGTGAATAAAAAAGTTCAAATTTTTATTGATCTTGTTGATATTCAAAAATTGAAATTCGTCAAGAACTTAAATAAATGATTCAAAATTGCCCTAGTTTACTTTTCAAAATTGTCAACCTAACTCCTTTGCTATTTGGAATATTTTTTAAAGTTAATATATCTTTTATTCCGAACGATTTGGTAATTAAGAGAAATTATAAACGCATCAAAGTCTTAGTTCTTATTTTACTGTACACTATTTAACAGCGTTATCATTAATATTAATTGTTTTTTTCTTCTTTCGTTTCGCCTTCATATATAGATTTTTCTGATGCCTTTTCATTTCGCTTTTAAACAAAGTAGTGGTCGGGGTAGCCTACTGGTCATGATCGTCGATTAGTGGTTGGCATTGTATGCTTACAGTAGAAGGTTTGAGTCCTGATTCCATTAACGACCCGCCGAGTAGCGAGGCTGAAGCATGCTAAACCTTATCAAGGTTTCAAGTTTTTTTTATTTTTATTTTCGTAGTGTGGAAGTTTGGGGGAGGGTAGTGCCAGCCCAGTTATCTTCTTCATCAACTGACCGAGGTTCAAAATGACAAGGTCCATCACCAATAGCCCTCGTTTACTTCTAAGGGCGATGTTAATCAAATAATCAATCTATCAAAATTGAAACGAAAGACGTTCAGTTAAAACACCTTGAGGTTATTTCTTCAAAAGAAACAAAAAAAGATATAAATTCCAACATGTTTTTGTGGTACATTCGAAAAACGCAACATTTAATAATACAATTGATTCAACCAAGTAAGTATATGACTGTAGATGTGTTCCTTACTTATCAGTTAACCACACTCCCATTTAAGAAATTGTCAGGATTAGTAGGTAATAGAATCCAAATGTTCCCAGAATTGTTGCTTACTATCAAGCAGATGTTCGTAGGGGAGGAAATTTATCTTTCTGAGGCTGGAAGTATTACTTAGTGATCCAGTGCTATCTTTTCTCAAATAGAAGAATTAATGATTAAGAATACTTCATTAAAGTCGTACGCAGAAACAACACGGGGGTTAGTGAGAACGTACCTCGTTGTTTTGAACATTAAGCAAGTGTCTTGAGCTGGTACTTTTCACTATTCGAATCCCTTCGGATACTGAAGATATAAAATGATGTTACAATGTAATTGATAGGACGTAAAGGAGTCGAAAAATATGTAATAATGTAAAAGGGAAGGATATAAAAGAAATATGTTGAATACAGTCGAAAAAAATGAAATAGTATGAAAGGAAAGATACTGAAGTGATGAAAAGGATGCAATGAAAGGAAACGGCCATGTACGAATAACATAAATATTTTCATCAAAATGTCACATTCATTGAAGATATTTTTCGACGTGTTCCTCTTCCACCGCGGACGAGAGTGTTCAGCGTGTTAGACAAATTGCGAGTGTTCAAACGATCAACTATCAACAAAGAATTTTACTTTGAAATTCTGAGACAGATATGAGATTCATTGAGATGAAATCGACATGTAAAATGGTAGAAATCAAATGATTTTATTTCATGACAGTTCATTGCTCCTTGATTGCAAAAAAAAAAAAAAAAAAACTATTTTGACAGGTACTACAGTACATCTTCCCTATTTAGACGACAACGCACCAACGAAAACTTATCTTTTTCCACGGCTGAAATCAAAATTGATGAGACTCCATTTTGCTAATCAAGAGATGATGCAAAATGCGATGAAACGGCTGATGGAACTTTCCGAACATGATTTTTAGTTGTGTTTTTAACGTTCGTATGAAAAGTGGAACAAGTGTAGGAGGACAGTAATTTGAAGGAAAATGAGGTAAGAACACTGTAGACAATTTCAATAATTTGTTACTTTCTAATTCCAGAACTTTCCGGTTCTAGTAGTACAACATAAATCATTTTGATAAATCTGAAGTTGCTTGCGGTGGCCTAAATAGACTTGATACTATGTATAATATATATACGTAAATGTAATTTTAGCGCAAAAAATCCTTTAGAAATTTTCTAAATAGCAAAAATACGGATGCTGACCTAGATAGGAAGTTTACTAATACGGAATCAACTTGTTGAAAAATTATGTTGTTTAATAAGATGATGCTTGGTTAAAAGTTATATTTGTAACTTAAACAAAGGGATAAAATTATGATATCTCAAAAAATTTGTTTAAAAAAGGGGAATTAAATTAAAATATATCCCTTGGTAAAAGCTATAATAAGCTCTACATTATTAGGAATATCTTGTTGCATGAAACTGAGATGTGATACCCTTACTTTTAAAACTCTACATTTGCATAATTAAAATACAAATACATATTCTAAGTCTTAACGAATTTCTGCATTTGATAGAGTATTTAAATTAGTAAAAATTAAGTATAACATCACTCAAAGGTTAATTTAATGAGAAAAAGTAGTATTTTGGAAATTAATTAAATTCCTTTCATTCAAATATTATTTGTTTCGAAAACCAGAGGTATCGTAAATTTATTTCTTGTTATCGATTATTTTCTGTAAAATTTATTTTCCAGGAAGTCATATCTTTATCAAATTTGTTTGAAATTAAGATTAAAATTGTGTATTTTGTTATTTTCTGTTTCTTTTATGCGTGAGATTATAGATTTAATGGTCTTAAAATTTCACTGTAAGGATTATTAGGCTAATGTATGGCAATAATACTCTGTAACAAATTGTAAGCTATAGCATTAGGATTAATTTATTCAGTTACTAAGAAATTAATAAGCGCTACGTAAATGCAGTATCTTATTTAAAAAGAATCGAAAGAAATCTTTCTAAAAGAAGAAAAAAAATTCAGGGTTTATTATTTTTTTCTTCGAAGCCTAAATAATCCATCATTTATGTCACCCGACTTTCAGCGAAACTTTGTTGTTCAACTTCCGGAGCTCCACTGACTCCTTTTCAACCGACGAAAGCTGAATCATCTCCGAGGAAGAGGCATCTTGGACATTTCGCCCTGTGATGAATGATTTCCATCAATAGCGAAATTCGAAAAAAAGAAAATGTTTGGCGGTAAAAGATAAATCAGTTATTTCTATCAACATCACTTCACATTAGTTAAAAAATAACATTTATCTTTCTATTTTTAGTTAAACAAAAATAGTACATCCTAATGTCATGAGAAGCAAAATAATATGATGTATTAATCATTGTTTTAAAGGAATCCTGCCGTGAAATATCAACAGGGCCTTTATACGATGAGAGCAATGTTTCTGGACAATTTAAGAAAAGTAATAACACAATTAAATTATTCGGTAATCTCTCAATATTTGATGTCGCATTTTTAGTTGTGAATTATTTCTGTGTCTATTCGAAATAATTGATACGGCTTCTATAAGAATGAAATAGCTTATTTTATGCCATGTTTAAATTATCCTCGCATTTTAAATTCAAAAGCAATAGAGATCCTATTTTAACATTTAGATATGTTTATAGTTATGCATATGTTTATGCAAAGAATATCCATTTTATAAAGACACATAATTATACATGAGCAATTAGTAATCAATAGTTTTGAGTCAAATACTTACCTTTGTGAGTCATGTACTTATCTTTAGGCATTTGTTGCATAAATTCTACTGCAGTTGAAACTTTAAATATTTGTAGAGGACTTATAAGAATAACGTTTTACATATTACTTTAAATATTTTTTCAAACAGTAGTTTTATAAAAGTCTAAATATTTTTAAAAAAATTCTTATTCAAATTTTCCTTAATTTTTATGTAATTATTAAAATTTGTGAGCGTTTATTTAAAAGAAATCTATGTTCCCTTATATAGGAAATAAACCTCAGCTCTGTAGATGTGGATGAAAGTGTACCAGAATTGTAAAACTCCTTATTTTGAGAAAAATGTAAACACAGATACTTTTCTCTAGGGTGTGGCACATGTCTTTACACTTTTAAAATTTAATTTTTGAACGATCTGTTCATCAAATTCTCATAAAGAAAACACCTATGGAATCACCAAAGGGCTCTCTATTTTTTAAAGGCAAAATGGTTTTAAGAAAAATGCAAAGTTGAAAGGGTTTTATTGCCTCAATAACTTTAAATAATGACACAAAGTTAATGATGATATACTTGTCTTTTACTTCCAAGAATCATTTCATAAATAAAAAATATAAGAATTCTGGATAAAGAGAATTTCTTATTAAATAAATTTTATTAAGAAATTTTGAGAAATAATCCGTAGCTTATTTCAATTTAACCGAATACAGTCCTTTGATAAGTACAAGAATTACCCTACCAAATATAAGATAGAGTATTGGAATCATTTGTTTAATATTATAGTTTTTAAAATTAATTTTGTCAACATTGGACTTTACGTTTTCTTCTAATTAATTATGTTAGGGACTCTATATAAATTAAATAACAAAAAATAAAATATCATTCCAATCAAATGAAACGTAATCTAGGAAAATAAGTTTGACTGAAGAAGTGTAATGAAATGATAGCGAAAAACAGATGCCAAAAGTTAGTAGAAAAGAGGAAGTGGTGGGAATAGAATTGACAAGTGCGCGCAGTATGCTTGTGCGGGTGTAAATATTATTTGATATTGCTGGAACAACGATTCAACACTGTCTTGTAGAAGTTGTACATAAAGCTTCGTCGTAACTATATAATCATCTGCTCGGACTTGAATATCGGGGTTTACTTTATATGTAATATTTTTGTAACACTTCTTAACGAGTTGAAGGACTGCAAGCTGATAGAGATCACTTTCATTTGTAACATAAATAAATTAAAGATCAAACAGAAAACTTGTGGCTTATTTAGTGATTGGCATGTGATATAGCTCTCTGTGCTTAGAATTTAAGTTAGAGACTATATATTTGTGATTTAAGACAACGGAAGAGTTAAGTATGTGGCGTTGCACTTCTACCCGACTCTTGTGCCATAACTCTATCAAATATAATTAACACTAAAAGTCAATAACCTACAAAAGGAGACACTTAACAAATCTCACATAACTATTTATTTGACAACCTAGCAATATAATGTTTGATGGATATGTGCTCTCCTGGATAACACCCTAGATAGATTCACCCGTTCAACTAATAGCGAACTAATTGTCTCTTACCAACATCTCTCCAGTTGAGGTTGACTTGATTTCTCGACTCCGTTACGACCACAATCACCCGTAGCAACTCTTGATCTCATCTACCGTTTGTAAGACATACACTTAGCGCTAGTCCCACTCGTCCTTTATCCTCAAAATTTCCCTTGGCTTATATACTGTCCTATCTAGCTCATTTCACTTTATTTCTACCTGCCTCTAATTAGAATAATCACGTTTAAATTTTGTTGGGAAGAAATTGTTTGTTTCGTGCAATCAATCTCAATTAAAGTCCCCAAGGTTAGTGAAGAGAAAATCACGAATAGCCCAATGTTACAAGTAGTTGTAAGTTAATATTTTTTGTGTAAAGGACATTGATTATTTCTACTAAATTGTTTGATTCAATATTTTGCTAATAGATACATAATGTGTATGTTAATGACTGATTACGAATATTCTAAAATTCCGAGCTCCTCAGAAAAAACATTGAAAGTATTTTTTTGCTTTATTGGAAGTGATATTCGGAAGCGGTTACTGAATATTCGGTTTAAAGTATATTTGGAAAAAAATGACTTGAGCTAAATATAAAAAAATGTATTTGTAAAAATAATATTTGAGTTAAGAATATGTAAATTATGTTATGTATTAAGTAAATTAAAGAATACGTTTTTATTTTCATATAGATGAAATTCAGGAAATCTTAGCCAATGTTATATCGCTTATGCAACAATTCATGATAATTTATACAGGTTATTACCAATTCTTATTTATTTTAAGTATATAAATGGTTTACGTACATATATTCCATTTATAGGAATTATATGATATTGATTTTATATAAAGCATATCTCCAAATTTTAAAGTGAAATCTAAACAATCCAGAATGTTTTTAAAACGTTGTATTGTCTCATTTATGTGAGATTGAAGAATGCCATCCCCCCACGGTTCGGAAATAGCGTGACCACAGTGAAACCCCTTTCTTCTTTCCCGTTGAGTGGTCAGCGTCTGACAAACTAATAGCAGGTGTGATTTAACCTTTTGAAGACGGCGGGATTTGTGAGGAAAAGGCCCTTAAAGACGGCGCCTTAGGCGATGTTTACTTCCCCCTTTTTTTATCGCTCATGGATGGCACCATACATAGGCATACAAAAGAAGCAAGATAATTGCTGCTGTCCGCAGTCAATGGGGATGTTCGCGGCTTAGAAAGTCCCTAAATACAAAGAATCTCCCTTTCTTAGGGAAACATATTTTCTTGGAGATCTCAATTACGATTTCAGTACAAGAAAATTTGAGAAATTTATTTATTTTATTTTTTTAAAAAAGAAATTATTTCCTAACAATTTAAGCTGCTTTTTCACCTAGATTTCCTTTTTCAATATTATTAAGAGCATTGAGAGAAATAGCACAAAACAATGATGATAATATGAAACATTGCATAAAAAAATGAAACGCTTATTTCATTGTAGACAAAGGTACACACAATAAACTAACCAAATTTATTTGATATTATTCAAGTAAAATTTATTTATATTTTGATTTTCAGTAATTTTTTTTAAAATAGATATAAAATATTTTAAATTTATTTTTAATTCTTTTAAATGCAGGAATTTTTGATACACACCTGGTGTTAAAACTTAAAATAATCAAATTAGAAATAAGAAGTAAATAATATGATACTTCATAAATTGCACGTAATTATAATCAGCAATACCAAATAAAATAAAAAGCAAAATTGCTGATCCTGACTCTTGATGTAATGTAAAATTCAGAATTTCTCAAATCGATAATGAAGTAAGTTTAAAAGCTCTTATAAGTATTCACAGCATTTGTATAACAATAGACATATCATCATAAATAAACTATGCTCTTTTGGAAACTTCATTATTACTTAATTTATAATTGTTTTTCTCTTTTAGAACATGCCAGAGAAATCTTAAAAATTTAAACACTCTTAAGAATTTTCTTATATATCTTCCATGAAGGAATGATACATTTGATGTATAATTGTCATTTTTTATTGTTCCATAATCCATTATACTGTGATACATTAATATTCATAATATTGAATGAATCCTAAGATTAAGTCTAAATTTTATTAACAAGCATTTTTCAAAAATGAAAACTTTATTTTTCTTTGATCTAATTCTTCCTATATATGCTGAAAATTATGATAAAATATTCACTGTGGCAAATAAATCAGATGAATAAAAAGCAAAACCATTAAAAAAAAAGGTGTTTCGCATTATGCTCTAAATGTGAGTATCCTAAGGCTATAAATGTTGGCCTTTGTTAAATAGTGCCACATTGTAGTTTCCACATGTTTTGACGGTTAGGTCAAAAAAAGGTGACGATTAGGTGTTCCAACATGTAGCAGAGCTGATACACATTAAATCAAAATCCTTACGTTGCCGCGGTGTGGAAATTAGAAGTGGACGCTCTAGCTCGGCTATCGTTCTCGTTACTTGTTTAAATTACGAGGTCCGTCTTATTACTTTGTCCCTTATGTTACTTGTAAATGAAATATTAATAATTTATCAGTTTACCTACGTGTTCCTAAAAATAAATTCTTTAAATGCACATAAGAAATTTAAAATTATTTTTTTTCCAATAGTAATAAATGTTTCAATTAGTAAAAAACAGGAAATGCTTTGAATTTTTAGAATACTTCTAGTAAAACGCAAACAATAAGCTGATATCGAAGACAAAATATTATGACTGCAAACATTTTTAAGTTGCCGAGGAGCTTCATGTATCTCGGTAATCTTGTTTATATAAAAGGAATATATGATTCTTATTTGTACTTAATTGTTTCTTTTGCAAGTAATGACAACATACTGGAGCTTCTTACCTTTTTTTCACTTTTCGTACAAAAAGTTATATTCTTAACCTTTAGATAATCCTTACTTTTTATTTAAAATTTCAAAAGAATTGCATAATATTGTTTTAATTCTAAGATTACTGCTCTGATTTTTGTGCGATAATAAACTGATTTTTGTGTGTGATTTTGTGCATATGATAGAGCCAAAGCCAATACATTCCTACGAAAACAACTCTTTCGATCAACATTCAAAATAATTACAAAAAACCTTTCCTTCTCAACGCACAGACTCCTCAATCGGTTTAGAAAAAACTGACAACAATTTTTCTTTACTTTCTTCAAAACGAAGGAAAACTTAAGCTTCAAATATCGTTTTTTCCCTCCCCCCCCCACTTCGTCTGGACAGTCCCCTAAGTGACTGGGTCCTTTTTACATTATCTCTCAAAATCTAACACAATATCAGTTCACTGAACGGTTATTTTCAGTTTCCCGATAACGTTCGCAAAGTAGAAGGCCTTCTTTTAAGTTCGTCGGCATAGTTTCTATTTATCCTATGTCCGACAATGTAACAGAAAAGGAAATCACTTTCTAAAGCTTTATTACGGCAATAAGAGGAAGAACCACGGAAGAATAGTTTTCCGGCTACATGAAAGCAACCTTGAAGATTTACAAGAAGGCAGATGTGCATTTCTAGGTTTTATTACACCAAAAAGGCATATGATAATCAATAATGACCAAAACCTGAAAGAATCAACAATAATCAAGAGGGAGAAGCATTCTTTGTCGATATGAAAGCTTTTACAACTTGTTTTTCATGCTCATTTACAAGAGCCATTTAATTCTCTATTCAGAGTTTCAAACGTTCGGGTGCCTTAGAACGCACCGAACATTCCTTTCTTTGTACTATTGTACATAAAAAGTGTGACTCATGAATAAATAGGAGAGAAAAAAAAAAGAAACGAACACATTTTTTTTATTTCAATGTAACTATCTGTTAGATTCTGATTACATTTATTTTTCAAACATATTTTAGAGTATTTTGCAAATTTTATCGTAATTATTATTATTAAAGAAACTTATTATATTTTTTTTAAAAAAAAAAAACTTCTTTTAAGTTTCGAAAAATCAGGAAATCCAACACTGTAGAACTTTTAATAATATATAACAAATATATATTATTGAGTATGAGTTTAATATATAACAAAATAATATATGAGTATAATATATAACAAAAGCAAAAATTTTATTCTTGCTTCTAAGGTTTTTGTATAAATCGGGGAATTTTTCTTATGCTAAAGAATTTGTAATATTCGTCTCCTACAAATTTGAAAGAAAAAATATCGGAATTAATAGTTTTTGTTTCGAAGACTCAACTTTTATACATCAATTGTCATAATAAAAAAATATCGGAATTAGTTTCTTGCTTTTATAAATTCGAAAGACTACAATGTACAGTTTTAAAAATCTATAACAGATATTTCTGTAATTTTTTTTGTTGCAAATATTTTTTCTTTTTTGTTGTTTATACACGATTAAAAAAAAGGTGTTTTTTTTTGATGTTTCGATATAAAATTCTTAAAAACTGTTTTTCAATAAGCATAACTTAAGATAACAATAAAAATATGCTTCTGTACAGCAATACATTGTGTAATTATGCACAAATTTTCATCAAAAACAGAATGCAAAAATTGCTTCAAATTCTCCACAAATATATTTTAAGTAGTTTTACAGGTATAAAAGTTAATAAAAATGTAGAACTGAGGTATTTTTAAATCTGCAAAATGCATAGCAATACGTGTATTAGTAAAAAAACATTCATTATGAAAATATGTAATTATATTCTTTAGTATGAAAAAAATAAAATAAAAATCATAAAAAAAAAATCACCACTTAAAGTTATAACACTTTTTTGAATAAACTTTGGAAATAAAATTTTTGTGTAACATATATTTCTTAGTAATATTTATATATATTATTATTTGAATAATAAAGTAAAGTGGAACTCTTTAATAATAAAGTAAAGTGGAACTAGAAATTAAAAATTTATTTCCAAATTTTTAAATATTGCTTAAGTTCAACATATTAATCCAATAATTTCATTACAGCGGCTCCTTTTATCACATTATTTCCTGTAAAAGGTAAAATTGTCGCTTTATGGGTTATTTGTGGGTCGTTCCAGATTTTTTTATTTTGTTCTTCGGAGACAACCTCATCTTCAACCTCTCGACTCAAATTTAAAGATTGATCTAAATCATCTTCCTCATTTTCTAACTCACAATCAGAATCAGAATCATCAAAAATTTCGTCTCTAAATCAGCTAAAATATTCTGAATCTCTTCTGTGGTAAGTTCTCTTTTACGTTTAGGCATTTTTTTTAAAAAAAATCAAATTAATTTAAAATGAAATGATTAAGTAATCGAGATGACAAAATCACTTACAAAAATAACTATGCACTCACCGCTAGTGAGAATTTGAGTATGAAGGAAAAAAAGAGGGATTTTTAGGTAAGGGTGAAAGAGGAAACTCCACCCCCCCTCCCTTCTGAATACAAAAGAAACCGGTCAAGCAGATGATGTTCCGGGGCTATAATAGGCCTCATGCTGATTCGAAAGCTGTTTACAGGGGAAAGCACGGCTTGGCCGCTACATCGGTCAGCGCCGGCTTTTAAGGGTATATTCCTTTTGGCCTGTAGATCGGCCAGCCGTACTCAAAAGGTTAACTACGGATTTCATGGGGAGATTTTCTCCCCCTTCCATTCGATGGAGTGGGTGGGGAAAAAAAACAACCAGAAACAGATGGATCAGAGAAAGAGGGTGGGGCAGACATTTTATTGGACGAACAACGTAACTCACGGAGGAAAACAAACATATTTTCTTAATCATTTCTGCATGAACTCACTTCCTATAGGGGCGAATACCATTGTAAGTATTAACTCTGTAAATTTCAATTCATAATCATTTAACTCAAATTATTTCTAAAAAAGTCTTCTAATTCGCAAAGGTGTCACATCCCATATTTATAAAACCGAGTTGTTATTCGCGATCTTCAATCGGCTTAAGTATTTGTTTTAAAATAAATAAAATTGAATTAATGCTGGCTTGAATAAAAATGTTAAAGTATTACGAAATTGCTTTAATAACTAATTTTTTTTTCCTGAAAAAGTAACGTCAAATGCAATAGATACTATAATTATATATGATTTACTCTGCGAGAATATCTCTTAATTTATAGCATAATTTAAAATTATTTTGTTCTGTTGTTTTATATCTATTTCTCTCAGGGAACTCACTTCATGAAAGAGGCTTTACAGTTTATGCAAATATGTAATAAATGAAGCGGAGTGAATATTTGAACTTTCCTATATGAGTCTTTATTTTACATCAGCCGAGAAATAAACATATATTAATATACTTAAAGTGTTATTTACATAGTTGATCGCATGTAAGAAATATTGGAATTCAGTCGCATAATCGCCGATGTTGATATTGACTTTACGAGTCTAGATATGAGATTAGGGTTAAGTTTCATTTTGTTTAATTTGAAGATAGTTTCCCGAGCTGCTTCATGTATCGTGTAAATTGAGACTTACTTTAGTTATTTTTCTCAATATGATAGTTGTAAATACTGTTCTACGAAATTAAACAAGATCTTAATTTGATTTCTCTTATACGTGGAATGGATAATTAATTGAATAGAATGCACCAGGATTCTACAATCTCTTTTAATTATATTCTTTTTAAAAACCCGTAAATATAAATAGTAGTTATCTGATCACAAATTAAATCTCAAGGGATTTTTAAAATCATAGTAGAAAAATATTTGTATTTAGAAATGGTAAACTTGCTCATAGACATATAATAAAATTCTAGACAAAAGATTAAATGAAACAATAAACGTAATGCCTCCTCCATTTGCAATTCATAATTATAGAAATCAAGAAATTATAACAAATCGACTGAACTAAGGATTTATAATAATGTTGAGTTGACAATGGACCTTATTGAATTTAATAATGTCTTCTCTCTCTTTTTCTCTCAGAATAAGTCCAGAATGTTTCCCTTGAACTAGGAAGTCTGCCATATCTTTTCATCACTTCATAGCAAATACTCATTTTATAGTTAAAAGTAATTTAATATCAAGCATTTATAAGGCATGCAATGCAAGGTTATTAAAAAGACGTGTCGTTAACTACCCTGAAAGCACCAAGGTTTAAAAATAAAAATGGCGTTAAATTATTATAGCATGAAATAAAGTGAATTTATCGCGTCAACCCCTAAGCATCAAAAATTATAAAGGTATCGTTTCATAATTCTTCAGGAAATTACCCTCATAGAGAATAATTAAATTTTATTAGGGAGAAAATTTGCGATGATTATACGTTATTAAACATAGTTGCTGTGTGAAAGCACTACATTACAATATTTTAACGAGGCGATGAGCTTATTTTACTTCTGGATGCTTCTTGAAAATTTTGCATTTCAGAAATGCAAAACTTTATTCTATGGAATTCTATGTATGCGATGAACATTTTGTGAGTATTTGATTTCAAGAAGCGCTCACTTCAGAAAGATTTTCAAAAGAAAACATTTGGATTTGTAAAATAATTTTTTTTGGAATTTCGCATTAAAAATGAAAGAACAATATGGAACTGCTTGAAAATAAAATTTGATACACAGCTATACACAAATATATACCCAAGTTGTTTCTTGGAAAAACAAATTGATTTCTTAGATTTTCATTTTAATTGGTTATACACTATTTATATCATATTTCTTTATAAATTAATACATCAAAATTTACATTATTTTTTGGGATGAACGAATAATTCGTAATCTATTTTTATTGTTAATACTTTACATTTTGAATTAGAGCTTTGTTTCGTCTACAACAGGAATAATTAATTTAGATATATGACTTACTTTTAAAATAAAAATATACCCTTATGTTTTGCAAAAATGCCGATAAAGAAAGCCTGCCCCACGTATGTAATTATAAGAAACCTAAAATACACTATACCAAAATGACACATATTTTTGAAAGGTTTGAAGAAGTAATTGAGCGCTCTAATCTCATAGCAATTTAGTGATCAAGATTTGGATAGAAATAATATTCTATGTTTCTTTTTGAGGCATTTTGAAGAAATGTTATTGAAAACCAAATATATCAAATACAAAAGAAATTTAATTTCCTCAGACACTTTAATCTTTAAAGAGAAACCTGGCAAACCAGCGTTAAAAGTAATCAAAAAAGTGTTATCATGAAATATTGAAAATACATAAGATGGACTTTAAAAATACCATGTGAGAACGAGTTACATTATGTACCATCACATAAAATAAATTTTTTTAACATTATAAAAAACATTGTATCTGATCAATGTGAGTGTCACAAACATTTACCAAAAACTCAAAACGCCAACAGAGCGAAGAACTGTTACGGTCATGGGTATTATAAGTTTTATTATATTAGCATATAATGTAAAGCCAGGTGTTATTATTCTAGCATATAATGTAAAGCCAGGATTCTTGAGAAGGAGCTCTCCGGGAATGCATATGCATTCGCAAAGACGACTTAAGTATGTAAAACAAATAATGTGAAGTCAAGTTAAGTTATCAACACATCTGTAAATTAAGCAAACCTTACTGTATCAAGTTTTATAGCTATACAACAGAGTTGCCCCAATTTATTTAAGTGTATTATTGTGTGAGTTTAAGGTCGAACTACAAGGACTCACACTGGTAATAAGTCGTCACTCACTTCACCAGCAACCAATAGCAGCTCAGCACAACCAATAGCAAACCAGACACTCCGAACACTCTACACATAAAGTTCTAAATCTATCTTCACCAAGTTACATCACAGTTTTTCCAAGATCCGGGCTAGAAGAGCAATTCACGCTCTACGCATTCGTAGATTGCCAACGACAACGACACTGGGAACGAGACACTTTTTGAGGGATTATTTTCACACAATAAGGGAATAAAATCGTCTGAAAAATGTACTCAACAATAAAAAGAAGCTGAAGTTGACTGAATTTAGAAACCACTTATTCAGGCAATCAAAAACTAAAATTGTAAAGGGAAGATCCTTCAATAAAATATTACATCATTTGTATGATTCTGTAAATAATTTTTTCTGACATTGATAAAAATTCCTCAAATATATTATAATCGAAGTATAAAATATGATTTTCACAAAGATGATTTTTTCATGTTCTTACAATCTTCATGAAATTCCTTTCTGAATGGAAATCTAGCCCCTGAAGTATTCAAAAGGTTAGGAATACTTTGCAATGCAGAAGACAATGACGTATTCACTCCTTAATAAGTTAATATTGCAAAGCATAATTATATTGAAAAATCTCCTCTAAAATAGTACACGCTTATTAATTATGAATACTAGGAATTATTTAAGTAATGCACAGGTTTCTAACTCACTTCTAGCTGCAGGCTAATTCACACGGACCTCATTCATTGATTCAATTGAGTTCATTGATTCAAACTGGCATTAGTATTCATGGCTAAGAATAAGGTGATAAAGTATTCTTTAATGGATGAGTATCTAGGATGCTAGAAGTCAAAGCTGCAATAACTACTTCAATTCCGACTAAAATCTATTTATTCTTTTTTATGTGCTTTAAGAAGATTATTAGCGTTGTGTTGACCTTCACGGTTGGAGGGAAAAATAGAGAATTTTACTTAGCTTTAAATTTATGAGGAGGGATTTCTTCAGATCATGTGGTAACTCACACAGTATTGCATGAAGGGATCTTTCAAGGACTTTGGCTGAAGCTGAACCGTCTAGTAGGGATAATCTCTATCGATTTGCGAGCTTGAGAAATTTTTCATTTAGGAGATTTTACTAGTATCTGATAGCATAAACTAGAGGATAGTTTGAAATTGTACCCGAAAATAAGGATGAACTCGTTTCTAAGCGTTGGAGAATAGTAAAAATTAAGAAATTAAATGTTTTTTTCAGTGAAATTATACATATATACACAACGAGTTATTTTTTCTCTTAATACATCGTGTAATAGATATACTGTTTATTGGGATTTTTAACATAGTACTCATGTTATTCGTAGTGATGTCTAATATTACCTAACTTTGGTATACTAATAGCATTCTTACATATCAAATAGGTTATTTTAACTTTTCGTAATAGTTCAATATTGTAATCTTCCACAACAATTTATTTAATTTACTCTCTAGATTGCCATCTAAATAGGGGTAATCTGTTGGTATGTGATATTTACCGATTCTGGTTTCGAAAATTTATTTATAAATTTTACCAGATGTTTCCCTACTGGGAAATACTTTATTAGTGTCCGAGACAGAAGTATCGGAATCATTGTTGTTATATTAGTTGACTCTAAAAGTCAGACAACTTCCATAAAACAGTGTGAAAAATCATATAATTAATCTTTGCCTTGGTGAACAATGCTTTTGAAATACCAAGGTGCTTAATTTATTAACATAAATTTGCACCGAAACACTAAGTTAATTCTCGATTATTTTAACAGTATAAGGAACAATTCAAATCGATTACAACTGTATACGAGTTTTAATTTATCAAATGAACAGTAGATTCAACCCCCGCCCAAGTAAAATGGTCGGAGTGCGCCAAAAACCAACCAATGGCGCCAAAGTTATCAACAATTTAAACAAAACTTCTGTATGTTTACATCATATTATTTATCTCCACAGCACAAAGATAATTTTTGTCTTATAATTTCTCTTTCAATTCGCAAAGTATAAAGGTATCTATTACAACTCGGGTTCATCTCAATATAAACAATATCCCTTTATGGGTGCCTTAAACACTCAGGATCCGTCAGTCTTTCGATGTTAGACAATACGCTTGATGTGGAGATAAAAAGAGCATTTATCCCTCCTTATATCAACATAATGTGTTTTTTTAAATCTCTCTACCGCAAACAACGGTAAATGGACAGAGTTACAGTGAAACGACCCTTAAATACAAAATATGATCCATAAAAATGTTTTATATCTCTTTATCGTCAACGTCATCTGGGACAGTATTCAACTATTTGTGAATCTTCTGAATTGCTAAAAAATGGGTTCTGCGCGATTCCTTTTGATAAGCCTGCTCTCCGCAAGCTATTGCATTGCAGTTATTTTTATTTTCTAGCTGAAAGACGGCCTTTTGAAATTGCTGCGATTCTTCACTTTGATGAGTGTTAAAAGGCGTAGTTGAAAGGTTTCTGTTTGTTGGAGGATTAAAGATCAATGATGTTCTGCAAGAATGAAGAAGATATTGAGTTGAATAAAAAATAAAGAAAAGATAAATAGGATTTGTTATCGTCTGATAAAAAGAGATTTGTGTTGGAAATGGGTGGAGTAAATCACTTTGAGTATCACAAAGATTCTATAAGAATTCCTTTTTTAAAAAGCTTTCATTCCGATGCAACTTTCATAAAAAAAAAAAAGATGATCAAACTCAATTGGTTTTTTAAAACTTAAGTAGATTAGACTGACTAAAATACTCTTAGAATAATTTTAAGAAGAAGGTGGGTAGAGAAGATATTAAATTTTAACTATTTTCCCGATGACTTTGTTTGTCAAAAATAATTAGTTATTATGAAAGGAGTGAACCAATGAATTCTTGTTGACTACTATTAAGTTCCAAAACATGACTTGTAAGAAGAGTGGAGAAGGAAATAAGACGTTGATAGCCTATAGGGTGCTCTATCACTGCTGGGTTTGTTTCATTTAAAGAGAAAATTTATAATTTTTTCTCCATAAGCGCTCAAAATGAATATTTTTATAGAATCTATCAGAAAATGTAGTTTGATTTCAAATTATTAAACATCATATGGGCAATATTCTTATAAATTAAATCTTTCAGTATTAAGATTTAACTCTTAAAGTTCATTTTATATAAATATTTTCCAAAAATAGCCATGAGCCTTTCATTACAAACACAAATTTACTAAGAGAGGTAAGGCGTCTAGAATAATGGATGGAGATGCAAATCAGCTCAATGGACATCTTCGTTACAGGTTCATTGGCTTCAGATTACGAAATAATTACCAAAAGATCTTGTATGTTTTTCAATAGAAAACATTAGTTCTAGTCAAATTTAAATGAAATAAAGAAATGAAGAGAATAAATTTTTTAATATTCAGGTTATTAATAAAAAAAATGTTCTGTGAAATGCGTTGCAATGAATATATTTCGTCACCGAATTCATAAATTAAAATGAAAAAAAAAAAAAAAAAAAAAACACGACATTATCTAGAAATTTATAAGAGGAAGTTCGTCGAGAGAGCAACTTTTACATTATATAAAAATTTTTAAAAAGATAAATTGTGTTTTTTACATATATGCTTTTAAGACATGTCTATAGTTAACCATCTTCGTATCAAATGCTTGTTACTGCTAAGAATATTTAAAAAGAAGTAGAGATAAACTGTGCAATATTAAAATTTATGGTATTTACGAAATCAGACTGTTGAATGAATTTTAAAGTCAAATTAATTCAAATTAATAATTCAAAATATTCAAATTAGAAAATTTTTGTGACTTTTCTTCTTTCTATAAAATTTGTTGTTGTTATAATATGTTTCAAAATGTTCTTAAATAATTTGTTTTAT
The DNA here is from genome assembly GCA_019974015.1 of Nephila pilipes. Taxonomy (NCBI): domain Eukaryota; kingdom Metazoa; phylum Arthropoda; class Arachnida; order Araneae; family Nephilidae; genus Nephila; species Nephila pilipes. Next base: position 10,427 of record BMAW01117350.1, on the reverse strand, counting down.
TTTATTTTATTAAAAGTAATCTGAAATATTTTCGAAAGTACTAATATTTTGCTTTATTGCAATTGATTTTGTAATATAAAATACAAATATTTAATTTATATTACAAAATGATTTATCACAGTATTATATTTTCTTGTTCTACGTAAAAAGAAAAATGATTAAACTAGAAAGGACTATTTAATTTTAAAGATATTTTTAAAATAATGAAAAAAAAATCTATCCATCTTTCTTCGAAATCAAAATCATTTGATGAAATATATTATGCTTAAAATAAACAATTGAACAGGGAAATGAAACATAAAATGCTGTTTTAGAATGAACAAAACTTAATAGATAATGGCATTTCTTCTTAAAAGTAAATCTTATCATACTAATTTTAATTTCAAATATTTTGAATATCTCAGAAATCGATTATTTGGATAAGAACATACGAATGAACTGATGCTCTGTAATTGAAAGTGTATGCGAGTGATTCAAAGTAACTCAGATTGACGAGATCAGCGATTTTCGAGTAAAATTCCTAAATCTTAACTTTTAAAATCATTTCAATGGTATTTATTTAATATTTATATATATTTATACAAGCCTAATATCACTACAATGTCTTTTATTCGCAATATGAGGTATTAGCATATTTTAGAATTTATCGACTCAGATTGGGATGACTGCGATAAAAGGGCTTAGTTTATTCTAGAAGAAAATTATGAAACAGAAATATATTTGTATTCAATAAGGTACGTAAAACATCAAAATAATTATAAAGAAAGAATAAATAGTTTCTCATACATTCAATGAGTATCAAAGAATTTTTCAAAAAAATGGCATTTCTAAGGCGAAGACATGTTATTTTAATTATAAGTAGCCATATAATATGCTTCACTTTTTGAGTAACAGACAGAAAATGATGCAAATGCTCAATACTTTGAAAATAATGCAAAACAGGATTTACCATTTGTACTCGCACTTTTAAATGTTGTTTATAATCGAATCTCATTATACTTCTTTAACTTCAGTTGAAAATCAAGTAGAACTAGGTTGGATATATTGTAGTTAAAGAATGGATCTTCGGAAAATGAAGTGCAATATTTTTATTTATAAATTTCTTCCTCAAATTTTTATTTCTTATTAAAAGCACTGAAGTTTATCGATTTCCAGTAGCTCATTCACCCTTCTGATACAAGAAACATTCACTTTGAGTCATTGTGGTAGATTCATTGTCACATTGATTCACTAGTACACCCTAAAACACATCACTGTTGCAATATCAGCTTCCAGTTGGCTTATAGAGTATGGAGAAGAATTAAGCAATACGAAGCGATAAAAGAGTTTCTAAGGCACCTTTTTATCCCTCTCATTCCCAGTTTTGGAACTAGTGCCAGGTCGAAGCTCTTAATTAGGTCGTAAATTGCTATTAATTAGTTTTTTGGCGTTTGATTGGTTATGACCTTAAACACAATTTTTACGACTATCTTAAAAATAAAAAAATATTTTCCCATCGTAATATTATATTAATTGCAAAAGTGTAGTTTATAGTAAGCTAATAACTATAACAAAAAGTTTGACACCTCTTTTTATAGTAATTTTAAAAGCGACTTGAGTTTGATTTTAAAAACGATTCATAATTTATTACTTTGTTCTGGTGTAATTCCGGATTTGTTCTTAAAAACAAGTATTAACCAATATTAAAGCATATTTACTAAATGTTTCCTTAAGTAACTTTATATTTAAAATTATCTGATGTATTAGATAACGATATCTTATCATATTAAAATAAGTGCCACATGATTTGAGGAGTATGCGACGATTCTTAATATTTTATACCATTGCCGAGTGACCTAAAGAAACGGTCTTGATCGTTACGTTTTCAAAACATTTCATGTGTGAACTTAACTTCTCGTAAATAAACATTTCACTCACTCCTAATCTGGTGAAATAAGGATTCGAGACTCTGTTTGCCTGACCACTAAGTTAGTTATATTATTTCTGGATTTATGATCAGTACTGACTTTAAGCTGTATATAGAGCGAACACACACACACACACACATAAAGAGGGGCAGAGAGAGATTTGTGAAAAAAGTAGAAGACGGATCTTCATCAGAAAAAAAATTGTTTCTAATCGTTGTTAAAGATTTAAAATGCCAAGAATAATGGCTTTAATAACCAAAAAATATTTGAAATCGATAAATGAGGGGAGTTCGAAAAGAACCCATGACAGGTAGAAAAATTTGAAACAATGTATGCTCGAAAATTTCCAGAATTTATCTTGTGACGTTACAAACTATCTGAACAGCTATAAATACGGAGAGGTGCTAAGCCTGAGCCAAAAGTATTGGGAATTGGTCGAGGCGAATCCGTTGAGAAACGACCTTATTCCGCCTTTCGAGTACTAAATGATGTTTTGGAGATTTGCGAACTTGTAAACTGGTGAGTTGAACGCGCTGTGACGGTTATTACAAGGGCTGTATTTGTTCCCGTGGTGTCGTTAATCTGTCCAAGTTTTGCAAAATGTATTTCGTTCTGAATATTTCTGAATAAAGTGTTGATTTCCATTATCCTCCTTGTTGGAATGATTTCCCTCGTACGCCCAAGGACTGAGATTCCTGTAACAATATTAGAACCACGTTTTTTATACTAATGGAGACAGAAATATATGTCTAATAAAATTTCTCTTGAAACTCAAAGAAATATTCCAAGAAATACTTTATCTGTATTTGATTGAGCATGTAGAAATGTTTCGTCAATATTGTAATAATTAAGCTAATGTAATGTTTTAACACATTTTTGTCCTATCCATTAATCAGTTTTAGGCAATTGTGATTAAAAAATAATAAGTTAAGATGTATTATGAGATTTATTTTAACCTAACGATTTTAAGACATATTATACTTAATTGGAAACATAATTGTATAATGAAATAGTACTTTAAGTTGTCCTAAAAACTAACTGATCAATTTACCCAGCATTTTCTGGGCATATACGGGGTTTTCTCGTTTTCCCTGGGTTTAAAAAGTCAACTCTAATTATTACGTGACTAATATTTAACCAACCTCATGATTATAGATAGAAAATAATTATTTTTCATTGTACATTGTTTGAAAAGTGGTTTCTGCTTGTGTAATAAATTATTTCTTATTAATATCACTTATTTTTAAAGTATTACAAATAAAAAAAATGTTTGTTAAAGAAAAATTGTTTTCATGTCTCTTATTTTGTGTTCAAATGCTATAAAAATATTTGTATTAATCTAAGCGCATTATTTCTAACTCATCTAAACATTTTTCATCGCTTGCGAGCCTTGACAATCAACAAGAATGTCCTACAAATCACAGAATTTATGGGAAAACATTGCGACTAAAATATCTCATATTTTTAACATCTCTCGGATTATTTTATATCAAAGATTTTTAACTCTCGTTTTGGCTCGCGGGAGATGTTATTAACATCTATTAACATTCCCTACACGCTCAGATTCTTTTTTAAGTTTCTTGCCATCTGTTCTCCTCACACAAGTATTTATATTTTCTTGTAGCGTAAATATTTTAATGTATTTGCGGTAAAGTAACAAAGTATTTTTTTCAAAAAAAAAGTCTGGTTACACATGTGATACAACTGCTTTACATTTTAGATCCAATGTAAGGGAAAAAGTTTTTTTTGTGTAATATAGAAGAGAGCAGAAAAACTCAACACTGAGGTAATTCTAAATTTAACATGAATAATTCAAAAGAAGTGCGATAAAAATAGCGGAACAAAATGACTTTGCTGATTTAGTTGATGGAGATAAAGGAAAAAAATTTGTAGTCTTTTACAAACTATTTTTCCCAAGAAACGAATCCAGTATTTTGGATTCTGTTTCTTTGGGAACTCGTATTCGTTCTATAAAAACCTTACTCGAATATTTACTATTTAACTACAGATTCAAAATTCATTCAGTTTATTCTATTTGTTTAATATAGATAACATTTTCTGTCAAGGGTTACAACGTAGTCTGAAATTATTTTCTCAACTTCATAAGCGTTCAAGTGTGTTGAGAAAAAGTCAAAAAGTCCCGAGATGATAATCGGCCTACATTATCTATAAACATTTTTAGTATTCTCTAAGATATTTAAAAATTCTTTTTTTGTCATTCGAGATAGTATTTATATATTTATATTAATTCATTTTGTTGATTAGATGCTATGTTTTATTGCTATTCAAAGAAAATTATTTTATACGAGTGAATAATTGGAATTATAGAGGTAAAATTAAGGAAAATAATTCGGATTTATAAAAATAATCATGTGTAATTTACCTGCATTTAAATATTTAAGGATTGCATTTAATTCATAACATCAATTTAGCAACATTGTATAAAACATGTTCAACTTTAAAATTTGCAACAAAATGAAAATTTTATGTTTTACAATTTGTTACAGCGTAATATTTTGAGAGGCAACCAACCATATGAATGCTGGTTTCACGGGACAACTAACACATAATTCACTTGTTCCACGTCTTTTTCCTTTTTCCTGTCTGTTAGAAAAAATAGCAGTGATAAACTTACGCATTAGCTTATACAAAAGTGCTCAAGTAAGCAAAACAAGCATTTCGCCGTAAGACCGACGGTATATTTAAAGTTTATGTTTTAAATGTTGCATGTGAAAGAGTTAATGCAAAGAGTTAATTAACTCTTTCGTAATGTGTAACATATATTTTATTCAAGTGCATTTAAACAGTCCAAATTGTTTCATCTATTAAAATATTTCAAACACCCATTAAAGTCCTCAGATATCTTGAAGTTGAATAAAGCTATTAATGGTAAATACTCTTTTTAATATCGAATGTAATTATCAAATGTTTAGCCTTGTCAATTTGTTTTCATAAATGTTTTGCTGCGTGTTAGTTAAAACTAAATTTTTTCAGATGGAATATTCTACGCTTGCTATTTGTAATTTGCAACACTTTAAATTACCTTATTAGTGTTTATCCACTTGAACTACTAGCATTTTAATGAAGTTTAACATTTTATTCAAAACACGCTCATATATCACGTTTTAAGCAAATCAATTGTTTTAATTCTACATTTTCAAGATGTAATATAAATTACACAGCTGGTCATTAAAATTGCAACATCGTTTTGGAAAGCAAACGCAAAAAGATATTTATTGTACTTAAACAGAACGCCATGAAGACAAAATGATTAAATTTGCAAGCAGTGTAGAGGTTTACAAAGGTGCGAAATTAGTAGGAATAACTGTCACCCTTGGCAGCAAAGCGGCCGTTACTGGGTTAAGTAGGAGTGGAACTGGGCTTGGATGACAGAAACGGTTAACTCATTCCCAACTGCTTCAAGTCTGAACCACACTTCATCAACCGTATTAACTCACGAGTGGTGTCGGACTAGTCTGTCAGCATCCCATGACCAGATGTTTTCAATGGGTGACAAATCTAGAAACCGTGCTGGCCAGCGAAACAATCGAATACTCTGTGTATAGAGGAAAGTCAGAACACCTCGTGCAACATGTGGTCTTGCATTATCTTGTTGGAAGATGGCGTTTGGCAGACCTCGAAGATAGGGCACAACCACTGGACGAAAGTTATCAGAAATGTACCGATCTGCGTTCAAACCCCCCTTTGATCCCAACTGGAGATGTGCGCGTCGTGTACCCAATGGGTGTCTATACTATCACACCAGGTGTCGGGCCCTATATCTATATCGAATGCACGTGACGAGCGATGTAGAAATAATATGCATAATATTCTAATTAAAAGATACTAAGCCTGCAACCTATCTTTTAAATTCTAAAACCATTAATTATATTTTGTTTGAAATTTTAGTTCCATTAAAAATAAGGTGCTAACTGAGGAGCACGAATTCGTAATTTTTATTGCGATGAAGTTAGGACAGCTGAGGATACATGGAATTCTTTCTCTATCGCACAGAATATTCAGATTCTTCGAAAGAAAAGCAATATCTGAAGAATTTTGTGGATGAGAAGAAAATACCTAACACCAAACTATATTTTTGAAAAGAAAACATTCTAAGGAGAAGTGTAAAGAAGCGATTAATGAATACAGATCAGAATTTTTACACGGAAAATTCTTCTTATTGGACGATTAAGAACATATTTTACTACTAATAGAAAATAAAATTTGTAACTCAACATAAATTCAGTGGAATTCAGGAGATATGTGCTAATATGAATTAAATTGATGAATGAAATATATTATTTAGATAGCTTGATCAAGAACAGAATTGTATTCTAAAGAAAGAATTTTTCGACAATTATTTAAAAAACATGTTCCCTCATGGTAATTTGAAATTGATTTTGTGCGTTTTTAATCGCACTAGTTGACTAGTTAGAATATCGAATAAGGTATTGTAAATCAAGCGGAGAAGTCTCCTTAATAATAAAATACAGCTTATGAACATGAAAATGAAATCGTTCTGGGAAAAATCATCTTTATTGAACAATGCTGACCTGCTCCCTTAAATGCCAAGCACATATGACTGCAGATTATGTAAACAGCCTCTGACGTGCATGTTGATAAAAAAAGACTTTGCTTTTAATATTTCAGGCATTTCATCCATTTCCTGTTTATCAATTTTGTATTAGTCACTGATCGGATGATTGTATTCGGTACTAAGCAACAAGGACTAGTTTCACAGCAAGTTACTGATACAATATAAATACTACTATAAATAAACTACTTAACTAATCTGTTTGGTTTTATTAATGTCGAATTAGGATCAATACGAGAGTAAATGGTGACGATCTCGCTTTTTTTTTACCTCGGTCATGTGACGAGGACCACATCTGAGCTGACACCTCCCTCTGCTAACTTCCAAACCCCACTAACGGTAAGCCTTGAGTTGAATGATGGGTTCAACGCAAGGAATCTTTAATTTCTGATACCTCACAAAAATGCTACTTACTTTACTCACAAAATTACAAATAGCGACAACTAACCAGTCTATCTTTCTTATCGAATATTGCCAATTTAGTTCGAACAAAATTTTAGCAGACTTTTAGTTTTCAGGATTCATAAATATTTGGTACCGAATTGCATTTACTGTAAATGAATCATACGTATTGTAGCAATATTGAAATTATAGTTACATTAGTTGAATATTCTTATTAGTATCAAAAACATTAATTCCCTTCTGCCAGTAAAACTTTGTTACCTATGACAAAAAAGGGGATTAATCTGGGCTTGCTTTTCTTATAGAATGAATTTTATTTTTAGAAAATAAAATTTATTCCATAAGAAATGAATTGTTTTAAAAAATAAGTAAAATGATCAAAGGAAAAAAATCTCGCTTATTGAGTAGTGTTAATTAAATCACTATTTAAAATGTTTGTTGCTTCTGCGTTTGCGAATTCTAATTTAAAAAATATAATTAAAATTTTATCAAATGGTTAATTTGGAAAGTACAAATAGGTAATTTGTTGCTTCTTTAATGCCCATGTTACTTAAGAAGAATTCAATTACTATTACTTGCTATCTGTTAGTGGTAAATATTCTTTGGGTATATTTTTTGTTTTCTTGTCTCTGTAAGTTCGAACTTTCAGGCCACTAAATATACATCTTTCGTGGGACTGATCCTCACAGAATCTCTTTAAAGCCATAAATACTTCCATTGGTGTGGTGTGGAAGTTTAGAAAGGAAGGTGCCAGCTCAAATGTCGTTCTTTTCACTTGACCGATTTTCAAAATTACGAAGCCAGTTACTAATTGTCCTCGTTTTGCTTCTCATTGTAATAATCATATCAAAATAAACAAATCAAATTCTTCTTGTCTGTAAAAGCATTTTCTGCCAAATACATTCAAAATAATTTTTGCTTATGGAATTAAAGTTTTTGGAATTATCGAACAATTTAAAAAAATTACACTGACTTTCTATATTCAGTTCGTTTAAATGTTGTGATCATATTGTTACAAAACGTCGACATGTGGATGTAAGGCGAAAACAATCCAACAAAGAAGATAATGGAGGATGACACATTATTTGCTAATATTCAGTAAAAGATGAAACACAGGTAGCAGGATTATCAACACAACAGGGTATTCAGTACTTGCACAATAAAAAGAGCCTGCACAGATTGATAACACAAGCATATAGCAACACACTAGCAATATCATCAAAATAGCTCTTTAAATAACGTCCGTCTCATCAGCTGACTAACTCACACTGGGGACAAATCTCCAAAGAGATATTTTGCAATTTAAAGATAAATTCAAAACACATCTTTGTACTTCCGCATATTTATAGCTGTCCGGTCTTAATGGGACGTCACAGGGAATATTCCACGTATTTATAAACATCGGGGAAATTCAAGTATTCTTTCATTTTGTCATCAAAATCGCCAAATTTAACGCAAAGGTCAAAATTGTCGGTAAGTTCGGGGGTTATTTCTTATTCTTATTCAATATATATATATATATATATATATATATATATATATAAATCATTAAATTTTCCGAATAGAATATTTGATGACCTCTTTGATCAGATTTGTTGATTTGACAAAAGAATTACTAGAAAACTAATGAAATCTGAATACCATTGACTTTCTCAAGATGTAGTTTCAATTATTTAAATAAATAATTTTCTAATTCTGTGCAGATCCGAAACATTAAGATTCTTTCTTTGAAAAAAGGGCTACTTTCGTTCTTTTCGTTTAAAAAAAAGATTATCGAATTTTTTAACCTAAGAGATCACAAATCCGAGCAAATGTTTTTCCGTGTCTAAGATAATTATCTCAGTCACAATAATGTAATGTATGTAAATTGATTATGAAGATGAAAACACTGTTAGAGAAAGAAATGAATTAAAATGGAGAAAAAAAAAGAGTTAATAGATCACACTCACTTAACACTCGTATAGAATCCATGTACATTATTTGGAGCCAAAAGAAAACAATTTTGGGTCAAAATTTCCATATCGAAATTCGCTTAGGCGATTGTATATTAATTTTTCATATTGTTTTCAAGGTAAAGCAAAAGTAATTGAAAAATACACAGAACCCTTTCTCGAATCTTAAAAGCAAACATAAAGCTAAGGTCCATAACAATAGTTTTAAAACGTTTAGAAAAGTCCGAGTAGATAAATAAATAAAATTGAGATGTTCGAATATAAGACTACACATTGTGCCTGCTGTATTTTTGAACTATTAAAGTTTATTGGAATTGATATCAGTTATGCTTTAGAATAATTTGAAATACAGATTCATTTATTTTATTTAAGATAATTGGAACCTCCTACTGAATATCAGAAAAAATGATTTGATGGTTTCCAGTTTATATTTTAATTCAATTTAATATTTATTATGTTATGTATGACAAAGTACGACACATATATTACGCCTTCAAAAACTATTTACTACTCTGATGGTATAGAAACATGCAGTGTGGTAAAAAATAGGCATCTTATTTCATAGGCCTTATTATAATGCACAAATGTGTATAAATATAAATTCTAGTTAATTAATAAAATTTAAATTTATCTTTCCTTATGTTTTTACCTTAAATGTTATTATCGAAAATTTTATGGAGCAGCAGAAAAAAAATTAATGTTCATAATATATGAGCAACTGACAGATTTAATAAAATATTTTTGTTTAATTGATTTTTTTCCTTTTATATAATTATTTATTTATAGAGATTTCTTCATGTTTTTGAATTTTTTAAAATTTTTTTTTGTGTTTCGATAAAAATTTAATCGAAAATGCAATTTATACACTTAGAGCAGCGTGTCGAAATTTACTGCTTAAAAAGAAATTTTTTATTTTAAGAAATAAGATATCTATATGTCTAAAAATATGTCCAAATTTAAAAAGGGAAATTTTGATTTTATTTAACAAAATAAATATTTTTTATTGGATTTTGTGTCAAAGTAGTATAAATCATTAAAAAAAATACATATTTTATATAAGTCTCCTAAGATAAACTATTAAGTACTTTAATTAAGAATTTTACAAATTGCATTTCAGTTTGATTAAAATAAAGAAAAACATTCTGTGTGTTCTATTGTTCATGTTTAAAAAATACCTGTAAGCTATTTTAAATTTATCATATTGCTTTTAAATTTATAAAATGCTTTGAAAAACTCTCGTTTTTAAAACTAAATAATGGAAACAACGGCTACATTCACTAAGTACAGTAAAATACTATAAAATGTTTTTGGCAAGCAGTGAACACAATAATTCTTCTCAAGTAACACGTCATTAACACTTAGAAATATGTCTACACATTACATTTCGGTGTAAATTTAGAGAATGTTGAAAATCATAAGCAATCAAAATATAATAAATTCAAAATTAATGGAATTGTGCTAAATTTAATTAATTATATAAGTAATGAGTGGAACATTTGATACATTTTAATATATTTGAAATTTTCTTAAATTATTAGTTTCTTTCATATTATTATTATAAAAATAAAGGTC
>BMAW01117339.1:0-21682 GCA_019974015.1 Nephila pilipes | reverse complement strand
CCTCGCAAACCCCTAATAACACCCCCGCACAATCCCCAACGGCGAGCATCCCTCGGTCCCATTGCTATAAGCCGATAAAGGGACTAAATCTGGCGAGTTTAAAAGGAGAGAATTTCCATACAGAGTTGTTTAATCTGGAACTGGATAGAACGCGCGACCACCCCTTCCCCAACACCCCCCCCAACCCGTTTTCCGCAGACGACTTTTCGCTGAGTTTTCCCCTTCGCGTGTTTTCGCAGTGTGTAATGAGAGCAGAGAAAACCGATTATTGTTGTAGGGCCTTCAGTTCTCCGGATTGGATTTTTGGCGGGAAAATTATGTTTTGGAGGGTCTTTGTTGACTGTTCTCGAACGCAGAATGGTGTTATTTTTCGTCTGCTCTGAAATTTGGATAGGATGAAAAGGGATTATAAAATGTAATCTTTCTCACTTTATCGCTCTCTTTCGGAAAATAAATTAATCGTTAATTGATATAAAAAAAAAAAATTCCTTTGAAAAAAAATTAACTTTCGTTCTAATCGATTTTAAGTCTTCATCTTTGTTCTTTCCCCATTCACGTACGAGGACAACAATGTACAAATACGTCAAATATATCAAATTGTAAGATTGGATTCCGTAAAATTTTTATACAGGTTTCCAAATATTAAATGCTGAAATATTCAGTACACATGAGTTGAAAATATTTTTTAATAAAAAAAAATAAAACATATATCATAATAATACAATAAAATATTTAATGATTAAATTGTTACTATAAACAAAAATAATCATTATTAACCATAAATAAAAATTGAAACACACACACACACACACACACACACATATATATATATATATATATATATATAACAAAAGCGTAGATGAATTATAATAATTTGGTAGGTTTCTAATAAATAATAAAATTTAAGTACTTAATAAAACTTTATATTCTTTTATCAATTAACGAAAAAAATTCTGGCAATTTCAAAGAAAGGCTAACAAAGGACATGTTCAACTTTTCTCAGATTAAATGTTATGCACAACATTTGGTGCTTAAAGAAAAGAACAATTGAAAAAATACGAAGAAATGTCAATTCAGTAAAATACACAAAATCGCTTGCCTCCAAGACGTCTCAAGAAAAATTCAAAGTTAAGAACAAATAATCTATAAGTCTCCACACACACAAACAAAAAAAATGCCTTATCAGAGTTTCGAAACTTCAATAATTTGATCCTATTTTGTAAACCATATCTTGAATTCTTGATCACATATGTAAATTTATGTAATACATCACTCTATAAGTGAGAAAATAGTTAATTTTTTATGTCAATTATGCTTGAATCTACAGTAAGAACTTCAAAAACATTATATTTATATATATATATTAAATAATAAGATCATTACTGGGGTGAAAATAGAATTATGTGCTGACACAAACACATTCTACTTATCATAATCGATAAGATTTCTTAGAATAGGAACAATTTAAGTGCAAATTATTTTTCACTAATATTCGGATATTGTAGTAAATAAGGCCTATATATATCATCTACATATCAGTCATTATTATAGTATAAAAAGTATTATTATAGTATAATAACCTGGCATTGATAATGAATGAATAAAAAGAGAAATAGTTCATAATTCATTAAAATGTATTACATTTATATTTTTGTACCGATATTATATTTTTTAAGAAAAAATCTTTCAGAGCTAAAAATATATAATATCTAACTCACATCCTCCATGCAATAAATTTTATTTATTTTTTCTTTATTCATCTAGCTTGTTTTCAGAAATCTTTATACGAGGTTATTTAACTCATTTTTTAAACCAACATTAATTGTTATTTCGTATATGTAAGCCATTCTGCAATGACAAAGTCAGCAAACCAAAATTTCGAAAATTACAGCTAAGAATGTCAGGTCGACTAATCTCATTACAAATTATTGATTACAAAATGCTTTTTACTAAATTTATTGCAAATTATTAGCCACCCAAGGGACTATTGTCTTAGGTACCCTGTAAATTGCAATCCAGGATAATTTCTTGCATCTAATTACTTTTCAATTTTTTATCTTGTTTTTGTGTATATATATTTTTTTCTTTTACTAGTAACGAGCTCAATTTTTTAAAAATACGTAGTAACAAATTTCTCATGAATTTTTTACTGGATTGAAATAAAATATATGTCTGATGCCTGTTTTCAACACGAATGGATTTAATTTTCAAAAATATGTCGTAGTAAATTTCTCCCAATTTTTTTTTATTAGATAGAGGTGAAATAAATATCAAAATTAAGTATTTTGTTGACTTATCGATTTACCTTAAATCATATGTAAACAGGAATCAAGGGATGACTGAAAATTAATAACTTTCAGAATTTAAAGATAGCTGAGGGCGGCATTTTTTTTCAGCCAACCAAGGAGTTATTGTTTTAGTTGGATTCCTTTTGGGGTATCAGATCACTTTCGGTCTAATAGATCACTCTTCAATTTTTTTATTGCTTCCTTTAATTTTGATAACATTTAACTTAAATATATTGAATTTAATAATATATTGTTCGTTTTAACTTTAATTACGTTTAGCTGATATAGTATTCAATTTAATAATTTACCGTTTTCTTTAATTTTATTTACATACTGCTGATATAATATTCAATTTAAGAACTTATCATCGTCTGCTTTAACTTTAATTACATGTAGATGATGTAATATTCTATTTAATAATATATTGTTTGCTTTAATTTTAATTAGCTGATACAATATTCAATGTAAGTTAGGTCAGAAGGGGTGAAGAGTGCTGGAAATTTTACTCGCTTAGATCAATCGCAATTTAATAAATCAAAATTTATACATCGATTATATTTTTTCAATCGAAAAAACTAAGCAAAAACTTATTTCAAAATAAGAACATTCGTAGCAAAAGTAAATTCCGTATGCATGTCTATATGTTACTCATATTAAAAGAAGAGTTTCTTCTTAACATTTTTAAGAAATTAGTTTCTATTTTTTAGCATATTGACTCAAAAATGCCCACTTTTCTTTCTTCTTTTTTTAGAATTTCATTCCGAAAGTAAGTATTAAATTTTTAACCAAGAAATTTGCAAAGACCAAAAAAACTTTAGTCCCTAATACCTTTTATTTTCTTTTTTTTTTCCCCAAAAAATATATTTGTACATAGTATGGGATGGGCGTTATTTCTCATAATAGGATAAGTAATATTATTACGTGTTTGGAACCTATTCCGTTAGTAATATGTTCCGTGAAAAACCCTATTAAATTTGTCACTTCTTATAATGTAGATTTTCAACTTTTTTGACACAACTTGAGTGATTTAAATTTGAACCATTTTTTTATATTTCATAAAAAGAATCGCGTTAGCGAAACATAATCTATAACTAAAGAGTAATATAGGAATATAAATCAAAATTGACGCAGTATAATATAATTTAAGGATACTAGAACATCTAGGGGGAAATAAAATACAAAATTTAAGACTTTTTCTTTCTGAGGTATTTATGTTTTAAAAATTATTTTTAGATTTTAGAATTTTTGTGCGTCTCATAGTGATATTTTAATCATTTTACTGAACTATAAAAGTATTTTTTTAGCCAAAAAGTTTTTCTTTCTCTTTTGAGTTGAATATGGATATGGTTTTTTAGCTATATTTGCATTTATGTACCATTTTTAAAAACCATATCCCATAAATCTTCAAAATAGTTTACTCCTGGTACATAAAACAAATTTTAGTGAGCCAACATATTTAATGATATTACTGTATATATTTTTTTAAAAAATCACAAAACTTTGTAGTTTTACAAATTTTAATTTTTTTTCTTCACATAAACAGTTACTTCTTAAGAATTAATTATTACGTAAAGGAAAAACTATTTTTGATTCACTATATGCATAAGTATCCTTTATAAAAGCATAAAAAATTTGGAACCATAGTTCTCTTTAAAATGGTACCTGAACACAAATATGTCTCACAAATCACGTCCATATTCATCCAAGAGGGGGAAAGAACTTTTTCGACAAAAAAAATAATTTCTTTTTAAAATGCATTAGAATGATTAAAATTTAATTATTAAGCACACACAAAAGTCTAAGCGAATAATTTGAAAAACTCTACATCACAAAAACAAGAGGTCGTCGTGGATAATTTATTCCTTAAATCCTCACATATCCTGATAACCTTAAGATAATATGATAATATTGTATATTACAAAATAACAAGAAATATGAACACATATTCTACAAATAATAGAATAAAGGAACAAATATTCTGAAAGTGAGAAGATAGTTCATAATTTTGGAACATAATAAATAATTGAATATCGGAGCCTATTACCAGATGGGAACTAATACGTTGTAACCTATTACTTAAAAGTAACCGTTTGGTATACGTAGTCATATATATCCAGGCATCATATTTTAAGGACTTTATCAGAACAAATTGAAAAATAAGTAGCAATATCCTTTCCAATATATTTTCGATAATTTCTGCGTGACTTTACCACACCCAAGATTTAAAAAATCTATATACTTAAGAAATGTCCATCCACACGTGTTCGTCAGTGAAACCAAGACACGTATAATTGTTTTTCCCCGGGGCTTTTTCGTTCGAACTGTACTATCGACCCGAATCTTTCAATACTCTCTTTTTCTACAAAGCGATCATTGACAGCTTAATTAGAACTCATATCATTGTGTTAAACAAAAAAAAAAGCGAGTAACACCCCAGACCTTTGATATTTCTTTTCACCGAGAAGACATTTATAATCCCATTTCTCGATGATATGGGGGGGGGGGGGCTTTCTCCCGATGATCGAAAACAGTTTTCATTATAAAGGACGGAGAATAACTGAAGAAAGGTGATCAAGTACGAGTAGAAAACACGAGTTGATTGCATCTTCAGTCGATCGTGAATCAATTGAACGGCTTTTTATACCCCAAAGTCGCATGTTCTATGGAAATTGGTGAATTTTATTAACAATATTTTTAAACACAGTTAATATTGTACGCGCAATAAAAGAAAATCGAATGCAATTCTCTTCAAATCAAATACAGGGGCCACTCGAATTACGTCCAAGTCGGGGCTCATGACACAAGGGTCAACTCGTAATGAGGTATTTTATAGGGAACCTAGCCCAAAGGTCTTTAATCTCCGGTATGAGTTTAACTTGATTAAGTTTACTTGCCCATGAATAAAGAATTAAAAATGATAATTATTAAGAAAAAATTAAAATAAAGAGTAAAAAATATCTATTGAAATTAAGTGAATGCATAAGTTTATAAAAATTACTATGAAAAAGTTTAATTTAGATGAAAGCTAAGTGATCCATTGCAGAGGGGTGTGGGAGAACAGGTGAATGATGCCGTCCAATCAGAGATCAGCTACTCAGATAGGGTGTAGTTCAGTACTTGTGACATGGAAGCTATTTTCCTCTATCTCTGTGAGCTAGAGGGAGGCTTCCTATTGGCTGAGATTTTGGATTGTAAAGAGATGGTATTTATTAGGAGTTAAAATAAGCACGAATACGTTTTGTGTAGGTTCTTTTGTAATTTTTAGTTTCTTGGATGGATGGGTTTGGGTTATTGTCAAAAATATTATTAAATTTAATAGTGGTGTAATTAGTGTATTTTTGAAGTTTAGTTATGTTTAACTAATGAGGTTCTGATGTCATCGTTCCGCATAAACCATCTGGCTTTTGCTATATTCTTCTAATTACGCTATTTTGAAGTATTTCTAATTTATTGAGGTGGATCTGAGCAGCTTGTTTCCAGATTGGACAGGCAAAGGTCAGGATGGGTCGCAGAATTTGTGTATAGATAAGCAGTTTATAATTAGTTGGTAACGATGGATTCCGACAAATAAGAGGAAAAAAACTTGTTGAGTAAAACATTTGTTTAAAATGTTATCTGAACAGGAGAAAAAGGAAATGGTTGTCGTCAAGGTGGGTCGAATCACAGCAGCAAATGTTAAGGTACTTCGGAGACGCGTTACCCGTGTTTACCAAAAACAGTACACGCCATGGAGGGGGGGGGGGATATCACTAGAGAATTCCGGGGTTGATGCTATTATATTCACAAAGAAAGCAAGCCCCTGAAAGTAGTAGTAGCGCAGCGTGGGGTATAGATATGGCAAATGTGGGAAGAGGCAAGGAGCGGCTGAATAGGCTAATCCTGTCTACAGCATCAGACCATGATCATTAGATCAAATAACTAAAATGTCGGATTTACATAGATACTTGTGCAGAAATTCAAGGCAATTAAATTAGACAAGTGTAAATGGATCATAAGAGTGTCGTAAGATTTCACCTAAAAATACATTTATGTGAAGTTAAATAAAAACTTGTCAAATATTTTATTCAAAGTAAAAAAAAAATAATTTCACTTTTTGAAATTCGAAACGAACGTGGCAAATGCAATTTGTATGTTCATTTTGATTTTTGAATTATTCTCTTTAATGAACTCATAGACGTGACGGTGGGCAGGTGACATTTCATTCCTACAACTTTTTTGTTATTTAGATGAGCGGTGCAGCGTTGATGTTGTTTAATGTATGCTTCAGTAAAGTTTCACGTGTACCTAAATTTGTTCATTATTCTGAAGTCAAGTCTATTTCGTTCATACGATGTGTCGAACGTATAGGAGTGTTAAGTTAAATGATTATTTTTAAACTTTCCAATGGCTTTGCGGATTTATCTCCGTAGAATATTATTTATTCATTATAACGTATTAAATTGAAGTAATTTAATTTTTCAATCGTGCAATGCATTTGTGATATTATTTTGTATAACTATAGAAGGCGGCAAATTTTAGAATTTGCACTGGGAGCCAGAAATCCACGCTGCGCCAATGCTTTCACGCATTAAGCTTAATTGAAAGCCTTTACTTATTTGTTACCAAATTCATGCTATGCACCAGAGAGTTTCATGCATCATCTATGAATGATAATGTGCTCAAAAGTGTCGGTGGTGCTCCCACCACCCCTCAGTTCCCAGGCATCGTTGGTGTGCTGAGAAGACCCACATACAGATGAGATTGAAGCAGCGAGACTTCACTGTACTTGTAACTGTAATCTCTTCCTAAAGAGCGTGTAAGTCTACAGCTATGTTCTTTGATCACCAATCTAGCTAGTTAAATTTAATTCAATGAAACTCAAAACATTGCACATTTATTCAAAGTCCTTTCAAGGGAAATGAATCTTTAAGGACTTATTAAATATGTATTACGACACTGCATGAAAGAATGAAAGATCAAGAAAAATTTATTTTTATTATAAATCCTTGAGAGCTTAATAAACATGTATTATTGCATATTTATCGCAAGTCCTTTGTAGATTAATTGAATTTTTCTTATAAACTTTTAAGAGCTTAATAAGTATGTATTAAGGCACTGCATATTTTTCAAAGCCCAATCAAGAATATCATTTGCAATAATACCTTTTTATAAACCATTAAGGCCTTAATAAATATATATTATTGCATATTTATCATAAATCCTTTGGAGAAATTTTGAATTTTAATTATAAGTCCTTAAAAGAATTTAATAAATATGTATTGAAATATTGCATATATATTCAAAGCCCCATTAAGAAAAATTAAATTTTTATTATAAGCTCTCAAGAGCTGGATAAATATGTATTATTGCATATATATTGTTAGTAGTTTGAAGAAAAATTGATTTTTTGTTATAAACCCGTAAGAGCTTGATAAATATGTATTATGATATTGCATATTTATTAAGACCCTATCAAAAAATTGAGTTTTTATTTAAAAATTTTCATTAAAATCCTTTTAATTTAATTTAAATCCTTTAAGGGCTTTATAGACATATATTAAGAAGGAACAAATTATGATAACATCATATAGACAAATAAGATTTTGAAAAGAATTTAGGTTCACATTCCAAGTATCGAACAAAACAGAAAGTAGTTAAAAAACATTTTGTAACAAAAAGAAGAATGTGTAAATTAAGTAAATTTATTAATTGCTCTCAGCATATCAAGTGCAGTTTTTAAACTTTGAAATTTGTCTGCCTTTATCAATTATATCATCACTTTAAGCATTTCTCAGCGATATTTTATTGCACTTTTTATTTATAGAAGTTTTAATGATTTATTGGATCTTTTATCAAATTGTCGAAAATCTCCAAATAGGACATCTTGAATACCCTTTTTAATTACTCAAGAACTTTTCTAAAAATAAATTGAAATTTTATGAATCGTTGTACATGATTTTTACTGAATTTTCCAGTTAAATTTTGTGATCACATATTGAAGCTGTATAGTAGATACTCATATTTACATTAGAGGAAATATAGAATACCATATCTTAAGACTCCTTGTTTTTATGATATATATTTTTTCAAGTTATAAGTGGAACTTAGATTTTTGTGTGTGCCTAATTATGACATTTTAATCATTCTATAGATCTATAAAATTAATTTTATTGTCACAAAGGGTGGTTTTCCTCTATTTATAGAATATGAACGTGATTTACGAGATATGTTTGCATTCACATTTTAAAAAAAACTATTACACAACAGGGTTCCAAATTTTTTATGCTTCTATAAAGAATTCTTATGCATATAGTGAACCAACAATATTTTTTTTCTCTGAGCAATACATACGTTTTAAGAAATAATTTTTATATGAAAAAAGAAGAAAAAAATTAAAATTTCCAAAATTACGAAGTTTTATAATTTTTTTCGAAGAAAATATACAGTAATGTCATTAAAATTTAGTTCGCTATATTTTCTGCGTTGTTTTATACACCAGGAGCAGAATATTTTTTAAACTAATGGAATATTATTTTTAAAAATGTTGCCTAAATGCAAATGTATCAGAAAAATCATGTCCACTTTCAACTCAAAAGAAAAGAAAAAGTATTGGACTAAAAAAAGTACTTTTATAGTTCAACAGAATGATTAAAATATCATTAATTAGGCACACAAAAATCCTAAGTTCTAATAATAATTTTTAAAACATAAATGTCACAAAAAGAAAGAGCCTTAAATTCGGTATTTTATTTTTCCCCGCATATTTTAGTACCTTTAACCTTTCGCATTTGAGTATTACATCGAATAAAAAATTATTTATTTCCTCGAACTTGATTCAAATCGTAATCAATTTAATTACAAAGTTTTAAAAATCTGACGTTTCATCGTCGCATAATATTCCTCGCTGTCATCTATAATAAAAATTACACTCTAATTTTACCATGACAAGAAAAAAAAATGAACTGAGGACCTAAACCACCGCAAATGATTGACATTATTCGAGATCAAAAGGGAAAAAAATATCTCGTCATTGATTGCTATTTTTTTCCCCACTATCACGATTTCTTTATTATTTAATTTTTCGCGGTGTCATGAAATTTCCTTATTTATGTAGTTGGTCCAAGATTGTAATTATAACAGATCAATTCTCAGTCAAGTTGGTGAGAGGCGACATACGTTCGAATGTCTGCCATTTTTTTTTTCCTCGCAAGGAAACTCGAACTCAATCAGTCGCTCAAGGCTGTTGCCACACCGACATAAAGAATAACCGACCTTTAAACAGTTTAATGATATCCCCAATTGCATCAGTCGTCGTTTTTTATTTGCATTCGAAAGGTATTCTTGTTTGATTGGTTGTGACAGGTTAAATAAGTTTAATTTAAGAAAACTTGCATATGTAATTTATCTCGTTATAGAATTGATGCTTAGCGGATAAAGAAACAAGAAGGCTATTAGCTAATACCAATGCCTGTAATTTAAATTTTCATCAAAACACACTTCTTCAACGACGAGACGCGGTTACAGTTGATTGAATGTTTCTTAATGAAGAGGGATAATTTGAGTTTTGTATCTACTCATTTGAATCAAATGAAATTTGAAAATGGTGATTTGAAATGTTCTTAGCTCTTCGTGAATCCAGAGGAAAAAGAACTTACAAACAAATTTTATGTTTGTACTACTTGTGTTATAAGTAACATTAATATTTTCATTTTGAATCATATAATTCGGCCAGAGTTCTACTGTTATTGTTTGCTCATTATAAGAGAATATAAATCTTCTGCTTTAAAATAAGATATCAAAAAAATAAAACTCAATACACTATTAAAACTGGTTGTTATTTGATTGGATGGATCTTAAAATGTTGCATGTAAGTTTTATTTAAAGTATGCAAACTATGAAAGAATTTTTAATTCAGAATCCTTCTATTATTCACAGAATGAAAATAAATTTAGTATTTTAGGACATCATGTGGTTTCTGAAAAGAAAAAGAATTCTAATAATTTGGAATATTACTAATTTTTTCATAAACTTCTTTCACATTTGTGCAATGATGTTTGTGTTTGTAATTTTGTGCTTCGAAATAAGAATTCGATTAAATATAATTAATTAGCAGACAATTAGACATTTTATTTCGTTTTTTTTTTTTTTTTTTTTATAAATTACGTGTCAAAAGAAACTTGCAAGAATTCATATGCGGTGCATGTATCAAGTTTTGTGAAAATATCTCATCTATTTGAAATGTCCATAAGAACACATTCATTTTTTTTTTGCTTATAAAAACAAACTTTTCTGTTTTGTTAATATTTGAATTTCACTAGAACCTCGTGAAATATTATCCCTTTAATTCGGTTTGATGTGCACGAAGATTTTTTTTTTAATTTGAGAAGCGATCTGCTAATTTTATTAATAACATTCGTTTCATCCTTGTATTTTTAAAAATTATTTTCTATACTGAATTTTTCTAACACTTAGGAAAGTATGAAAGAAAATATGGGAGGAAAGTCAAAAAACCTTAGTTGTACTTCTTATCATCAGTTACTAATGAAATACGATGCTATATAAATTGTCCAAATAGAAAATGCAATAAAATAAATTTGCACGTATTGTGGCGTTTGTCCTTTACTATTCGGCTCTTGTGTCGTATATATCTCAATCTGATATATTAATCAAAACTACTAAACGCTAATTGAAGACACAGCATAAAAATTAATTCTTTATTTATTATCACTGTAGAACATATAAAGTCGCTCTCTCTAGAATTCTAACCTAACTCCTAATCCTAATTTATAATTTAAATAAAAAATCTATTTTCTAGTCCACTCGTTCTAAATTTCAGGACTCTCTTCGTCAGTCACTACGTAGCTTAATACTGTTAGTGGAACTATCCACAAAACTAACAGAAGAATTTTAATCTCAATAATAATAATTCTCTAACGGCGCAAGTCCTTATCTTCTATCTCCCTTCATTTTCCATTATTTGCATATCATTTATGTGTCATTATATCTAAATCACTTCACTTCATTTATATCTTCATCTAATTCACCAAATAACTTTTCATTTCAGTTGGGAAGAAACTATAATTTTATGCAACTCAACTTGATAAAAGTCCCCGAGGTTAGTGATGAGAAAAGCGCGAATAGCTCAACGCTACAGCATGTGACTATGAGTTTTAAATAATTTTAAGAACCAATAAGTGCACTAAAGCATGATACAAGTTCATCGACACTTCACGTATACAGTAAAACATCGTGAAGTAGGATAAAAAAGAAGTCGAAAGTTGGTCTAGGATGTGGCCGCCACGGTAGCTTGGTGGTCTTAGTTGCGGACTCTCGGCCGGCTTTGTTTTCGTCCATTCCTGGGTTCGAGTGCTGATGCTACGGATCACCCACAGTGTAACTAGGCTGATGCACGTTAAATCTCGCTGAGGTCTCAAGTCCTTCCATTGGCGAAATGTGGAAATGAGGAGAGAGAGGTGCCACGTCAAGTGCCACTCTCGTCACTTGGCCGAAGCTCAAAATTACGAGGTCCGTCGCCGATAGCCCTCATGTTTCTTCCAAATGAGATGTTAATAATAACAGTCATCAATTGTGGTCTATGATATCGAAAATTCGGGTGAACCGGAGAATGGGAAAGAAATGAAATGAAATGAAACAAATTCTACTTACAGAAAATATCTTTATACTGAACAAATAGAGTTTGAAGACATTTACTTTGTGAAAAAATAGAAGTGTGCTTAAAATTGCTTTAATGCCTTTTCCATTTAGAAAATGCAATAAAATAATATTAAAACACTAGTCATAAAAAAAGAGAAAAATTGCTGATTCTCATATTAATCAAACAATCTTTATAAATAATATGGGAAGAATTCACGTTACTGAACAATTTTTACAAAAGTTACGTGAGATTTTTATATTAGTTAGCAAAATTTTACAAAAATTATTTAAAAAAATTATCATCCTAGGCTTATATGAATTTTGTGAGATGTTTTCAATAATAAGCCAAAAATATTTTTTCATGTGAAGCTTCTGTAACAATCAGATTAAATTTACAAAAATTGCATTAGCGCTTTTTTTAAAATTTATATTTAGCTAATATTTACAAAAAATAAATGTAACATTTATTGAAATCAAAACTAAGGTATACAAGAATTATTTGAAATACTTTTACTAGTCAGTTGATGCTCATGAAAATATGTGAAAGTTTCATTTGAATATAAGACAATGATTATAAAAATATGTTAAATATTCCTAATAATGAACCTATGTTTATGAAGATGTATTAAAGATTTCTAATATTCAAATAATGTTTATAAAAATATGTTGAAAATTCTTAATAATTAATTTAAGTTTATAAAACTATGTTAAATATTCTTAACCATCAACCAAAGTTTATAAAAGTGTGGGAAAAATTTACAGTGTCACAATGGGTTTAAAATGACAGTTATCCGTAAGAGAAATTATTGAGTAAATCTCTTCATTGAGATAAATGAGATTTTAAAACGCCTCAAATTTTGTAATTCTTTTACTTCACTGTAAAAAAAAAAAAAAATAGAAGGTGCTGCATTGATTCCACAAATATATTATTTAGGAGAATTTGATTTATAAAACACTAGATAATTGAATTGTAAGCAAACGTGTGACACACCATAGAGAAAAATGTCTATATCTGTGTTTTACTCAACCATACCCATCTGTCTATATCTGTCTATTTCTATCTATATCTGTGTTTTACCCATAATATTAGTAATTTCCACTTTTTTTTAAAGGAGACGCAAACTTTCTACACAATGGACGTAATTTTTTTCTAACTAACACTCACAAATTTTAGATATTCTTCAATGTCCATTCTTAAGTTACATTTAGCTTATACGAATTCTATTTTGAACAGTGAATTTCTTGGGATAAAATCGAAGCTTATCTGAATTATTTCAACTTTTTACTTACTTATTCTGCTTTCTTCCTTTAGTATGAGATATTTTCCAATATATTTAATTAATTCAATGTATTAAAGAGAGTCTGGACTATATATAAGAACGCGCCTCCTTTTATCCTCCAATTTCTTATATTACACTGGTTTAGTTAAGTTTAGTTTTTTTTATTAACATCGCACTAGAAGCAACACAAGGACTTTTGGAGACGGACCTCGTAATTTTGAACCTCGGTCAAGTGACGAGGACGACACCCTCCTTCTCCTAACTTCCACACCACGCCAAGGGAGGACTTCGGGCCTCAACAGATTTAACGTGCATCAGCCCCGGCTACACGGCGGGTCTTTGGCAGCCAAGGATCGACCCCGCGTTTGAACGAAAACCGCCGGTCACGAATCCGAAACCATGACCACTAGGCTACCGAGTCCACGATATTATACTGGACTCTCTGAACTTCTTTTAGTTTTATATGAAATGTAGTTCATAGAAGCTGTCGAGAGGAGAGGAGTTTAAGCAGAATGTTTTTTCGATTGATGCCATGAGTTTCACATCTGACCGTAGATGACTTAGATTGAACTTGGTATACGTTAAATTGTGTTCTAGGAGTAACTATCAATTCAAAATTATTTAGTTGTAAATTTCATTTTCTTTTTATTCCTGTAATTTATTAATTACATATCTGCCATCTGTTAGTTACTTTTTGTTACCTTAGGTTGAGATTTGTTTCTGCATATTTCTAATCATATTACATATTACTTTCTGTTACCTCTAATCGAAAGAGAAAGAGAGAGAAATACTAATTTTATTGCATTTTTTGTTATGTAACATATTAATTTCTGTTACTTATGGTCTTTTTGTTCTGTGTTACTTTATTTTCTTTTACCCGAAGGCGAGACATTTTGTGACACTTCCCAGGTTAAGAGTTTTCAATTAATTTTTTTTAAAAAAAAAAAAAAAAAAAAAAGAATTGTGTGTGTGTGTGTGTGTGTGTGTGCATTGTGTGATTATGAGCTTTTCAAACTTTGGAACAGCCAGAATTAGTACTATTCAAACTTATTCAAAATGAATCATCTGATTTCGAAATTCTCTCTATTCAAAAATAAACAATGCAGAATAGAAAGGAAATCTGTTGAAGTCTTATATTGTGAACAGATGGCCCGTATGTGTTCCTCGTGAAACTATTGAAAGAAAGCTGATTTGAAGCTAAAGTTTCCATGCAGCTACCTCACAATTGAATAGGTCTCAGTGAACCAGATAATTTGATGTTACACAGCTGGCAACCTAAGTTCACCTGATATGACCTCTTGCGATTTCTTCCTTTGGGGAATTGAAAATGATAAGTGAACTTAAGTAATGGATTTCTGCTGCTGTACGATCCATTAGCACTGACACTTTTCACCGTGTTTGGCAAGAATTTACGTATTCGTATGGAATTTATATTATTCATGTAACCAGAGGAAGTTATATTGAACATTTGTACAAGTACTTCCATATTTTCCTTTTGCACCAATGTATTATTTATCATTCTGTGTCGTTTATTTAGGAAAATGTAGCATCTTGAAATCGGGTGATTCTTTTTTAGATTGGCCCTGTATTTAAAGCAATCCTCGTATTATAATAAATGCAATTTTACAAATATGTTAAATGACTTATGCATAATTTCTGAAGGAAAAAAAATTCATTGGATGAATTTCAAGCGAAAGATTTTTTTTTTTTTTTTAAGTTTTATTTTTGCAATTACAAAAATCATATATATGTCGGTGGGATTATTATATTTAAAGAAGGACAATAAACTTTAATCAGATCTTAAAATTTTATACTATTACAGAACAAAAAAAAATTATTTTTGTTTTATGTTAATATAAACAATTACGCTGCCATAGTGCAATATATACATAAAACATGCCAAAACAAATTAAACAAAACCTCTTCGACAAAATTTTTCAAATAAATCGGCGCTTTTCTATCCCAAAGGCCTGATCTTCCAGATCATATAAATTTCAAAACCCAACCACTGAACAAATTCTTTCCAATATAACCCCCCCCCCCTCATCCCCAGAAATCGCCAATCAATCAGCAGGGGCGTCTTAATTAAAGCGCCCTCTCCAATTACGCTAGATTCTCAAGCATAACTGATCACTGCCGAAGTCGGAGCGCGCAGGCGTCCATCCAATGGTCCCGGGAAGGCCCCGCTAATTGCGACCCCCATTGTCTTAGGGCGGCCGACCCAAGGCCCAGCGCTGGTCCATGAAGCGGAGCATTGTGCCTGGCCCATTAATATGGACGTCCCCCCATTACGAGTATCTTGGATGCGGGGATGAGTTAATAAGGCACTCTGTGAAAGGGAAGAGGGTTCAGCTGGCATTAACGAGACCCGTGTGGTCAGTTGGGTGGAAAATAGGGTCCGTTTCGCGCAGACGATTTCAAAGGGAGGGAATGAATGGCGGAGGAAGGATGGGGAGGGAGGAATTTGTGTATGAATTCTGGAGAATTTTTCCTGGGTTATGAAAGCGCATTTATTGTGTATAGAAGGGTCTTGGGTAAGTCTTTAAATCTTGAGGTAAGTTAGGAACCGGGGAACAATTGTGGAAAGAGGGAGTCGAATTTAATCTTAAAGCAATGATTGACCTAACTTGTTGATATTTAAGCATAAATTTAATTTATTGCATAATTCAATAAGAATATATATATATATATATATATATATATATATATATATATATATATATATATATATATATATAAAACTTTTCAAGTATTGATACGATTTTCTTTCTCTCTCAAGTTATAAAAATTTAAAACTAAAAATCATTTAAGAATAATTGATATAAAAACCAACGTTTTTATATGGTGGTCAAGTTTATTAAAGAAAATTATTGAAATATTAGTTAAAACTGTTAGTTATTTTTAACTTTAAAATTTACTTAAAAAGAGACATTTGTGAGCGTATTAAAAAATTCATAATACTCATAAAATCAAAACATGCATTTGAAAGTTTGTAAGTCATTCTATTAAAAAAAAATGAGAACCAGAATTCAGAAAAAATTATTGTGATAAGACACGGCGCCAAATATTGGAATCTTTCTTCCTTGCGAATGATTATTGACTGAAAGTCAGCAACCCTTACTATCTCCCCTTTGTTAGTTTTACGATACCTCATGTGGCGTGGGGAATGCCCAGTGTTCAATCCTAAAATCGCCAAGAGGAAAGAATATTTTGACTTATTAAAATTAT
This sequence comes from Nephila pilipes, assembly GCA_019974015.1. Taxonomy (NCBI): domain Eukaryota; kingdom Metazoa; phylum Arthropoda; class Arachnida; order Araneae; family Nephilidae; genus Nephila; species Nephila pilipes. The sequence continues at coordinate 5,253 of BMAW01117339.1, read as the reverse complement.
TGAATTATTAGTTAAAACTTGTCGCAAATGTCTAAATATTGCATTGTTAGGCGAGTACGAACGATTCCCAAAATTTCAAAGCTCTAGCTTGATGGGAAGTTGGTTAAATAAACGATCGAAAATTTGATGACACACACACACTCACACACACACACCAAGTGAAATTCAGAAAAACGTTTTAAAAATAATTACGATATCATTGAAAAAAAAAATATTTCATTTTTGGTGGCGGAGTATTTCTTTTTAGAGATGCACCCCCTCACCACCCTCTTCATCTACAAATACTGACCCAGAGGCATACTTTTAGAGACAGCTAAGACATTTCTATACTTTCCTCAGGAATCAATTTAATTGAAATCCTTTTTTGTCTTCGTGATGAAATCAAAATGAGGCATAATGAGGGAAGAAAGGAAAAGTTCTTATGTTTGAAATTTAGAAAATAATGTAGTAGTATAGTAAAAAAAGATAATATCCTGAAATATTTTAATTGCAAGAAAAAATCCAGGGTGGAGGGAGTGCGTATGTTACATTATTAATTACATTGTTTCCATTATTCTAAAATATTTATTTTCTCTCTTTCACTGGGCTTTGTCTTATAAATTTTCAGTTACTAGATAGATTTTTTTTTTAAATTTAGTATGCTTAATTAATTATAATAATTTTTATATGATTCATATTAATTTTTCTTGGTTTTTTTTATTGATTTCCTATGTAGTTTTTTAGATATTGACGTATGAATTTGGAAATGGTATGATTAATTTGTTCATGATGTGATATTTTGTTAATTATAATTTTATTCATATATATATATATGTGTGTGTGGAGAGAGAAAGAGAGAGAGAGAGAGAGAGAATGAGAAAAAGATGGTGTTCAGCTAAATAGCATATTTTTTGCTCATTTGTTATTTTTTTCAAGTATTTTATCACTTGAGATGATAGCATCATTTTCTTTTCTAAATTTGAATCATGTGTTTTGTAAATTTTCAAATTTATTTGCATTTCTTTGAAATACTGTTTTTAATATTAATACACGTGAAAAATCTTGATTTTTCTCTTGAGTTTTTTAGTTTTTGATTTTCATTTCTCAGTTTTTGGTTTTTGCTATTGGTTTTGTAAAGGCTTTTTTTTTTCCTTTTTTGGTACTTTCTTTTTAATTTTTTCTTTGGATTTAAATTTTAGAAAAGTTTTCTATTTATATTTGTTTGATGTAGTAACTAATTTTAATAATATATTTTGTTGATGGATAGTTAGGCCTGTAATTTTAGAATCAACCCAGCTTAACAGTCTAAAGCCTATTAGAATATTAAGTATTTATTGTCCTTTTTTTTGTATTTTCCTAAGATGCTTAAAGGTTTTTAATTTTTTTAGAAATTTCTTAATGTTTTTTTTCTACTCTTCTGATATATATATATATATATATATATATATATTTGCATAGAGGTAAGCTTTAGGGAATTAACTAAGCACACTTAATACAAAAATTGATATCATTTCTTATCTGCAACATTTGAATTTTCCATGATCAGAAATATACTTGTTTATTTAGTCAAATAATTTTGAAATTTAACAGTTTTATGCCAGCAATTATCAAGATTTATTATTAATTGTCTAAATTAAATGAAGGTATTAAATAAACAGTTTAAAATTATATTTTAATATGAATATACATTTATAGGATAATGTGTGTGCTGCAAATGTACAATATCTTTAATACTTAATCCAACTATTTCTAATTAAAAGGCTATTTCTAACAATGAAATTAGAGCTTATTTTGATTATTTTAGCTCTTTATTTATAATTTTGTAATCAATATTATTCTGTCAAACTGTTTTCTACAGATAAAAGTTTGTACATTTTGTGCTGGGAAATGTTTTTGAGAAGATTTAAGAAAATGTGTTTAATAATTACAAATAAATAAATAAAACGGAAAATAATCATTATTCTTTAAACCAGTGTAAAACAATTGAGTCTCTTATCCAATATACTGTAATGAATCTTTATAAAACACTAACTTTAGTAAATTAAATAATTTTTGCACATTTATGGCAATTAATTACATATAATTACAAATAAAAAATGGTCTATAACTTCTAGGGACCAGTCGTATGATTTAGAACATCGACGAGATAACAAAGATGACACATGAAAGGGCATCTCCATCTCCTAACTTCCACACCACACCACGGGAGCAGTTTGAAGCTCAGTTACATTTAATGCAAGCAACTTTCCTTATTCTATCTAAGATGTACAGTGAAATCGAGACTCGAACTCTTGAACATCACTCGTGAGGAACTCGCGATATTAAAAACAGAAATTCAGAAACCTTTTTAAACGGAAGGGTAAGAAATTACAGATTTTTAACTATTGCTAAGCACAGTGTCTTGCAATAAAATGACAAAAAGTTATCAAGGATTCTATTACTGAACTAAAAAATATAAAAGCAAAATTTTGAGAAATATACGTGCAGTGAAAAGCGTTTAACAAGAAAACGCCTAGCATGAAAAATCGGTTAATACGAAAAATTAATACATTCCCGTCAAAATACTAAGTAATGTCGTGATACCGTGAACAAAAAGTTATCAAAATGACCAAAAACAATTTTAAAATATTTTTTTAAGTTTTAAAAAATTATTCAAATGAAAATAAGCCAAAAATGAATTTTTAAACTATTATACATAACAATATTGAGAAAATTTAAGCAATTCTATTACAAAGTTTTGCAAAGAACAGATTTAGCCACCCAAAGTGCGCTTCTTTTATAATTATTATTTAATTACTCTATTAAATATAAGAATTAAAGTAAACGATGAAATATCGAGAAATTGACACTAATAAACTTTTCCCATATTAAAATTAAAGCAAACGGATACATTATTAAATTGAATATATTTAAGCTAAATGTAATTAAAACTGAAGCAAACGATTAATTATTGAATTGAATATTATATCAGCTACATGCAATTAAAATTAAAGCAAAATATAAAATTTGAAAAGGGATCTGGTATGCCAAAAGTGATCTACCTAAAACAATAGCCTCTTAGGAGGCTAAAAAAATGACTGCCTCACAGCTGTCTTAAAATTCTTAATAATATTATTTATTTTCAGTCATATGTTGATTCCTGTTTACATATGATTTAAGGTAAAACATAAATCTCGTAAGTAAATAAAATACTTAATTTTATTATTTGTTTCACTTTAATCCAATAAAATAATTGGAGGAAGAAATTTATGATGACGTATTTTTGAACATTAAGTTCGTTGCTGGTGAAAGCAGACATAAAAATACACTCAAAAACAAGATAAAGTTTAGAAAAGTGGTCAGCTGTAACATTTTTGGGTTAACTAACACAATACTCCCTCGGGTGACTAATAAATTAATTTATAAATTATAATATACCTAACAATATAAATTCAATATCGATAAATATTATACGCCTGAAATTTCTTAAGAAATATCTTATGTCATATGACATACGAAATGACCGCGTTAGCCTTGTTGTCATGGTGGCGGACTCTCTGCTGGTGGATTTCGAGCCTTGATGCAACTTAACGCCACAGGCTGTTCCCAGGGTTGTGCGCGTTAAAATCTGTCGAGGGCTCAAAGAGTCATCTCTGGCGTGGTATGGAAGTTACAGGGAGGGAACTTGTCCTCGTCACTTGACCGAGGCTCAAACAGGCAGGGTCAGCTTGCAACAGTCCTTCTTCACAGTTACTTCACAAGTGCGACGTTAATAGAAACTTAAAGAGGCACAAGAGACAGAATAGAGAGAGAGAGAGTGAAGTCTTAAAAAATTTCAGTAACATGCCATTAAAGAAATAAATTCATTTATATATATATATATATATAACACATAATATATATATATATATATATATATATATATATATATTACGTAACATGTGCCTTTCGAAATGAATTTTTCCAAGTTCTTTTATTCTTCAGATTGGCGTGATAGCTCAGGGTGGATCGTGAGGAGGGGACTTCAGAAACAAGTTAGGAAGGAGTTGCTTCCCTTGTAACTTCTTCCCTATGTTTGGTTTCCCGGAAATCAAGCGCCCCCGCACACATTTTGGTGGTCAAAACAGAGTGAATTAACGCACAGTGGGATTATTATTATGAGACAGTCGGGTAGCCCAAATGTGGCTCAGGTAATGATATTCAGTTCCACAATCCACAATTTTATTTTTCAAAGTGTGGACTTCGTTTTGAAACATTATTTTAATGATTTTAGAGAGAAACATGTAGTTTAGAGTATGTTAAAGATTTCCAAGTGAAATGGTGATTGTTCAAAAAGAAAAAGCCTGAATCCCCGGTGAAGGGTTTTCAATATTTTATTCTGTTCAATGTATTGGACTCCTCTCAGGAGGAATCAGAAGAGTTCCCGATACGATGGGGTTTTGTTTTGCGCAGAACCGCCAGGCTTAAGGGTTACTTTCTGTTATTTCTTCGTTGCCTATATGATAAAACCAGGATTAAATCAGGGAGAGAAGGGGAAGAAGAAGAAAGGTTTAATTTTCAACCTTGTAATGTCGTGCGCTTTTTAAGTATCTTATCACAGGTTCGGCTTTTAGGGTGCGTTCTTTCAGACGGACTTCCCCTTTCTGCTGGAGGTCAGAGCACGTTTCCTCCGGGTTCTTTTAAAAAGAAAATGTTTTCAGGTTTGATATTATATGATGATGGTGGGTTTGTGGGGAGGGTTCTCAGCGCGGGTTTGAACTTCATCAAGAAATCTGGTTTTTGCTTTGGGGATGTTTTCTCTAAAAAAGCCAGAAAAGTCCAGGAGAGGAGGGAACGATTGATTCTGCGCGCATAGGACCAACCGTTGTTGCGCTTTGTTTTCGGCAGCTTAAAGGTTGCGCGGCGCTCGATTTCCCCTACGTTAAAAAGAAAATAAAATCCCCACGCGGGAGAGTGGGTTTACAGGGGACCGGAGCGGGTGGAAAATTCAAACCGGGATCGACTTTTGATGCCAGCATGCAGTTCCAAAAGAATCAGGCGGCTGGTGATTGATGGGATCAGGTTCGTGTGATTAATTGAGGCCACTATCTTTGCGTTAAAAGGAGAAGCCCTTCCGGAGAGCATCGACGCGCTTCCTGCTTTCGCGCGCGAAAATGGCGGGTTTCGTTACTTTCGGTTTACCGTACATGACGAGGAATCTGGGGCATCTCCGCTGACAGGGACTTTTACCTGACTTCTTTATCAGTTCAGAGAGAAATAGAGGATCGACCAGACTTCCCACCAGTGGAAGCTTGT
>BMAW01117338.1:0-40697 GCA_019974015.1 Nephila pilipes | reverse complement strand
TATCAAATAGTTAAGACAAAAGAATATATATACATATATATTGTTACCAAAAATTGTCCGATATGTGTAGGTGAACAGTCCGACAAGCAGAATACTAGAAAAATAGTAATTTATTCTTTAAACAATAATAAAACAGGAATCACAGACGACAACAAGATCGTACTTGCACAAATTTGCAGCACTAAAATAAACAGCAATCCACAGTTTTAAACAAAATCACGCAGTTTGCAAAGCAAGCACGATCATCGCTTTCACTCTGAAAGACTAACTCCACTGACGATCAGCGGCTCTGTCTATTTATACCTTGACCGGATGTGACGTAACATAGGAAGTTCTACAATATTTCGGTTCTATTCTGGAAACTTCTCGACGAAACTAGATTTTACTTGAAGATTCGTGATGCCAATTTTTGTTTCCAAGTTTGTCGCCAAGGCTGGGAGTCGAATTCCTGCTTTTCCCCTTGGCGTCCAGAAAGGGAATTTGAATTGATTGATTGGTTTTATTAACGACACGAGCGAAGCTACACGATGGCTATTGGAGAGGAACTTCAAACTTCCACACCAAGTCAAAGGCAGATTTAACATACATCAACCCTGGCTACACGGTGGGTTTTAGTGGTATCAAGGCTCGAACCCATGACTCGACAAAAACTGCCTTTCACGATTCCTCAATCATAAGCTCACTACAGGGAATCTTAGAGGGTATCTTTAAGGAAATTTTTGAAGTTTACTTAAGTTTATGTAAGCAAGATAAGTTTAGTTAAGTTATATACAGGCTCATACTCATCGAAATGCTACCGATGAGTAAAAAGAATATTGGCTAAACAAACATCTGCAAGTAAAAAACAAAATCTATTACGGCTTCTGAAACACCTGAATATTAGTAGCTTTGAATATGACAGAAGTGAATGAAAGACTTTAGGTCTCACAGGTCAATTGAAAGGTCCCCTGCCTGACACATAGATGGCGCTACGAGAATAAAATCCATGTTTTTTAGTTAGCCCTTACCCTCAAAAGATGCGTGTACAAATTTGACAGCTGTCGGATCATTAGTTTGTGAATTATAGCATTTAGAGTGAAGCAACTTTTGTTATTGTGAAAAAAATGGATGAAAAGGAATTTCCCGTGTTGATAAAATATTGCTTTTTGAAGGGAAAAAATACAGTTGAAGCAAAAACTTGGCTTGATGCCGAGTTTCCGGACACTGCTCCAGGAAAATCAACCATCAAGGATTGGTATGCTAAGTTTAGACGTGGTGAAATGAGCACCGAAGACGGTGAACGCAGTGGACGCCCAAAAGAGGTTGTTACCGACGAAAACATTAAAAAAAAATCCACAAAATGATTTTGAATGACCGTCAATTGTAATTGAATGAAATAGCAGACACTCTAAAGATATCAACTGAACGTGTACATCATATCATTCACGAATATTTGGGTATGAAAAAGCTCTGTGCAAAGTGGGGGCCGCGCGAGCTCACTTTTGACCAAAAACAACGACGAGTTGATGATTCGGAGCAGTGTTTGAAGATGATCAAGCGTAATAAACCCGAGTTTTTGCGTCGATACGTGACAATGGATGAAACATGGCTCCATCATTTCACTCCGAAGTCCAATTGACAGTCATCCGAGTGGACTGCACACGATGAACCCGCTCCAAAGCGTGGGAAAACGCAACAGTCGGTTGGCAAGGTTATGGCGTCTGTATTTTGGGGTGCGCGTGGAATAATTTTCATTGACTACCTTGAAAAAGGAAGGACCATCAACAGCGACTATTACATAGCGTTATTGGACCGTTTGAAGGACGAAATTGCCGAAAAACGGCCGCATTTGAAGAAAAAGAAAGTGCTGCTTCACCGAGACAATGCACCGTGTCACAAGTCAGTGAAAACGATGGCAAAACTCCATGAATCGGGATTCGAATTGCTTCCTCATCCACCGTATTCTCCAGATCTGACCCCTAGCGACTATTTCCTGTTCTCAGATCTCAAAAGAATGCTCGCTGGGAAGAAATTTTCGACGAATGAAGAGATGATCGCCGAAACTGAGGCCTATTTTGAAGCAAAGGACGAATCGTACTACAAAAATTGTATCCAAAAGTTGGAGGGTCGCTATAATCAGTGTATCACCCTTGAAGGGAATTATGTTGAATGAAAAAAAACTAATTTTGCCAAAAAAATGTGTTTTACTATCGTAGGCCGGGGACTTTTCAATTGATCTGTTAGGGCAAAGAGTTGTATATCCTCAAACTTTGCGATAAAAAGTAAGGTAAAAATAATATTTGTTTTCGATCTAAATAAAATCTACATCTTATTCGAGCTTCGTACGATTTAGCACCATTCTTTTAGGTAGAAAGGATTTTTTTTTCTAAATAACTGAAACTCACTGCTAGCTGACATTTCGAAAAACTTATCCTCCTTCCTCATCCCTATATCAAGTCTCTGGAATCTTCGTTAAATCTAAACAACGCCAAGTAAATGAACTAGTTGTTTTTATAAGTATTCATTTCTAACCTTCCTTTATTTTTTCGTAAAGGAAAGTAATCCTTACTTACCTTTTTTCTGAAAAATATACAATTTCTTTTTATTCATTGCGAATATGTCTAACACTCATGTATAATAATAACACTTATCATTTCTCATTTCTAGTAAAGGATTTATGTAGCGATATATGTGATAAGTATCTCTGAGATTAGCTCATTTTTTGTTTATGACTTCGTATTTGATTTTTATCCTGATTTCTCAATACGTTACTATCGATTCTATTTCTTTCTCTTAACTTCCCTTTCCCGTACTTATTTATGCAAGTATGGAAATGAAAATTGAATTTTTCATTTGAACAACTGGAAGTCTTCAAGAGGGGTCGCATTGTTGGAATGTATGAAGGTGGAATGCACGTCATAACTGTAGCATAGATGCTATAGATTCACGATTTTAGCAGAAATGGGCACAAAAAAGTTATCGCTCGTGACAGTAAGGTTCAGAGAGAACTACAAGTACGGCAGATGGAAGAATTCTAATTTAAATGGTTCATAATGTCGATTTTGAGGAGAATTTATTGTGTCATCATTACTGTTTCTTAGAACAAACAATTAATACCAAAAATTACGTTCATTTCTGCATCCCTTAAATGTAAACTATGATGATCCGTAATAATACTTTTAAAAGCGATGAACCTCTCAACAGTATGTAAATTTTGGTAAAGCTGTTTTTAATATATTTTACTATGAATTTTTTAAGGGATCCGCCTACCTTCGAAGAGGATTTTTTTAAATAATTGAAAAAAATAACTTTTTATATGCATTACCATAAGATATGGCTAAAAACCTTCAATACAAAGTAAAATTTGCATAAATTAACAACTGCCTTAATATTTCAGCTCAAAAAATACATAAAAATAGCAGTAAAATTGCACTTGTGCAAAACACCAAAACTGACATTTAAATAGAGATATTTCATTTCTGAGAATTTTATTATGATGAATTGAATCTAATTTCGGGTTTGTGCCTCTCTCACAATTATAACCCTGAAAATTAAATATTTATAGGAAGTCGTACTTTAACATACAGAAAAAACGTTCAAATTTGTGAGAAGTTATGAATTTATCATCAATAAAATGCAAAGTAATCACATTATAACAATATCAGAAGTTCAAGTCCTGAATTCGCTTTCATAAAGTATTCCGTGAAAGTTGCATAACATTACATGCATAACTCTTTTCACTACGATGTTTTGCGCTGAAGCAAAATATGAAAATCTTGAATTTGAAAAAAAGCTGAAAATACATTTCAACCCAGAAACGTACCTAATTAAATAAACATTTAAAATTAAAAAGCCCCTGATTTGTAAATTGCACTATCTGTATTACTTAAATAAGTTATCTTTTTCTTCTTGGTGGCCTTTAAAACTTTCCTACGCTTACATTTAAAAGGTGTTGTATGGTGCTTCGAATACCTGATTCGATTATTATCCAATTTTTTGTATCCCTTTGCAGTGAAGTAGACCAGATTTTCGACATTCAGCTTATTTAAGACTTTTAAGCAGCCTTGATGTCCGTTGTTAAATTGTATAATTGCATCATATGCACCCGATTCCACAGATTTCAAACAAACAAAAACTTCCTTTTGTACTCTTTATCATATTACACCAGTAAAATATTCATTTGCATTTCGGGTCTTAGGAAATTCATCTTGCATGTTGGAAGATATTTTGATGGTAATATTACGTAAGTTATCAATGAAAAACAAACATTAAATTGCCATTTCTTGTAGCAGAATGCTACTTCCAGTTCTAAAATATGACACAAACTATTATTAAAATGCTTATAACTTAAGTTCTATGTAAGATAGAAACAAAATTGAAACTGTTCTAGAAAGCTGAAAAATCCAGCTTTAATAATAGACCGTAAATTTAAAAAAAAAATCGACATTTTGACCGAAATTCGCATTTTAAAAGTAGGCGGATACCTTAAATGCAGTTCTTTTGTGGTAATCAGTTTTTATAAATTAAATTATATATTCGAACATATTTACAAGTGCATTGAAATTTTAAGTTTTTCAATTATTTAAGAAATTAAGATCGTTTCTTTTTTTTTCTCATAAACAATTCAAATAGAATAAAAAATTAAGTTTTATCTATTTAGTTCTATTTTTTATTTTCAAGCTAATTTATATAGTGGATTTTTACATTCTAAATTGGCTCTAATAAGAGTGCGTGAGCATTTGCACAACGGGCATAATAATACGTAATTAATTTGCTAATGTATTTATTATTTTCCCAAACATTATTTTTAAGTGCACGTGTGTTTTAGGGCTAATAATGAAAGATTTATTATTTTCAAATATGTTGTTACATCAGGCTAACATACACTCATCGTCAAAAGAAGTTGCAACTAGAAGAAAGCAAGTTTAGTAAATGAAGTTAGGAAATTGTTTTGTCTGTGCTAGACAAGAAAGTAATCAAATTATGTCGGCACCAATGAAATAAGCAAACACGTGACCTACTGTGCCTTTAAAGACCTTTAAAAGATCTCACAATGAGTGGGATTTTGATTCTAGCTAGTGCGTTTGGGTTGAATTAATCACTTTGAATTTTAGATTGCCTTTGGCAAGAAAACGGCAACTTTTTGAACAGAATGGTCGCATCTCAGGAGTAGATGAACATTCTGAAGGCAGATGATCATTCTGTTCGATTGCACGTAGTATCGGTCATACAGATGTTACAGTTTCACGTTCTCTGCGGAAATGAGTACAAAGAAATTATCACTCACTGCAGCTAGGCTCAGGGAGAACTAAACGGACTACTAGTTACGAAGATTGAAGAATTGTCTGGCAAGCGGGAAGCACACCAAATACCACAATTGTAGACATAATGCAAAAATTGATGGCCTCTCTACATCATCCATCAAGCGTAAGTATCAATAGAAGACGACTCCATACTTTTGGACTGCTTGCACGGATAAGAAAATCACAAATATTACCCTTAACACCACAGCATCGTCGCCACCGATTACAAAGGTGCAGTGAAAGAGCAGCATGAAACCATATGGATTGAAAGCGAGTCATCTTCAGTGATGAGTCTCGCCTTTTTCTTGTGGAGGAGTTTGATAACAGTACCCATGTGTAAAGGCAACGCGATCAGCGCCACAATGGACGATTTATTTTCACTCGTATCACATCCAGACAGCGGGGTATAACGGTATGTGTAGATATTTTGTGAAATTTCCGATCATCGTTGGTCTTCTTTAACGCCCCAAAGGTACTTAAGTACGGTCCTTCGACCTTGGCCATTCCTTTTGTGAACGCCCATCTGAATCTTCTATTTCAACAAAACAGTGCTCGAGTTCATACCGCTGCCATCTCCAGAACTTGCCTGGCAGCCGTAAGCAATATGTATCTGCCAGCAACGTCGTAAGATCTGATGTCCATAGAAACTTACGGGATTCCAAAGGCAGTTCTGTTGAGACTTCACGACTTCTACAAAATGTGCAAGATCTACTTGCCATAGTTAAATCTACATGGGATGAATTGACTCAAGACACTGTTAAGAGCGTCTACGACTCCATGCCTCGATGTGGGGCAGAATGCAAACAAAATAATGGCTGCCCAACATCCTATTGGGAGTTGTAACGATTTTCAGAGATGAATATCTCGCTTTCGTCTTTGTGAGGATAATAACCGCAAATGTGTTTGGCGGTTGTGCAGTCATCACCGATAGACGATTTGTTGTCAGTCGTCAAACATCCAGAAAGCTGGGTATAATGGTACGAGTAAATAGTTTGCACGATGCTTTGATCTTCCTTAGATCTACTTTGACGGCCCAAAGATAGGTTAATGAAGTCCCTCGACCAGTTGTTATTCCTTTTGAGAACTCCCATCCCATAGCTCGACTCTCAAGTACATACCACTGCTATCTCGTAAGCATATCTCGTAATTGTATACATAATGCCTTAGCCAGCAGCATCGCCAAATCTGTCGTTCATAGAAAACTTATGGGATGATATAGACAGTTCCCTTAAGACTCCACCACTGCTACAAAATTTGCAAGATCTCCACGCCATTATTCAGTCTAAATGGGGTGAATTGAGTCAACACTCCGTTAAGAGTATCTGCGACTCTATGTTACGACGTGTGGCTGAATGCATTGGAAATACAAGTTCGTAATAGCAGCCCAACATCCTATTGAGACTTATAACGATTTTGCACATTGACCAATAAGTATTGTCCTCAAACACTCAGTTTTATGTCTTTTCTTATTGTTTGTTGAATATTAACTTGCTTTCAATTATCATATTCGATCTGACTAATCGGTGCAACTTTTTTGGTGATAAGAATATATTAATGATAATTCAATATTACTACCAGTATGAATTCAATCAAACTTAAAAAAGTTTTCTTTAAGAATTTTGTATGAAAGACTTGTGTATTTTTATTTTGTCAAGTGAAAAGCAAATAAAAGTAGAATAGGAATTTGAACATGTAATGAATATTACGTATGCATCTATTAATTGGTACATTTTATCAAAAGCATTAAAGATAAGGAGCCAACTTATGCGCAAAACTTATTTAATGTAAACATCACGTTCTGTACAGTAAAGAATCGGAAGCAGAATTTTATAAATACAGTTTCTATAAAAATATTAATTTCTCTAATGTCCTAAATTTTATACAAAGAATAGCTCTTAATTGCTCTTTAACCTATTCATATTTTACTTAACAGGTAATTTTAAATTTTCAATTGAGAGATGCCAATAGAAATTTCCAGGTACTTTAACTCCTACAAATTCGCTTGATAAAATTCGTAAAGGCAATATTACCTGCAATTTTTACTATAATAATGTTTGCTATTAACCTAATGACTTAATTATGACTTGGGCGCAACAACAATAGCTAAGCTGTGTTCTAGTGAAAGTGATTAAGACCGATAATTTGACAGTATTGTTTGTTTTGTGTTAAAATTTAAGTTTTTTTCTATTAAATTTGACGATTTCGTTCCTATTTATTAAAGATTTCAATTATGTTAATAAATACTAGCGCAATTTTTAAATAAAATATTGAGAAGTTAAGGGGACGTATTATATTCGAATTTTAATTTTTTTCGAAAATTTAGAGCCAAATCAAGCATGCGTATTATACACGTGTGCGTATCATAATCAAGATTTTACGGTGTATCCAGAAATGTTTCGGCAGAATTTTGATCAAGATTAATATTCTGTGGGAAAATGTTTTGTTTATTTCATTTGTGATTTCGTTTGTAAAGCTTTTGTACTATCGCATCCATCATTTGTATCTTCTCTCATTTCCAGATATGAAGCAGAACCAATAATCAGAAGTTATAATTGGTGACAAATATATTGCAAAAGATCACTAAATTTATTTGGATGACATGTTCTGTATCCCGCTGATAAATGTTTAATTTGTTTTTACACACAATATTCAACGATGAAACATGCATTTAGACAAGTATATATTGAACATTTAAATACAGAAGATCATTACATTTCCATTTATGAGGAAAAGTTATCCTTTATACTATTAATGTTTCTCTGTCTTAGCGTAAGGCAGAATCCTTAACACTTTCGAATAAAACGCCGTGTCCCAGAATTGCATGTAAATTTGAAAACAGATTTCTAAAACTGAAGTGGTAAGTTTTTTCATTCCAACGTTAGTATTGATGCACTTTTATCCATTTCAATTCACACTATTTTATACGCTATTTCACATTTTGAAAATAAAAAAGAAACACTAAGAAAACAGAAACCTGATTTTTGTATTAAATATTTTCAATGGGGAAAAAACCTGTGAATATCTCAATCCAGAAGTTCTTATTAAAGATTTACTTATTACCAAGGTGTCATATAAACATGGGTTAAACTAGTTCTGAGTTATTTGCTATTAAAAATGTAGGAATTTCGACACTGTCATCATTATTGATATATTTTTTGTCTCTTTCAGTCTTATAATTAAAATTTAAAACTTTGTTGGTGTCTTAGTAATAAAAAAGTAATATATATATATATAAATTAAGTCAATTCCTAGTTAGGTCAACATTTTTTTTTATTTTAGTTACTTTTTATTAAATAATTACAATTAATATAAATATGTATATGTATATGACAGAATCACAATATTAAGTGGCAAAAGAAATTTTTTTCCAGCGTTCTACACGCTTCATCACTGACGGTATTTATTCCTAAATTTATATCCTACTAAATATCTTATGTAAGAGAAATTTCTTTCTCCCATGTAAAACTAAAATTAATTATTTGAAAATCAAATAAAAAAAATTATGCTTCGACGAGATTCTATCCGAAGGCATGAAGTTTCTTCGCCGACGCTCTACCAACTTTGCCATCGCAAGGCAAATGACTTAGCAGAAGCATTGGCTTGTTTCTCAATTTATCCGGTGACATAAATGGTTGGAATGCAGTTTAGCCCAACCACCCTTGGCGACAGGAATTATTTGGTGGTATTTTGCCAAAAGCTGCTTCCCTGTTCCCTTAACCTTATCAGCCAAAAAAAAAATCTCCAAGCTTGGCAATTTTTGAAATTACGCCTAGTGGTTAGGCTACACTGTATTTTCACCAATTAAATTTAATTAAAGGAATTTATACTTGAAAAAACTGTATTAACATAAAGTGTCACCCACTATAATAAACTTATAAAAAAATGTATTTGAACTTGAGTAGATGAATAAAAAGTATTTTATAAAAAGATTGAAAATTTGAACAAGATATATAAATATATATAAGGAGAGTGTGAACTAATAGAAGGGAATATAAAAAAAAGACTCTTATTTACTGAATCCAAAAAGTCTTTACTAAAGATTTACTTATTAGAATGGTCTCACACAAATAATCATTAAAATTGTTATTTCTGAGTTAATTTGTACTTGAAGAGGTTTGATTTTCATTCTGTTATCATCATTGATTTGTTTTTTATTTTCTGTGCTGTGTCTTTGGAGTTTTTGTAATAAAAAAATAACACACACAAAAAATTGTAACTCTACGTTTTGTATGAAACCTGACCAACACGTTGCGCATTTTCCGTATGACTGGAAATGTTTCAAATATAATTAAAAATTCATTAATTTTTAATAATTTCAAAAGTATATTACACCAATTATTTCTCCTAACATCTCACTTTAATTTCAGGGCAAATTATTTGATAAAGAATTCATAACAATAGACAATAAATACATCCTGAATCGGTTCTTCTACTTTAAAACTTTTGCACAACACCTATTAGACCTGAGAAGTCCAATTATATTTGATGTGATACTGCACACATTTTATTCCAAAAAAAAATGATCATGCTAAGAGCTTTAGACATTCGGGGTATAAAAATTGCTGCTGCTGTGTGTGTATTAACAGTCTACAGTTTACAACCGTATACAGGTGGGGAGGAACTGAAACCTCTTAAATGTAATGAAAGGTCTTAAAAAATCTCTTGAACAATGCATTACTTCATCCTCCTCAGACCCAAGGTCAACTTTGAACCATAAATTTTAGAATAATTTACATCAATCGGTTCTAAAAACATGAAAAATTACTGAAAAAAATGTTAAAAAAATTATTTTAATTTTTATTTTTTAGAACTTAAGTGTCTCGTTAAGTGTCTCATTAGGACAAAGTGACATCATAATGTTAATTTAAAATATTTCTTTAATCTTAATTTAATGAGTAATTCATAATAATTAGCATAATGAGCATAGTGTAAAATGTAAAATTTGAATCACAAAATATTTCTGTCCGAAATCTTTGCAGAAGAGTCCTAATTTCCAAAATTTATCTCTCTCTCTCTCTTTATCTTATAGTATTAAATAATTTCTCAATTTTAAGTTGTTTCTTATTGAAAACGCGTGATTTCCAAAAAATGCTGTCTGCTAGTACGGGAGTTACAGATTTTATGCCCAATACATTCGAATTCCGGGAAATTTTAAATTAGACATAATTAAAGTGATCACTAAATATGTTTCATTTCATTTCCTGACAGATACAGATTATTTCCTGCATCTTTTAAATATCTACATTTGGTGAAATCAGTTAGCAATTAAAGTATATCAATTCGAGCTCAAATACATGCCCTAATTATAGTTTCAAATCGAGTGATTTTGATAGCCATTGACCCAATGTCTCCTACAGGTGACTCTGCGTTCTAAATCAGAAGTGGGAAGATTTGAGTAAGAAATTAATAATGCTATATATATATAAACAGCAATTTTAAGGAATTCGACAGTGTGTTTAATAATTTTTTATTGCATGAATAATAAAAAAAAATATGAACACTTAGCGACGTGCAAGAGTATAATTTTCTTTCTCTCGGAAAACACCATTTTCATTTTACCATAATCAGATACAAATGCAAACTGTTCTCTAAAAATCATTTTGTTTTCAGAACTACTATCTATTAATAAGAAAATTAACAAATTCCGGGTACCAATGACGCCTTCTATTTAACTTGACGGCATTTTTTGAATGTGTTGTTTACTGTCCCCTACAGACGATGCTTTGACTGAGGAAGTTATGGAAAATAATCTCCTCAAATAAATATAAGATCTTTTCAATTTAAAGGTATCCAAATGTTCGATAGTATATAGTTAAAATAATGTAAAGTAGAAAAATTCAACAAAGTAATGTAATGATCCATTTTAATGTGATTAAGGGTTCAAAACTGCAATGTAACGATTAATTAATTAATGAAAATTTATTCTGATGATTCATTCGAAGTCAACAACGTAATGTAACGATTCAATTCATTTTAACAATGTCACGAAATGACTCGTTATCAATCAACCATTTGATGTAATGATTCATATCAGTTCTCAATAACACAATGCAATGTTTCCTTTCGGCTCCTAATGTATTATGATTGATTTCTTATTGAAAATATATCGTAATGATTCGTTTCTATTCAATAATGTAATGAAATGAAGCAATGTAAAACTGTTTAAATAATTCTCGTTCAACAATATGATGTAATGGTTCGTATCAGTTCTCAATAATGTAATGTAATGATTCATTTCAACTCAACAACGGAATGAGTTATGATTAATTTCTTGTTAACAATATATTGTAATTATTCTTTTCTATTCAACAATGTAAATAAATGGATTAATGTAGAACTGCTTAAGTAATAATAAAATGTGATGGATTAAATTAAATTAAACGCAATACATATATAGGGGGGCACAGAAGTTGTGCACGAGTTTTTGAAATTGTGCACCATTTTTTTTATTTAGAACTGCATTTAATTTGCAGCGACTCTCTTCTAAACCAACGTTAGAAGGCCTTACTTAACCAGCCTGAAGAGATGTCTTTTCAGGCTGGTTGGTAGGACCGTCACCTTCGGACCCACTGGTCCAGGGTTCGAAACAACGCTGCCGCATCAAGGTCATCAACTCTCTCCCCCTCACGGGGTCGGAAAACTGCCGCTAAAGTGGTGACTCAGGAATTGAACACTAGATGGTAGCACAGCCTATATTTACTTATTGCATATGCCCCCGACGCTTAACACTTGCCTCTGTATGTCTAACTAAGACAAATGCACTCAGAATTGCGACTAGTGATATTCGGGCTCTGCCGCACGTGTCGACGAGACCCGCCACTCAACACGAGACTGCCGATGATTCAAATGGAAACTGTCCCAAGCAAACTCATTTTGACAGGGAGGGGATGTATATCAATTACAGTAATGGCTGAAAAAGTAAAAAAAAAACCAACCTTCTGTACAAACTAATGTATCTTTTTATATCATCACAATGATACTGGAAAGGGAGTATGCAACGACTCTCTTCTACAACAACGTTAAAAGTTAAAAGGCCTTAAAAGGAAGAGAAGAGTCAGAAGTCTTTTCAGGCTGGTTGGTAGAAAAGCTTTCTCTGGACCCACTGGAACAGGGTTCGAAACAAAGCTGTGGCACTCAAAGTCAACAAATAATCAACTCTCTCCCCCTTCTTGGGGTCGGAAAACCACCGGTCGCCGAAAATTTAATACTATCTCAGACATGACATGCGTGAGTGGAAAATGAGAAAACACTATGTGTGAAAAATTATGTCCTTCAAATGACCGCCATTCGCAGCTGAACTCATCGCAGGACATTGTTCATACCTTTGAGAATTTATGGCTGTAATTAACGAATCTCGGCTCGCATATCGTTTTCTAAGCTGCTCGAATTTTGCCGAAACCATGCTACCAGACTGAGAATCCATCGTCTTATGAGGATAGATGTGCATATTCAAGTGTCGACTATATACTCCCTGAGTGAGGATGATGTCTCTTTGATTTTCAAAACAAAGTTCTATCAGTTTCGTGTACTGTTCTGGACTCAATCCTTCCATGATGTATCTCCCAAACATGCTTCACAGTCTTGAAAAAGAAAAACAAATTTCTATGAATAAATTTCAAAAACATTATAAGGCATTGTAACCCAAGTGCTACCCTGTACAAATAATTGGTGCAATGTTGTTATTATGTATCGTTCAATTTAAGTAATTACAACAATAATGTAAGGTTTGGAACGTACTCGTATCCAATTATTTTAACCGATAAAACTTATGACTAACTATGTTATTTTAAACTATATGGATCGATACATTTAAGTACTAAGGTATTTAGTGATTATAAATTATTGATGAGTGACGAAATACCTGGTAGAAATCCATTTCGACCTTTTCCCATTAAAATGACTCACTAAAATAATTTTGCTCGTATCAAACTGTAGTAAGCAACGATAGTTCAGCTGACACAATATCACTCGTAAGAATTTTCTCTTCTCTAAAATAAATAGGAAAAAAATCGTTTTAACGCATTACTCGTCGATTTCCTTCAATAAAACCTTTCGATAAATAAAAACGTGTCCCTTCACAAACGCTTCATACGCTAGGTAAATAAATAAATTGAATTATAAAAGGATCATCCACCATAAAATTTGACAATAACATAATAATAAAAACTGTTTTTTTTTTAATCAGTTTAAGATCTTTACAAAGATACCGGCTAAATTAATATAAACATGTCATTTGCTAGTCCCTATGACTGCTTTCTAGGTTTACAATGGGAGTTTAATAAGTACCCGTTTTTGACCCGATATGGCATTGTTTAGGCAAACTGGGACTGCTATTGGGTGCTGCAGATTTGTCACTGATTCTTCGGTTAGTTCGGATTTGACTGTCATTTACTTCCACATCAAAATTTGATTAATGCCATGAAGAGTTTTCTTCGTCATTTTGTATTGAGTTGTCGCAACCGATAAGACCTGAACTAATCCTTTTACACCGGAAACCAAGCAACAATCAAACCAGTTGGCTGGTTTCGGGGAGTCTGCCCTGAAGAAAGCAAAGACAGTCTAATCGGTCGGAAAAATTATGGCAATATTTTTTTAGGTTGTGTAAAGGGTGTCATACTATGGAATTCTTAGAAAAAGGAAAAAACAATAACTAGACAAGACAGCATAGGGTTACCCCATTCCTATTTCTATATCTAATACGGGTACTTTTTGAATTGTCTTCTTATAATAATAAAAATAGTTTTTATCTCCTTGTAAAGATTCGGGTAAAAATAATTTAAACAAGACATCTGTTATTCTCTGTAATTGTTTTTTGGATTTATATAGTAAAAGTTGGATTTATACTTTTAAAGTAATAGTCTAAATTAATCAAAAATAACAATAATTTCGAAAAATAATGTTATTGAGAATTCATACTTGGTTTCCGAAACCAACTGGTCATAACTTGCATTTTGTAACGCATATTGATCGTAAATAATACAGAACTACTGAAGTGACAATGCTTTACATACTCGTACATTTTAAAATGTGAAAGGAATCGTTGTTTGCCAAAAAACAGATGTTTTCTCATTCTTCGTTGACTAATTTTGCATTTCAACACCCTACTTCTTGGCATGAAATTTACAAACATTGTTCTCCACATTCTTCCCAAGTTCCAGAAGGAAAAGGTAAGGATAGCGTTAATGTTTACGGGTCCTTTTTTCCCCTTTAAAAGTAATTTAGCTAACGCAAATTGAAAATAAAATACAAGCTATTTGTCAACAGAAATTGGATAAATTTATACAATTCACAAGTTTGTATGTATATCCTGTATCAGTGGATACATTTTTTCAACTCTATCAAAATATTATTATTCTATTGACTGTATTTATGTATTCGAAATCCATCAAAATATTTGTATGATTTTTTTCCTCAGGCGTTATTTAATTAATAAACAAAGAAAATATATTTATTAAAGAAATCATAGATTCACTTTTCAATTTAAAATCGTAAAATTGTATCTTAATTTTATAAATGAAAGTAAAAAAGATAATTTTTTCAAACGAACAAAGTAACGTGAATTGTAGTAAAATGTTTGAAATTGAGAGTGAAACCTGTTCTTTCTTCTTTTCTTGGCTTAAAATGTTTTTTTTTAATTCTTGCTGATAATTAATTTTACTTTACGTGTGAATATATACCCCCTTTCACTTGTATCCTAAGAAAATTCTAAATTTTAAATTAATTTTATTTTCCCCTGAATATCGCAAATGGTTTTAAACTGTCACTGCACACAATTTTTTTTTCTTATACATGCTGAAATATATAGTGTCCTTAGTAAAATAATTAATTAATAGTCTATAATAATTCTTTCTATGATTAAATTCCATAAAGTGTGAGAAAACATTTTCACCAAGTTCCGTATTGATCATTTTATAATTTAGGTAATTTAATACCCATTTATCATCATTTAGGCCGATTTATTTTTAAATTGAACTGAATACCTCATTTATTACTCGTACAATCAAAGTACCATACATTATAATTACCACAAAATGACCGAGTCTTACGTAACATGAGTCTTTTTTGAGTAAGTAATGGTATAAGGTTTTGATGGGAGACAGAAACCTTCAAGAGATATATCCTAATATTCTTTTGGTGTAATTTATGAAACACTTTCTGAATAATCATAATGCATGTTTTTATGAAACTGTTGGCTTATCTCATTCTTTCAACATTTTTTTTTAATATCGAGCCATATAATTTTGAGAAAATACAAAACTATTATGTTAAATATTAAAAAAGGCATTCAACTTAAAGAGACACAGGGCTCTAAACTGCTAACCCGTGTATGCGAAAAAAAGTCTTTTTCTCACCCGTGTATGCGAAAAAAAGTATTTTTCTCACCAATATAACTTAACAATGAAACAAAGCAGAAAGCCTTTTTACCATATTGCATTCTTATACATATTTGTATTAATTTTCATTTTGTCATATAAATTCAAGTAAATCTTAAAAATCGTAAAGAAATATAAATTCATCACTTTTTCAAAATTATGAAAATCAATATATTACTTTTTACTTTTAGAATTTAAATTTTGTTACATAACTTTTACAGGATTCTGAAGAACAACATTAATCAAAACTTAAAAAAGTAATATTGTTCAGAAATAAAATGTTCAGTTCTGAAGCTTTACGTACTTTTTTTTACATTTTAGTAAAAAAAAAAATGTTAGTAAAACTATTTAGAAAATTACAAATTTTTAAGCAGAAATTCCAATTAAAATTAATATAATTTTTTCTGTTAATAAATTGTCTTAAATTAATATATAATACGCTTACCTTCATAAAGAAGCTTATTTTATACATGTTAAAGAATTTTCAAACTAACATGATTGTTTCTTAAAAATTCTGCTCGTATGCTAAAGTCTTTTTTTTTTTCTGAAAAAGAAAGTTGAAGTTGAAAAATAATAATAAAAAACTACTTAAACAAGTTTCAGTGTTTTCTCAATAACTTTGGCATAATCGTTGAAATTTTGTCGCAAAAATGTTCAGAAAATATGAGGTTCCAACATGTGCATACTTGTTTTAAAAAATAGAAAAAAATTTCAAGTTTCCAGTCCTGAGACTCCTTAAAACCCGAAGGGGAAAAATGAATAAATTTATGAAAAACATTTTCACTAAATTAAATAATTAAATAAAATTGAATATTGATATCCAGTGGTAAAATTTGATTACAATTGTAATACGTTCTAGGGTTACCGTCATTAACCAAATCCGTCGCTATCCAAAGCGTGCTTTCTCTCAAATGTATGAATGGTAATCGACTAATTCTTTCCAATCATTTCTCTCAAGCATATGCGAAGAGGTGTCGTTATCCAAGACATTTTTTTTCCCACAGTAAATTGATGTTAACCAATACCGTCGTTTAGAAATCCTAGTCAAATATTTTTAATAATATATTAATACATTCTTTCTTACTAAAGAATTTTTTGGAAAAGATAAGCAATTTGTCCTTAATAACGTACTCTTTATTAAGGACAAATAACGTAATAACGATAAATGTCCTTAATAACGTACTCTTTATTAAGGACAAATAACGTAATAACGATAAATGTCCTTAATAACGTACTCTTTATTAAGGACAAATAACGTAATAACGATAAATATCCTTAATAACGTAACTGTACTCTTTTATCTTATTTTAAATCTTATTTACTGTCTATTTTCTTTTTCTCTTTTTATACTGGTTCTATTGGGAACGATAAATATAATAAACACGTTTTATCTCTTTTATATTAATTTCTTATATGACACTTTAAAAGAAGCACTTAAATGTTTTATGTGGGTAAATATTACGCTCTGGAATGTAGATTAACCCAGTTTATTTTTTTTATTGTTGGGAAATATATATAATTATTTGTAAACAAAACCACATAAATTACAGATTATAAACTCTAAAATATTTTAAAAATTTATTTAGCACAATAACTAAAATAATATTGAAATAAAAGGAAACCGAAAAGTTAAAAAGATAACAAAAACTCAAACTGTGCAAATATTTTCAAAAGTAACAATTCTTATGAGAATAATTCAAAAATTTACTTAAATACATAAGAGAACATATTAATTTAATATAGTCAAAAATCAATAAAATTTACAAACATTTTAAAAATCAAAGAAATTAAAAATTATAGCAAAATAAGAGAGAAGAAAAAAAAATAAAAAAATGGAGATAATGTTATCAATATTGTTCCGTACTTTGGAATGGAACAATTTGTATTTATACCATCATTACGGATCTAAACATTCCATTTCAGTGAATTATATTATAACAAGATGGTAGAAAAAAATTAACTAGAAGTACAAGTACAATTCAAAAGTTCAACCGAAGGCAAAAAGGTAGGAAGTAAACAAAGATCCATTTAGATATATATGTTTATATGTTTCTAAAATGTTTAAACTCTTGAATAGCTATAAAAATATGGTACTTTATTAATATGTCATGGTACTTTATTAATGTCATGGTACTTTATTAATGTCATGGTACTTTATTAATATGTCATGGTACTTTATTAATATGTCATATCAATGTAATTATAAAAAAAATAATCTAAACATATTTATACACCTGTTAATATTTTTATTGTAAAATAGTTATAAAATTTTTACCTCTGTAATCCAACAAATTCAAACAGAGTGATATTATAACTTCTCTCCAACACAGCACCGTAATGCTACTAACAAGAAAAACTTAAAAACCAAACAAACTTAAGCAAAGAAGTATTCTCAAGTCTTCCAGAAAACATAGCATCGTAATACTTCTATCAATAACATCTCAATCGCAAAAACATAACAATACATGAATTTCAAGCAAAGTGATACTCTTATAATTTCTCATCAACACACAGCGTCATTATCTCTCATAAGAACGTAACTACCTAAGCTGCATTACTGATTGATTGGCTTAAAGAATTTACAAATAGAATTTATTTACTTAATCTTACTTATCGTAAAAATAAATATAATACATTATTGAAATACAAATACTCAATACTTGAGATATTTAGAAAATAAAATAAAATAAACCATACAAATAAACCAAAAATAAAAACATGGAATCATTCTTTAAAAATTTTGCACCATAAGCATTTAAAAAAAACAAATAAAAAGAAATTGAAAATGATAATTAAAAGACAAAACAAAAATTAGAGCCAAAAAAAATATCTCAAAAAAATTACAAAAGAAGGGAAAAATTAGAAATTGAAAACATTGAACAAAAAATTACAAAAAATGTTAAAAAATAATAAAAGTAATATTTTAAATATGTAAAATACAAGTTTTAAAATCAATAATAATATTTGGAAAAAAGTGTAGAAACTTTTATATTATAAATTTCTTTTTAAAATATATATGATACAATATGAATATGATACA
The DNA here is from genome assembly GCA_019974015.1 of Nephila pilipes. Taxonomy (NCBI): domain Eukaryota; kingdom Metazoa; phylum Arthropoda; class Arachnida; order Araneae; family Nephilidae; genus Nephila; species Nephila pilipes. The sequence goes on along the minus strand of BMAW01117338.1, from coordinate 22,002 downwards.
AGCAATCAGCCTTTGCACAAATAATATAAAAATAATTTCAATTATTTTGAAAACTTTAAAAAATAGGCAAATTAACTTATTTGATATTTCTAAGGAAATAGCTATATTTGTTTCTAAAATATTTAAACTCTTGAATAGCAATAAAAATTGGTACTTTATTAATATCTGGGTATAGTAACTATCTCTCGTCAAAAATATTACTAATAATCCTATTATTAACTATTTTTGAACAAATATCTAAAATTAACTTTATCATTTTAGTTCGCATTTGTATTAATTAGGTTTAAATAAGATGGATTAAAAGATAAATTTTGTTTTAAATCTGGGTTGAAATTAATTTGATCATTAATATATCTAAATAACTTGAACTTATTTCTGTAAAATTATATTCAAAGAAATGTAAATAAATATTAGCCAAATTATTACTATCAGGACTGCTTTGAGGTACAAGTTTAATTTGTCTATAATTTTTTCCATTGTAACTTATATTAATTTCTTCGAAAACAAGATTAATAAGAAATTTAAATTTCTCAGAAGATACAGACTATTAATTCTGAATTTCTCATAATTATCTGAGATAACATTAATTACATAATCTAAATCCTTATTAATATATATATATATATATATATATATACATGAATTAAGCATATTTTCAGAGTCACAATTATAAATATAGTAAATATCTTTATATTTTATATGTTTAATAATTTTATAACTGTTTTCAATAATAACTGTCATATTAAAATTATTAAAATTAAACCATCTTTTTATATTATTTTATAAAATCTTTTGAAAATTTTTCTAACTATTGTAATGTAAATACTTGAACCATTCGACACAGTTTTAAATTTAATAGAAACTTGAAAAATTTGGAGTTAAAATTATGTGAGGAAATCTATCATATTTAAAGGTTTCATAAGAAGTGGACAGGGCTTTCATTTGCAATTGGTCTCTTAAAGCGATCATAGGTGATTCCACCTGCTGTGTCGTAAAAACGATGAATGGCCATTCTTAAATAATATCTGCCAACCACTTACTAGAGAAATGTACTAAAAGCTTACAAATACTTTTACTGAGCATTTCAGATATATATTTACTGAACAATTTCAACATTTTAAAAGAGAAAGGAAAATAGGTACCTGTATATTTTTTTCATATTAAAAAAAAATATTAAATGTTGAAAATTAATTTCATATTAAATGTTGATAACTGTGTGTTGACTGTTTATAACATCTGATTTATAAATTTTGACGGAATCTACCTAATTCGACATTTGCATTTTTCTTAATGATTGAGTTTTAACTGTAATACAATTACCTGTTTAATTTCAGCGTTCTCAATTCAACAACATCATGAACGAAACCAACGGTTTTGTGAAAAATGGCACAGAAATAAAAAATGTTTTCGATTTCCTATCTTCTAAGTCTTCGCACGAGTTTTACGAGACAGTTTATGATTTCTTGAAACAAACTGGGAAGCAACTGGTAAGTGCATTTATTATATTATGGAATTTTAAATTAGTGATAATTCTACTACTTTAAAATATTTTATTTAATCTATTCATATTTTGATTCCTATATAACATGTATCAGTATTTTAAATTTTGTATCTTAGATAACAAAATCTTCAAAACTTTCATATTTTACATTTCTTAAAATTTTGTTGTTAAAAAATAGAGGATGCTTCGTTGAATCCATAGATTTGTTACTTATGACATTTAGCTAACTTAAACACTAAAATATTTAGCTTTGAAATTGTTACCAAATGTGTACTATACTATGAAAAAAGATATGTATATGTGGTTTTCTGTATATGATAAGATAAGTATGTAAGTGCTTAAAGATCACAGAGAGACATCAACGACGATAATGCATATGTGGCTACAAATGCTTTATCTTAGGATTCTGGAATATTTTCCTCAAAATCTGTGTTGCCCAAAGTGCTGATATTTTCCACATTATGTAATAAGGTTATTTCATATAGGAATCTTTCAACGTAATTTTTTTCAACAAACACTCTTAAATTTTAGGTGCTGCACAATATTTCGTGACGTTGGATTATTTGCAATTTTCTCATCAATAACCTCGGGGACATTTTAGTAATTTGAATTACATAAAATAATAATTCTTCGCCAATCAAAATGAAACGTTATTAGGTGGATGAAGAGAAGAAGTTCAATAAATTGAATTAAAGATAGTCATATATAAGCAAAATAGAATTGAAAGAAAATAAGAAGGGAGTAGAGGATAATGAAAAGCTGATAGGTATTTGGAAATGGATTGAATCATTGGATGTAATCGTTTGGATTGAAGCTACTCCTATTTAGAGTAATAAAATTCGAATTTCTTTTATAAACAAGAAGAGCTTTAATCGGAAGGAGTGATTTAGTAAGCTAAGACTTTGTTATGAGATTATAAACCATGATTTAATGAGTTAAATGGAATTCGAGAGAGGGAACTATCTTGCAAATTTTATAGCGCTAGTAGGTAAACTGTAATGTCTCTCTGCGACATATCCTTAATTGGAGTTCAGAACTTATAAGACTTTAAGATGTCTGTAGAATTAAATATTGAAGGAAATACGTTACAATTTGTATAAAAGTTAAGGGAAATTGAATTCTAAAATGCAATATTTTCTTAAAATTGTATTAAATAGAAATTTTAATATATATGTTCATCGAATCGTTATGTTTATACATACACTGTAAGTTGTTAAAGTTATGAATTCAATATATTTTATATACTTAAATATAAACACGTGATATGCAAATGTAAATACAGATATTCATTATCAATTGCTCATACAAAATTATTTATCATATAAATGGTAATTCCTTTACATTCACTAATGCATAAATATACAGATACCCCAGTATAAAATATCATATCCATTGCTTTTAATTTTAAGAAGTGAGGATTGCTTAAACTTTGTAAAATATGACTGTTTGCTAATTTTCCCTTCGACAAACATCTTGGGTTTCTTTTTGATTTCAAAATATAGCTTTCCTAGCTTCTTCCCAATCAAATGAAACGTGATAATGCAAGTTAAGTAAAACTTCAGAAGTGGAATAAATAGAGATAACCAAATAGTATAAAAGTGACAGAAAATAGAAATATAGCAGTTTTACGACAAAAGAAGGATGTAAGTGTGATGTGTGCGGATACCATCAGTGGCAGTGGATTTAGTGAGTTTAGCACTCGCCGCGGTTGGAGCAATGCAGGAGGAAGAGCATTCTTATTAAGACAAGAGCATTCTTTGATAGATTATTGAAGGTGTTTACTCGCAGAAAGGATATTTTCTGTGGAGAGCAAATCTTTTTCTTAAGAATTAACGAAAGATGTTTTCCATATAGTTTACTATTTTAATTAATTCGTCTGTGTTTGAACTTTTGCTGAAATTTATAGGTTACGATTAGAGTATATGTTAAGATGACAGACGATACAGGTAATAAAATACCATTAAAGCTTGACAAAAAAGAAGCTCATTTTTCCATGTCGAAGATGTCTTGATTACGCTACTTTCTCAAATGCATTAAACATTAAAATACCATATATATTATTAAAGTAATGAAATGACCATATAATGTTTTATGTACTGTGGCTCTTCTAAAATTGAGTACACACTTCTCACTCTCTCTAACTTGAAGGTATAGAATAATATTATTAAACATTCATTTAAGCTTAATATTTACAATTAAATGCATATTATAAAATGTACTAGACTAAAAAACAAAAATGATAATAATCTGATTCTTAAGATTTTTCTTCAAAGCTTCAAATTTCAACTTTAATTTAGTTTACTTATGTTGTTCATTTGTATTTTACCAATTCTACAAATTTTTAACTTAAATAGGAATTTTAAGCCCATATTTTGCATCTTTAAAAAAAGACATTGAGTGATGTATACTCAATATTAGAAGTCATTGTTTATTAACATTGATACAATTTTAAATAAGAAAATTGGTACAATAAGTTTCAATTCATATTTATTTTACAGAATAAGATCAAAGAATTTAAGCCAGAAAGATGGAATTATTTGATTTTTCATCCCTTTTTTATTACACAAATTTCTCTCGTAAATGGAGGAATTAGTATATTATTACAACAGCGATTCCCCTCCCCCCCCTTTATTTTTTCTTCTTCACAATCCGTAAAACAATGGCAACCACTCTATCAATTCTATTAGGTGTAGTAATTATTTTTGAATTGTTCCATTTGGGTGCATTTAATAAGTTAATTCATTTCAAACAATTAGTATTTGCAAGATTGGTAATTAAAAAATTAATTTCATAACCATGTATTTTTCCTTCTAGCCTGAGGATCAAGCCTTCTACACTTTCGATTTAGCTGACATTCTCTGGAAGACGCAACTTTGGAACCAAAAACTTTCTAACGTTACACCATATTATGGTGGGTAAATATTATTCTGTAGGGAATTTATTTGTATTTAATTGTTATATGTTATGAATTCAAATATTTACGAAATAATGCTAATGAAAAGTGAAGAAGTTCGTGTCTTTCCATTAATACTGCTGTGTACTCTTTCAAACATACTTTGATATTTTCCATTAATACTGCTGTGTACTCTTTCAAACATACTTTGATATTTTCTAGTTTTGTTTTTGTATTAAAACAAATATTCGACTTTTTTGCAATATTATTTAATCTATAAAAGAATACGATATCATCTAAGCACTATATAGCCTTCTCTATAACTTAATATCCTGATGGTGTTGGCTGATTATATAGTACAAAAGTTCCTTACTTTCTAGAAGCATAAATTTAGAGATTGATTATTTTTAAACAAATGCTAATTATTCTGTTACCTTTATTATGTCTCTAACACATAATATTTATCAACCAAAAGGCTAGTAATATCCTTAATTATATGAAGCAAGTACTTTCTAATTTATTTTCATTACATATAAAATCTCTTAAAATATAAATTTCTTCGTTTTTTAATACAAAAAAGAAGGTATTTAATACTTTTAATAATATTGTCTTTAAGTTTATGTTTTAATTCGCTAGTTTTATGAGCTTTATCTTTATCCATACATTTTCTATTACTAATTTTATCTTTACCCCTTTGTTTGTTATTGAAATTATTTATTAGTTTTGATACAATGATTTTACTGTTATTTTTGTAAAACTATTATCTTCTGTTATTTTGTTAAGAGATTTTCAGAACGTTTTTATTATATGCCACACATTTTTATTACATGGCACATGAATATTTTTATTACATGACACATTTAGTCCATATAGGTAAATCATATTATAAGAGGTAATAAATCGGTTTGAAACGACTTTTTGTTATTAAAGTTCACTCAATTCACTACTACAAACCATTTAAACAAATAATATTTATCAATTCCAAACCATATAGAAACACCCACCTATATGCGAGTCAATGACCGTTTCGTCTTGCAATCGGTAGAATACTATTAACGAAGATTTTACGTATTTCAAGTGAGAAAGAGTGCCACCTAGGGGCCTTACAATAAACCTCTCTGTTTTAATACAAAAGAAGACAGCGGACTGAACATGGTTTTTTATTCCCTTAACTATTTTTAATATTAGGAACTATCTTAACAGTATATTGTTTAACATTATAAAAACTAAGCAAATAAAATAAGGCCTGATTTCAATTTTATTACATTGCTTATATCATGAGAGTTTTTTTGTCTTATATTTATACTGATTTATTCGTATAATTACATGATCAGAAGTTTGAAATATATATTTATAAATGCAATTTTACAATTTTGTGGGGCAAAAATGTAATTGGTGTTAAAATTGTACTGTTCATTATTAATCATTTTACGTGTTTTGCATCTATAACTTTCCTATTTATTAAACTTTAAATTATGTTCAAATTTAATAATGCTTTTTAAATTTTGAAGCCTGTTATTCGTTTTATTACTATTCATTATTATGATTTATTAGAATTAGAATTATTTGTAACGTAATTCTTGTTTCGGGGTATTCTTTTTATAGGCCTTTTTAACTAACTAATCTTAAAAATCGTTTGCTACTTTAACTAACTAATGATTAATACCATAATTGTCAATGTTTTAATGCTATCTCTATCAAATATCTCTTGCCAAATTTATCTAAATTTTATCTTAGTACTAAATGCCAGGAAGCAAAGAAATTTATATTTCATTCTTAAGGCCTTATGAAAAAGGCTAATTAAATATTACTATACTGCAATAGTATACGAACAAACTTAAACAACAATTAAAATGTGTGATGTTATTAGTGTTTAGAAAGTCTCTCGAATTGTATCTGTTGAAACTTCCCATACATTCAATCTTCCAACCCAAGCAGCTCAAACTCAAAAAGAATATGTAGTTCTACTTAAACCAAACTCATAACTAAGATGATCAAAACACTCAGAAATCTAGATCATTTACAAAATATACCAGCGTAAAATAATGCTACAAATTCCAAAAAGTATATAAAATTTTAAAAATCATTCAGATAACAAATTCTCAATACTAAATAAACGGTAAAGTATTTGCGATGGTGCACACATCATAATAAAGTATCACCAAGCAAAGATTAAAATAATAGCAGCTTTGTTGCCAGTCTCTAAAATTATATTGGAATAAAACATTTTTCTTATCTACTAATTATTATAAAAGACATATTAATTTAAGTAAGTCTTATAGTAAGATTTATAATAATTTAAATTTAAAAAATACCTTAAATTAATATGTACACAGCTAAAAATTCGAAGAAATTTAAAGGTTCCTTAATATAAAAAGAATTATGGAGTAAAAATCAAAACGGTACAAAGTAAACGGTACAAGGTTAAAAAATACAAAATAACAATATTGATACGCATTGCAATCTAGATTAATTAAAAATTATACTGAAAAATATTAAGTTTTAAAATTCTAATTATAAGTACAATAAAAAAACATAAGATATAAGATACAAAATACAAAAGAAAAATCATTTCTGAGGTGTAAGAAAAAATAATATACCAGATAGGTTTATCATAACACGTAAAAGAAAGAAAAATATAGACATATATTATAAAAATTGAAATCTATAAACCTATAATTCTTGAATAAAAGATTCATGTATAAAGACCTAATTTGAAATTCATTCAGTTAAGGAGCTAAAGCAGCCATAAATTGCACGAAAATTATATTGTAAGAAGTAAAATAATTAATTTATAATAAATTCAAAGGGAATTTAAAAGAGTTAGTAGAAAGCTATTAGAAACATTAGAATATATCGAAATCAAAACAATATAAAGGAATGTTATTACACTAAAAATGTAATAAATTAAAATAAAAAAATAATAATAATTCAAGTTCATTTCTTTTAAAGTAGTTTTTGAAAAAAAAAATGAAAAAAATTGAAAATAAAGAAATTTAATGCTGTCACCGGCTTCAGATTGCAATGAGTGGCTGTGTCAGTATCATGGAGCCAAAAGTCCCACTCAGCAATTTATTATTATTATTATTATAAATAAAGAGAGAGAGATAATTTATTCTGAGGCCCTCTTACAAAGTTTCAAATTCTTTAGAAAAATATCTAATTATAAAAAACTTTACGCAAACTGTATTAAAGGGGGGGGGGGAAACCCAATTAAATTTCGCAAAGAACGTTTCGGATTAAAATTTGGTCTTTTAGCTTTAAAAAAAGTTTTTCACATGGATGTCAATTAATGGCAATACGAGTACTAATGCTAAGTTGTTAAGGTTTTAGCGTAATTTGATTTCTAGGATTATTATTTTTAAAAAGGAAAAAGAATTTAAAATGAATGCAATTTTTACTTTTGGTATTATTATTATATCTCGTAGAAATTTTCATATATTATATAAGAATTTCAGCTATTGGTCCCTGAGTGCCTCAATTGGGACGGACATAACACTTGCAACAATCATAGAATTAGTGCGAGAGTGTTTGGGATCTCTGGATTTTCAACTTCTATAATATCAAGTTTTGACATTAATTTCATAGCTAATGTGACCATTATTATAAATCAGAATATATATAATCAGCAAAATAACCAAAATTTATGATAATTTTTATATTAGAAAATAAAATCGAGTTGAAAAAGTAAGATTCATAGCAGTCTGAATGTAATTTACAAATGTTTAGAAATGTATATTAAATTTTCTTTTTAATCCATACAGCTGTGAAGGCAAATGCAGATCCCGTATTGATGAAATTATTTGTTCTCTTGGGATATGGATTCGATTGTTCGACAGAGGTACTGTTGTATTCTTAAATCTGTATTAATTTCAAAAACATGATGTTTAAGGCCGCAAATGCATATTTTAAAATTATCACAATTTCATATTAATTGGAAATCTTTAATGCATAAAAAGAGAAAATATTTATAAATTTTAATAAGATTTAAAGAAAGTGTCGTTGTAAAGAAGCTAATTCAGTAATTTCATATATAATCGTGATGAATTTCCATGTGTAACTAAGAAAATGTCACTTGGCTAATGAAATAAATACATATAATACTTTTCGTTCTTCAGAAATTTAATTTTCTTATAATTCAATGAATCTGAATAAACTTTAAAATTTTAACTTTTAAAAAAGTTTTGACAAATATTTTTAAATTCATGTTTTTACTTTCGTGGTTTAAAATTGCTCTTCTTTCCTAATCTTTAGAAAATCTTTTTAATGTTAAAATATTGAAACGTTTATATTTCAATTCAAATTGGTTTTAATTCTTTTCTTTTTTATTCATTCATACATTTGTATGAAAGGAACTTTTTGAATTTCAATCGATTTACTATACTAGTTATGTATGTATAGTCGTTTTAAAGACAAAAAATAAATACTCTAATAAAACCAAATAAAACAAGAAATATCAAAATAAAAATAAAACCAAATAAAACAAGAAGGTTAATGTGATCATGGTCGCAGGCTCGAACCCGGCGGTTTTCGTTGAGTCCATCCAACTCAATAGCACCCATCCGGGACAGCCAATGGTATTACTACCCTCATCCTTCCATCCACCAATAGCAAAGCAGCCTCTCCACAGCATCATTTCAAGATAACTTAGAAAAATTTCTCCAGCCAAGGCCCATCCAACTGCAGAATAGAACCATCAGCCAATAGAATTCCAGCACAGCAACAGTCGACCAATCACTGCCCACCTGTATTTGAACTTGAGAGGATGAATAAGAAATATTTTATTAAAGATTGAAAATTTGAACAAGATATATAAATATATATATGGAGAATGTGAACTAATAGTAGGAATTTAAAAAAAGATTTATACTTTGCATAAAGGGCCCATCATAGATGATATTTTTCCCCAAACAATTTTTGCATAAGTAAACATAAATAATTTACTATGCTATTTACTTTATTATGTTATGTAATTTCTAATTGTATTTTTGTTTATGGTCTGTTCAGCAGTGAACGGGATTGTTTTTTAACGTCATACAAGAAGCAACACGTGCTATTAGCGACGAATCTCCCAATTCTGAACTTCGGTCAAATGACGAGAACGACACCTGAGTTGGTACCTTCCTCTCCAAACTTTCACAACACACCGACGGGTGGACTCGGAATCTCGACCAGATTTAACGAACATCATCCCCGTTACACGGAGATGGCATAACATACACATAGTAAATTTTTCAGATTTACGTTCAACAATAACACGTACATAAATTACGTTCAACAATAACACGTACATAAATTACGTTCAACAATAACACGTACATAAATACGTTCAACAATAACACGTACATAAATTGAGATTTTTTTTAATTTTATATTCAATATAATATAACCATTTCTATTGAAAATAGTTTTGAAAAACGCGAATTCGAGTTACCATCAGGTCAACTCACAGCATGTCAGATAGAATGGAACACAGTCATCAACTGAAAAGACAATGTATCCCCCTTTTTTTAGCGCAATCTGATAAATGGAAAAGAGTTAAAAGCGTGTAAGATATTTAAGAGATTTAAAAAAAAACCAGAATATGGCGATTTTTTCTTCTAAAATCAATGAAGCAATTTTTTAAAAATTACCAGTCCCTTAAAATATTATTATAAGAATGAGAAGTTGATATTCAATAATGTTCTCCCAAAAAGTTATATTTTTCTCTATATTTCGAAAGGGCGAGATTCGACTAGCCATCAAATCAGGAGCAGATCCTCGAAAAATAATCTTCGCTCACACCATCAAGACTCGAAAGGCTCTCAGATATGCTTCTTCCATCGGCGCCGATTTGATGACTTTTGACTCCAAAGAAGAACTCTTCAAAATCAGTGAAGAATTTCCAACAGCTAGGTAAACACAATTATTTTTATTCTTTCCAAACGTAAGATTTTTATGACATAGTAAAAGAGAAAATATTTATTCCATATCGGGGAGATTTTATTCTATAAAGGTAACTTTCACGGGCAGCAACTTTTATCTGTATGTCGATCTGGAATCAAATGATTTAAAGGAATGGTACTTAATTAAAAAATGAATCAAAATGAATTGCTGATTGAAATAAATTGTTATTTAACTATGGTATGAAAAACAAACTCGTGACAAATTTTGAATGTAATTTTATGAAGTATTTTTAGTGTTTCTACATAGTTTACGTGATTTCAAATTCATTTAAAAATTATTTAATGAACGAAAATGCAAACAAATTCAATTCCGAAAGATTATTACGAAGTATAATTATACGGAAAGAATTATAACACAAAGAAATTATTCAGAAATATAGTAATGATTCTAAGTTTACTCGCAATTTCGTCTGTTGTTGAAAAACTTTGAGATCTCGATTAATATTTAATTGAAACTGAAATAATAAGTGGAATACATATGAAAGGTTAAACTAAAGTCGTTCTATATCTTCTCATCAAAGATAGACCACGTCAAAGCTCAAAAACTCCAATATGTTTTATTTAATTCCTGTGGATTTTAAGAGACGGGTTATAACAATGCCGTCTTAAAACCATCCAGAATTCTAGAAAACAATGTTCAATCCCATCGGTTTTCCATTGTCCCTATTAAAATCAAACTATTGCATCCATTCAATTGAAATCAAATGTATCCAAGAAAATAATAATAATTAATCAAATTTTCTAATCTTCTAACTTTTTCCTTCCGTTTTTGAAAGAGTTTTAGTGCCTACTTTAGTAAATTATCTGCAAATGCTTAGGTCTATAAAATATTTAATATATATATATATATATATATATATATATATTTGTGTAGGGGGTGTGGTTGTGGGGGGTGTAAAATCGCTTAAGGTGTCCGACTACGTTCGAAGCAACTTTTCCTATAAAAAAAGTAATTAAATAAATTTTCACCACATTTTTATAAAAATTATGATTCAAAATTATTTAAAAAAAAGCCAAAAATACTACATTTATTAAACAAAATTTAATAAATTAAGGAATTTAAACAGAACTTTGGTGAAATTTGACCCAAACCCGGGAACACTTCATAGGAAATTCTACTGCATTAATTTAAATATAATTTTTGCGATTTACATATCTATGACATAGGTTAACACAATGAACTAAAATCTAAGAAATATATTCACAACCGGAAAAGTTATAGCTTATCAGGATAATTTCAATTAATTTTCTAACAAATTTACCAATACCATCATACACAAACACCTTTAAACTAAAAAGCATCAATTTTAAAACTAAATCCTTAACTTACAGGCTTAATAATATCAAGAATAATATACAGTTCAAATTTACATAGTTATTTCAAATACAGTTTGTAAAATCTTGTTTTAAATAAGCCACATTTTTAAAAAATCATGTTTTCCAGAAAAAGCAAATTAAGTTTACTTTTATATTTAACTAAAAAAGTTAAGAAAGCACAAACATTTAAAATCCTCCACATCTGTAAGTCACACCCTCTTTTTTCTCATGTGCAAGCCCTGTTTTTCTTTCTTTATGCCCGATTGTCTTTTCTCTCCTGTTTAGTTCCAGTCGAAGAATGACGCTTTGAATAATCGATGAGATTTTCATCTTTACCATTGTATTGTTTCAGTATATTATGGCCTGGAATTATTTCAAATTCCTCTAAAACTTTTAATAATCCATAAAATCTATCATTAAATTGTAAAATGGCTACATTTGATCCTAGGTGTAAAGTTTGTGTTTCAACAAAAACATTTTTCGGTATTTACCATAAGACGTTGTAACTTTCATTAGCATTTTGAGTAAGGCCATGAAGACATTTAATGAGTAATTTTGATCCCATAACTTCATGTATACGGGCTTAATTACATTTATTATATTTGGATGACCCATACTGGTATCCTTGTAAGGTTTTTCCGAAGCAATATCTCGTTGATATTTACACCAACTGTCCACACCTTTAGGACAATGTCCTTGCATTGGTTTCCCCTTACTTGAACAACAGTGGGAAAATGCAGTAATTGTGCACTTTGCATATTTGATAAAATTCCTACATTGGACCTTATAGCTATCCTAAAATAGTTTTGTAGTTTATTTATAAAATTATCTGTCAGTTTATCCTTACCGCTAAGTCATTTTCTGTTAGCGAAGTTGCGAAGGTGCGCTCCAACTCTTTTTTGAATACGTCCCATGCACTTGACCTTTCTCGCAGATTCCTTAACGTAAATATCTTGAACTGCATTGAATCCTTTCGAATCTCCATCACCGCAGTAATCGGTGTATTGACAATAACGTAAACTTCCAGAACGTTCAAATATATGATAAACACTATCAACTTCCATGTTACTCGATGATCCACTGTGATTTGCGCAAGAATGATCTGTTTTATGCTGTGGTAAGATTGAAATATTTCTTGTATTTATTACAAATTCTGTAGAACTGGCACATTATTTGAATATCAAGAATTTTTCCAGTTATCACTGAAATCGCTCTCACAGCAGCATTAAACGATGAATAGCCTCGACGTTGCCATGTTCCATCAAGAGACACCCCACATTCTGTAAATTTGTTAGCTGATTTTTGTGTTGTAGTAACAGTTTCTGCCGCAACGATAGCGACAGATGCAGCAGCATGAAGAATTTTTTTTCAAGTTGTCTAAATGATATTCTTGACATAAAGGGCATATTTAAAGTATTGCAATTTTTTCCACAGCTGTATACTCTTTTCTAATGAGTCGAAGCGCATACATAAATCTAGAATTTACTCCATTGTTTAGTTGTTCTTTTCAGATGTGGAAAATCCATAAGAAACGGGTAATTTAACAATGTAAAGTAAGATTTGAAGATAGACCAGATTTGGAATCTTCAACCAATTTCAATTTACTTTTGAGACATGATGGGCACAATGAAATGGTAAAAGCATTGATTAGTAAGTCTAAAAGTATTATACGATAGCCAGACAATGTTCTTTCCTTCATATGGTCCTCGTCAATCAAATGTTTGACTAGTTTTTTAAGTTTAAGTTTTAAGTTTGTTAAGTTTACCGTTATAAGTTACAAGCACTTGTAACAGCATCATTCATTTTTACCGACAGTGTATCGATTACAGTGTAATTTAAGCTTCCTATTACGACTGTAACTTGATCATCCCAATTTAAAATTCAAAAAGAATACTTTGTTTGATAATATTTCAGGAAAAAAAATAATGATTAATCTATGAAAAAAGATTTATAGTGTAATTTAAATAGCCTATAAGCGGTTTCGGTTTCCAAATGCGAGATGTGAACAATGTGAGGTAAACAATATGAGATGTTTGCCTATTGCCATTCTCTTTCGCAGATATTCATGAAAAAGTAATTTGAAATTTTGTGGCTTGCTTATTGAACATTTCTTTGAAAATTTCACTGTAATTTGCATATTATTTTACAAAAATTAATGTGAAATCATGAAGAATCGGGAAACTTCCGGTCATTTAAATGGTCTTAAATGGGTACTTACTGTTTGGTTGGCAACTGTGACGTATTTTTGAATTCTTTATAATTTCGCTTTTACGTATCCTAGATTCAAAACAAAAGCAGTTTTTGAAAGTTAATGAGTTGGGTTTTAAACTGGTAAAATGAAGAAGAAAAAAATGTAAATTTTGACTAAAATCATGTTTTAAACGTAGTCACCTTAATGGACGAGTATTATCGGGACATTCGAATTCATGGATGTTATAAGAAGACAAAGTATTCTTTAATGGATGAGTAATAAGGATACCAGAATAGATTCATCAATTCTGGAAAAAGTCTATTTATTCTTTTCGATAAGAAAGAGATTATTTTACATTTATTCTAAATAGATCAGCACCGCAGTGTCGGTCTCCAAGACCGAAGCGAAAGAGAGAGAATTTAACCTTGTTTCAAATTTATATGGAGGGATTTCTTTAGATCATGGGGTAACTCACGTCATACTCGATGAGGGTTCTTTGAGGGATTTCTGTTGGAGACACGTCATAAAGTAGGGATAATTGCCCATAAGCCTGCAAGCCTGGGAAATATTGATTAAGCAAATTTTACGAGTGTGTGATTCCATACATTGAAGGATAATTTCAGAAAATAAGGATGAACTCTTTACTGTGAAGAAATTAGGGAATTAAACAACTTTTTAGTGAAACTATTACACACACACACACACACACACACATATATATATATATATATATATATATATATATATATATATATATATATATATAGGGAAGTGAAACGGATGAAAAAGGTATCTATTCTATTGATCATAAAAAATTTTATTCTTATTGCCGTTTCGTAAAAAATATATATGTTAAAAAGATATTTCCAGTCATTTTTGTTTTTTAAAAAAAATAAGATTTGTTTGAGTTTAAGTTATGTAAAAAATTAAATTAAAGTTGATAATGAACATAACATAACTTAATTTGATAATGAAATGGAAATAGATTGAAATTCGCTTTTTCAGTATACATTAGGTGATAGGAACGTAAAAAATTCCTAACTTAAGAGAGAATGTTCCATCACATTGACCTGTTAATTATTAAGGACAATTTATAATAATTTTTAATTACTTGATAATTTTATTAGTAAGTAAAATATATTCTGAAGTATATAGTTTAATATAAATTGAATTCCTTACCCCAATTTATCATAATTTAATGAAAATTACCTAATGAATAGACACAACAAAAAATTTGAAAACGTAACTTTATCTGAATTGTTACAACATTAATAATATATATTTTTCAATGGCATAATAAAACTTCTCGGAAGCTCTGTCACTGTAGTTGTCCATTTAAAAGTTATTTATTTATCATTGAATTATTATCTCATAAAATGTTTTTAGAAATTCATTTTATATTCTCAGAAGATATAACAACATTTTTTGTCGTAAATTATTACACAAAAAAGAAGCAAATTTTATCAAATATTTTTTTTTTCCTTTACAGATTGATATTGAGATTGAAGGCAGAAGGCGGACAGGAAGTCTATAATTTAAGCAAAAAATTTGGCTCTGATTTATCCGCAGCTGAAGAATTGCTGCTGCAAGCTAAAGAGCTTAATTTAAATATGGTTGGTGTCAGGTAAGAACGTTTCAAAACATTTTTATTACATTTTTAACATCTTTCTCTTGGTCATGCTAGCTTAATGGTCATGACAACGAACCTCGCAACCAGCGTTGTTTCCATTGGACAATGGGTTCAAGTCCTGATGCCATTGAAAACCTGCCGTATAGCGGGGCTGATGCACGTTAAATCTATCGAGTCCTTCCATTGGTGTCGTGTGGAAGTTATTGCGTTGTAAAGAGAGAGAAGGGCCACAGCTTAGGCGTCGTTCACCACTTGACCGAGATTCAAAATTACGAGGCTATAGCCCTCGTGTTGCTTCTAGGTGTGCGTGACGTTAATAAACATTCGTTCAATCTAACATCTTTCACATTGTAAAATTACTTTTTCTTACTAATATTTCTTGCTGATGCGTGTTTTTTTTTAAAATCTTAAGATATAAAGTCAATACGAAGGGTTATAAAAAATACAGAATATCAGATATAAAAATAACTACATCAAGAACTCCTTTGCCTAAGAATTTCTCCTTGTGCTGTGCAGTTCCTCCTTAAATTGAATAAGAAATTTTTTTTGTTTCAGAAATTTGTTTAGAAACCTAAATTTTTGTGACCCGGATATGCAACACAGAGGTTGAAATCTATGTATTTATATTAAAAATTTTATTTTATTTTTTACAAGGTATAGGAAAACAAATTGCAACTTTTCTATTTTTTAATAAAGGTTTTATTTTTGTAAGATTAAAATACCACTTTCTTACTTCTAATTTCAAGAATTTCAACTTTCAAAATAAAACTAATTCATTAATAAAGTTACGCACATGGACTTAATTGATAAGGTTCAAAAATAATAAGTAATAGTTAAGTTTACAGGATCAAAAATAATATGAATTTTTTGCTTATTTTAAAAACTGGAAAAAAGAATTTTTGCTTTTGTTATTTTGATGACAATTATAATATTCAGCAGACAAGTCAAACATTAAAAAATATTAATTAAATAAAATTATAATTGTAAAATAATAATAACAAATGAATAAAAATAAAATAAATGTTAATTAACAATTACTATGATAATCGAAATTTTTCTCTCTGAAATTGTGATTAATATATAAAAATGTTAAAATTGGTCAAACAAACCATATGAAAGGAATAAAGAGTCACGTGATTAAGCAGTAGGGCAATATAAATATTTGTTTTCAATTTAATCACACATAGAAATTGAAAAATGTAATTTATTAAATTCACACAACCAGAAAAAATGAATAGTAATATACCTTTAATATATTTGTATTTCTCATTTCAGAAAACTCAAAAATTCCAAACTTTTATCTAATTTCCCAAATAGTTCACGAAATATACACTGTCTAATTTTACAATTAATCTTAATCGTGTAGTTTAGTTTAGTTTCTACTAACGTCGCGCTAGAAGCAACATGGGAACTATTGGCGACGGACCTCGTAATTTTGAGCCTCGGTCAAGTGACGAGGATGACACCTGAGATGGTATCTCCTCTCCTAACATCCACACCCCGCCAACTGCAGAACTTAGACCTCCGACAGATTTAACGTGCATTAGCCCCGGCTACACGGGGCAGGTTTTTTGCGGGCAAGGATCGAACCCGCGACTGAACAAAAGCCGCCGACATCTTAATCATGTAATCGCGGTGCATGTTTGGTCCGTATACTATTTATTTAAATTAATTATCGATCCACTTATTACGCGTCGTTAAAAAAAAGCCTTTATGTTGCTTCTCAGAACGACGTTAATAAACAATCACACTCATAAATCCGTCTTTACAGTTTATTATATCTTTGATACTTTACCTGAACGCACCAAATATGAAAATATCGGTATCTCAAAAGTTTTGTGACGTTGGGCTATTCGCAGTTTCTCTTCACTAACCTTGGAGACTCTTAATTGAGATTGATTGCTTTTGCTAAACAACCTTTGCCCAACCAAAAATGAAACGTGATTATGTAAAGCAGGTAGAAATGAAATGAAGCAGGAGAGTAAGGAAATATATAAACTCAGACTGAGAGTCACGATAGAGAGGTCGAGTGGTTCGGGAAGTTGAGGTCGAGTGGTTCGAGAAGTTGAGGTCGAGTGGTTCGGGAAGTTGAGGTCGAGTGGTTCGAGAAGTTGAGGTCGAGTGGTTCTAGCGTTCGGCAATTGTTCCAGAGTCGGAGTTGAAGTCGGAGCCGAGAATTGTTACAAGTTATCGGCTGGTTAATGTATGCTTGAAGTCAAAATTGTCTTAGTGGTAAGAGTCCGTTAGATTATTACTGGTAGATTGAGTTAAAATAGTAAAGGCCTTGTCTGGGAGAGCATTTATAATTGTCGTTATATTAGCAACCAAGTAATAAATATTGTGATTATTGTTCCAACGTCTCTTTGATCGACTTATTGGCTTTTAGTGTTAAAACATTGAGTTTAGCTATGGCACAAAAGGCAAGCAGAAAAGGGTGGCCGTCACAGTTTGAACCTCCTCTTGTTATCAAATATCCCCCAAAAGGGTTCTCTGATTTGAAGTTAATTGTTTAAATTCACTTTATTGCTCTTACAGTTTCCACGTGGGAGGTCTGTGCGAAAATTCCAACGTTTATACATCAGCCATTGAAAAGTCTCGTCTTGTTTTTGAAGCTGCCCAGAAATATGGTTTCAAATTTACAATTATGGATATCGGGGCAGGTTTCTTCGGATCAACAGAGAAGGAATATATCTTCCGAAAGGTGGGCCTTTTTTTTTTTTTTTTTTTTTTTTTACTAATTATTTGTGTTTCTTCAATATGGTCTCATTATAATATGGATTATTGAATTTTAAAAGAAATTTGTTAAAGTGAAATTTTAAACAGATCGGTGAATCCATTTATATAATATTTATTTATTTTAGAATAAATTTATTTGTATGTATTTCAATGTTTTCTTTCAAATATAAATACATCAACTGTAGATTTAAATTTACAAATTTTGCAGTGCAAATTGATTATTATAAAAATCTATTTTGAACCAGTCAAATTTATCTATCAAAATTTCTATTCAACCTTTTAAGAAATGAATTTTTATGCAAGTAAATTTCTTTAAATGATTTTTCTGTTAATTATTGAAAAAAAAAGATTTATAAAAGAAAATTTCATTAAAATGCTTTCAGAATTAAACCAAGATATATTAATATTACTCCGCAAAAGAGTCAAAAATTCAACAAAAAAAAATCTGATTGAATTTTTTTTCTCTTTCACTATATCAAAGGGTATGGCAATTTTCCGAAAATAGTAGGAATTATTCTCACTTCAAAAACTCAATTCTTATAGCATTGTTCTCATTAAAAACTCTTAGAATATTGAACAATCATAATGTCCATATTATAAAAATTTATCTCACAATAATACAGATTTATTTTTTAAAAATGTAAAGAAGCTGACTCTGTTTCCGTTTTATCAACGTTATGATAGTATTTTTTTTTTTTTTTTATTTTCGTATGAATCTACATAGAATCTACATTAGTATTTTATGAATCTACATTTTGAAATATACATAGTTTTGTATCACTTATTTTAAGAACAGTATTTAATGAACTGTAGAAGTCTAATACAATATGCAGAAATTTTATAATTTTTTTTTTTTATTTTCTTATCATTTGTTTTATTTTCCTATTGCTCCTAAATTTCAATCATTAAAAGTATCAATGATCAGCAATTGTTAAGTATACATTGTGTAAGAGATTCGATACTTTTACTGCATAGAATGAAAAAAAAAAATGTCTTTTAATTCCTAGGTATCCCAAGATATCAAAAAATCATTAGAAGGAAACTTTCCTAATGGTGACGTGGAATTTATTGCTGAACCAGGATGCTACTGTGTCGGCTCGGCCGTCTCACTCACCACATCAATATTAGGAAAGAAAAGCGTGCATCAAAAGGGTATGAATATATATATATAGTTTCCAAGTGTTACTTTTAACTAAAAATTAACTTCATAAAGATTAGTATTCCTGATAAAGGATGATATTTACAAGGAATTTAGAGAAACTTATTCTGTGGAATATCTGTGTGGAACGAATTCGGCCAAGTCTCTTCAAAATGAGTTATATTTTCTGTTGACTGACTATATCTGAAATAGTAGTTTCGCTATTGGTCCCAAGGCGCCTCAGCTACGACGGAAATAATACCTACACTGTTGAGAGGTCTAGCGTAGGGTCACTTTTGAGATTTCAAAAGTTCTGTGATGTTAAGTCTTGACTTAAATCTCAAAGTTTATGGACTTAAATATATATCGTTTGGCCTTTCTTAAAAGGCACAACTGCACTTTCACGGGACTCTTTATTACAATGAGAACGGCAACATAAATGAAACCGGTTGCTTATGTATAGTCACCGAAGGTATTGACAAATTTTTCATCATTTACTAAACTTGCGATAGTTCTCTTTAAGTAAAAAAAAATCATTTGAAATAAAACAACTAAAAGAAGGAACAAAACTTGTCATAATAACTATTATTATACAAATTATATATTAACCCATACCGATTTAACTTGTATCTCAAATTTTAAAACTTACTGTCTCCACTTTTTTTTTTCCATAGAAACAAACCAGATATCAAGAGAATATTTTGTAAGCGATAGCTTCTATGGCTCTTTCTTCGAGCATCATGATATGTATGACGTAAAGCCTGTTCCGGTATTGGTGAGTTTCCTCATTGTATTTACAATAATTTCAGCTGAAATGGGATTTCGTAAGACTGAGAAACGTATCGTACTGATTCCTAACTTATGATATAGTGACCAGAAAAGGACCTAAAATTTCCCCAAAAAATTGAGAAACATGGAATTTGTTAAAATTAAGAAATACGAAATATAGTGTGAGTTGTTTTATTTGTTGTGATATATTTTAAGAGAATGATTAGTATTCATTACATTTCTGAAAGTTAATAAGTTATCGAGATATTTTTAAGATGGTATACCTTTAATGTAAGCTAATAAAATTCAATTTCGAAACATTTTTCCCACATTAAAGTACCTTGTAACGTTTTCCCTTCATTACACTGTTCTTGTGTCATATCATATTAATTTATATTAAATTATAATGACCATAAATACTAATTGAAGACATGTAAGAATTAAATAGAATTTTTATTTATTACAGCAGTAGAATATCTAATGTCGTTCTCTATAGGATATCAACCTAACTCCAAATTCTAATTTTTTATTTAAATTAGAAATCTTATCTTACCCTTTCTCAATCCACTACTCCCTTTAACAGTAGCTACGTTTCTTGGTATTTTTAGTGGAACTCTCTTCAGTCCGCAAAACTGACAGAAGAATTTCAATTTGAAAAAAATTATCTGACACAGCAAGTTCTTATCTTCTATCTCCCTTCATTTTCCATTAATTCTATTTCTTTTACACGTTAACTTTTCTAAATCATTTAGCTTGACGTCTGTCTTCGTCTAATTTACCTAATTAAGTTTCATTTGGTTTGAGAAGAAATTGCAATGAGCAACTCCAATGATCATAAAAACCCTGGATTCAGTGAAGAGAAAATCGCGAATAGCACAGCTTCACTAACTCTTCGTTTTAATACAAACACGCGTGGTTATGATATATATACTCGATTACATATATATATTTTCCTCCGAGTTCATACAATCTCAAAATATTTAATAGACGTGTAGCTAAATGCACTGGAATATAAATTTCATCGATGTTAAATATTCTGAATGTTTTGTATGTTAATATTGTATTTCTACATGCTGTCTTTATTATTCGATGGCGACTCAAAGAGTACCAAAAGCCCTTAAAAAAGGGAAATAGGGATGAGGTAACTCTCTGTTGTTTTGTCCAGTTTTTGGTTGCTTCTTTTTCTAAGAAGACAATGAGAGTGACGTCAATCATATAAAAAGACGTCTCCATACCTTTTCCAGTCGATGAGACTATCTTTGCCTTCTTTGGAGCTGATTCATTAATAAGAACCAGTTATTTCGACTGTTGCTTGGTTTCCGACGTATAATGATGAATACAGTATCATTAAAGAAAATCTGTCGCAAAAGGATGACGATAGCTCGCAATAGCAGAAATCAAATTTTTATTTGGAAGCAAGTCTTTCAAAAAAAACTGTCTAATAAATCTATGTCCAATTGTTAACAAAGGGAAGGACACACAATGGTAACACTAATTTACCTTAAGATTCTACCTGTCTTCAAACATAGGTACTTATTGAGCAAAAGGATTGTTAACCCTATTGGTTAAAGAAAGGGTACCACCAGGTCAAAATCTTTTTTCCAATATATTCTTCACCCATGAGTAAAAAGTCTGATGTACCTCCAAACTTAGGTACCTATAAATGATAATTTTTCCAGTTTGTTGAAGTTTGTGGTTAAAATACTTTGAATGTGACAGACCGACTGATTGAGAGGTCGTCGTCAAAAGCTCTTTTATGAAGCTTCTAAAACATTTCGAATGTGACACGGGGAATGATGTAGAATAGTTGTTGCTCAACCTGTCAATAATAATTCAGAGATCTTTAAATTTAATCCTATAATAAATCATTTATGATTTTGTTT
>BMAW01117337.1:218751-248524 GCA_019974015.1 Nephila pilipes | reverse complement strand
AGCCATTGTTCTTCTAATTAAACAGTCAATAAATGTTAGACTCCAATTGACAATAAAATACTTGATTAGTAATCACTGTATGTAATAGATAAGGTCGCTCTCTCTCGAAAAAGCCGCTAGCTTCTTTGGAATATGTGAAATAAGACTAGACTTTGAAAATTAGGTCAATCAAGTCAATAATGGAGGGGAAATAAAATCTGGAAGTTTCGTTGGGCATATCATTTCTCAATAATTGTATTTGTTTATTGACGGCGAGACACATCTTGACGAATGTTTTGCTTTTAATTCATCTCATTTCCAACATTTTAAATCGCACATTATTTTTGATTAATTTGGTTGGTGAAAATCCCCAACCAAAAATATTTCAATTTTTTGAAGAGCATTGTTATAATTCTATTCCAATTTTACAACGAATTCCGTATCAAATTTATAGAAATCAGCATTTTAAATCCATGTTTTATCCAGGTTATTATATTTTATGTTATTCTAGGATTTGTTCCGGTTATTCTATTTTATGTTGTTCCATACTTTATCCAAGTTATTCTATTTTATGTCATTCCATGTCTTATCTAAGCTATTCTATTTTATGTTATTCCATATCTTATAGGATCTCCAAAAAAGGGTTAGATTATCTTGTGAGCCCAATTATTGACAGCCACTCAACTAAGAGTTATATTTCTAAGACAGATTTGTAGTTGAAAAAATGGAATTCTTAAAATACAGGTAAACAGGCTGTAAATCACTGACTTTTTGGAGGCACAGAAAAACATAAATTCATATTCATTACAATGTACAATTGAGCAGTTTAGACAGAAATAACGGTATAGAAATTAAAATAACGAATCGAAAGGGAATATTTGCGTCTGCTCCTAAAAATAACAATGTTAGGTGTTTCAAAGAACTAAACAATATTTTAAAGATATCTAAGTTTGAAATCTCAAAGCTGTTTACTTCAGAAAAATGCCAATGAGATTCCCATATTGATAGGTATACAGGGAAAATCAGATAAAATTTAACATCTTTCTTGTGGACTTTTTACTGGGCAATCTGTTTTAGGATGGAACGTGATGGGAAATGTTTTACATGAAACTCTATATTGAATAGATCATTCTTAATTCTTTCTTTACTCGTAAATGAAGTCAAAATTTTTCATTACGAAACTTGGATTTTTCGGGTATGAATGATTCTATTAAAAAGCAGTCTAAGGAAGTTCAAAAGCTAGTATTCAAAGAAAGAAAAAGCAGAAAGAGAGATTGCAGACACAAAGTATATATTCCTTGGTAAGAGTTATATGTCATAATTTTCCACGTTTTCGTGGTGTGGAAGTTAGATAAGAGAGGTACAGTTCAGGTATCGTCCTCGTCACTTGACCAAGGTTCAAAATGACGAGATTCGCCACCAATAGCCCTCGTGTTGCTTCTGAGTGCGATGTTAACAAGACCAGCCTAAACTCACCTTTGCAGATAACAAATTTTCGTTTTACTTAATAAAATGGTGTTGTTCATTTTGTGTTTCGTATAATATGTCAAATGATGACTCAGTGGCAATAATCTGAAACAACTAACCGGCATATCATTTCTTTTGTGTTAAAAATGTATAAACATTCGAGTCCTAAGATTTTTCGAAGAAGCTAATTATTGAAAAGGGATTTCATTATGAAAGTTTCAATGCTTTTGTGTTAAATGTATTCTAGACTCAAAAATTGAAAGAAAAATCATTATTCTATTCAACTTTCCATCGATATAGTATTAAACAATGTACACTCTTTTTTCACAGAAATTGCGAAAGTTCAACGACTTATCCAAACAACTCAAACTATATTTCTTTAATAATTAAATATGCTTTTCCCCTTCAAAAAAATTATATCGATATGAATTGTTCTGTTGTTTTTCCGAGGATTCTGGCAGTGCACCTTTCGTTTAAAAATAATTCGATTTCCTTCTAGTAAATATGAAGCTTATTTATTTATTTGGATTTGGAAATTCTCTTTTCCAAAACTGTGGGAAAAAAGTGAAAATAAAATGGCCATTGAGGGATACCATTTTTCTTTGTGATTGATTTGATTTAATTTCATCAATATTTGAGCAAAAAATTTCTGCAGTGGATCGGTGCGGTAGACCATTGTTTTTTACGGCAGTAAATCGTTTGTTTTATATTCTTGAAAAAGTAATTAAAATGGAACGTTTTTTTCAAAGAAATATATACTTTCCTTTTTTTTTTCATAATATTGGTGAAAGTTGAGAATTTCAAACATAGTTTGCATTTTAAAATATGTTTGATCTTATGCTCATTTATGGTGTTAAGTATCACACTTTACGGACATTTGCATTCGTGGGCTCTCACTGGATGGCCATTTAATGATGATTAACCCTTTTTGTGTTTCAGTGTTACATAATATTATAGATTTAAAACTGAATTTGAGAAAATACCATTTAGAAAAAGAATCTAGGAAAATACCAACTAGGCAACTACGTACATTGTTGTTCACAGAAATGTTAGAATAGTTGAAATTCACAGAAATGTTAGAACAGTTGAAATTCACAGAAATTATTGTTGTATTTAATGAACATTTTTTTAAAAAATTTTTATTACGATTTTGAATAATTCTGTTTTCCATTTAACGCGCTTTATTTTATCCATATGCAATGGTTGCATGAATCTATTTTAACTCGGTTAAAAATAAATAAATACAAGCAAACAAACAAAAAAATTCGTCGCACTGAGAAGCAACACGAGGTTCATTGGCGACGATCTTCGTGATTTTGAACCTCGGTGAAGTGACGAAGACAACACCTGAGCTAGAAAAAATTTCCTCTTCAAATTGCCACGCCAATGGGAGGACTTTGAGCCTCGACAGATTTAACGTGCATCAGCTCCGGCTCACGGCGGACTTAAGTGGCATCAAGACTCGAACCTACGACTTGAAGAAAACCGCCGGCCGCAAGTCCAACCGTGACCACCAGCCTACCGCACCCTACTTAAAGAAGGACTAAAAGGTATAAAAATAATTATTTTAATGTAAAATAATGCATTATTTATAAAAGCTTGAGGTGTTTAACTAACTACTATCAAATGAAATACCATAGCTACTTGCTCATATATGAGGACAAAAGAAATAGGAAAGCCTTAAGCTATTACAAATTTTCATATATGAGGACAAAAGAAATAGGAAAGCCTTAAGCTATTACAAATTAAATATTATTTTAAATCTTAAAAATGTTTATTATTACATCTTTTAGTCTATCTTTAAATGAAATTTTGATTTCAAAATGTTATTTTACTTATATTTATTTAATTCTTTTTTTTTTTTTTTTTTTGTTTTTTTTTTGTTTTTTTTGTCTGGAAATTTAACAATAAAAAGCAATTGCGTGAGTTTTTCGCGTGTGCAAAATTTCAAAGCAGCTGACCTTTTCAAGGGCAAAGTCCGGACCCCGAACTCCTCCCAAGTCCCTCAATGCTTGAGCATACCATAGTGTTGTATTGCCTTCGGAGTTATACGTGTAAGCAAAATTTCATCTTGATCGGATTGAGACGCATCTCTATTACCCGCCTCGTTTGTTATCTTAATTATTGATCTAATCGCATAACTAAAGTTCAATTTATTTCCAAGCACAGATATATTAATTAATAAAGTCACAAGCCAACTATTCAAGAATGTAGTCAATTACTTTTTTCAAAGTTTTACTTATTGTTTCTCTAACGATCGGAATGCTCACTACCAGTTCACTGTTCCTCACCGCAGGTACTAAGAACTTCTATAATCTATCAAAGATTACTGTCACCAGAATACGACGAGGTTTAATCCACAATGGAGACAGCGACGGGTTCTTGTACCTATAGATTCCCACAGACACGCAAGAAACTCCTGCGCACTATTCCAAGCCTTCTCAATTTCACTATCTTTCATGTACCGCAATCTTTCTATTCCCGTAACTTGTCAATCTTTCAGATTAAATTCTCAGTTGCTTTTACACGACTTGATCATATCCTTTCACTACACTTCTATGTACAATGTACGTGACCACGTTTCGTTTGGCTGGTAAGGAGCTGGACACTTAAACATAATGCCGGAAAGAACCCCCAGATGTTAGTTATGGGAAGTTTCGCGAATAGCCCATGTTGCAGGATGACAGGAAGTGGTTTAAAATTTGAGTCCAAATTTTGAAATGGAAAGACATGCATAAATATGAACATCGCAAGTTAAATAAAAGCTTGTAAAAGAAAATTATGTAGCACCTTTTCTGACAGTAATATTTTTTAAGAAACAGCTCCTTTTCTCGCTGGAAAGACAAGTTAGAAAGACGAGTTTGTGCGTCAGCACAGTTTGTTTTAGTTTAGTAGCATGTGAAAAGCGTACTCTTAAAGTGAAAGGAAAGTTTTATTATAGATTGTCAGTCGAAACAGGAATGCCGGCCTCCTTTTCCTCGTCATGACTCTACTGTAAGACAAAACTCGGTACTATAGAATTACAACTTAAAACCGATTCTTTTCAAATTACAGAAACGGAAACAGCAAATGATTTTATTCAAACAAATAGGATGCATTACGAAACCAAACGATTTTCTTAAGAAAATGATAAACATTTCTATCAAAGCATGAGGAAAACAAAAATGAAAAACTTTATTACTTATTTACGTGATTGGGTTTATAAAGTAGCCGGTAGCTTTGATAGCCTAGTTGCGAACTAGCGGTTGGCGTTGTTCCCATAGAGTCGTTGGTTCGGGCCTTGATGTCACTTAAGACCCCAAGCAGCAGGATTGATGCACGTTAAATCTGTCAGGTCCCACTATCGAGATTATGCAAGTTTGGGGTGGGATGTTCCAGCTCAAGTGTTCATGCTCATCACTTGACCGACATTTAAAATTGCGAGATTTGTCGCTAATAGTCCTCGTGTTGTTTTCTAAGTGCGATGTTAATTAAACAATCAATCATTGGTTTATAAAGGTTTGAGATTTTTGGTAATAACAAATACATCTACGAAACAATCATTTAATCAATAATTGTTTTTAATTAATTTCAGTTGCAGTTTACTTAGGGTTGTGACGTTGGGATATTCACGGTTTTCTCTTCACTAACCTTGGGGACTTTTAATTAAGATTGATTGCTTTACCTAAGCAACCTTTGCCCAACCAAAAATGAAACGTGAATATGCAAATCACAAGCAGGTAGAAATAAAGTGAAGCGAGGGAGATAGGAAATATATAAACTCAGCTTGAGTGTCACGATAGAGGTCGAGAGGTTCTAGCGTTTGGTAATTGTTCCGGAGTCGAAGCCGACCCGTGTGGTGACCGGGGATGACAGAATAGTCTCACTGTAGCTCATGCATGTCGTAAAAGGCGACTAAAATGGGTACCCAGCGTCTGGGGGTATAGCCGGGCACCCTGCCCCTGGGGATTATATCAGGGGACCTCAGGGACTTGCCTTCTTCAGGTAAGTATGGGCTTCACGAACCCGAGGTACCCTAGTGATCTTTTTCTTTCCCATGGGGTTTACTGTCTTTGGTAAACATGGGTGACGCACTCCCAGGATACCCTAGCGATCCTTCTCTATTTTCGACCCTCCTTCTTGTCAACCACTCTTTGTCTTTTTTTTCACCTTCACGTCTAGACCACAGTTTAATCTTGTTTGGCGCAGCATAGCCATATCTGGCTCTTGCGCCAATAAACTTTACATTCACTCACTCACTCACTCACCCGGAGTCGAAGCCGGAGCCGAGAATTATTACAAGTTATCGGCTGTTTTGTGAAAGTTAGAAGTCAAGACAGCCTCAGAGTGACATCAGTGGTAAGAGTCAGTTAGTTTATTACTGGTAGATCGAGTTAATATAGTTAGGGCATTATCCGGTGAGAGCCTGTTATATTTGTCGTTATATTAGCAATTAATCAATAAATACAGTGTGTACCTGTCTAACGTCTCTTTGATTTTGACTTATTGACTTTTAGTGAGTTTATCTTTGATATTGACTTATTGACTTTTAGTGTTAGTACATTGAGTTTAGCTATAGCACAAGAGGTTACTAGGAATAGTCTCATGTCACAGGGTTACCGTAAAGTTTTGATTATTACAAAAAATAAACGAGATATCAGATAAAATTTGTTCTGTATATTAATTCATTTTTATGGATATTTTTTTTTTCTTTTTTGAGTTGTAGCTATTGATGTTGATTTGTTTGGTTTCAGTATGCCATAGATAGAAATAGCCCGCTACATGGAGAGGCAGATTTCAATATATTGAGTTCTACAATGACAGCCTTTGAAAGGTCAAGAAACCTTGGAAGAAATATATTACTCTGGAGGATGACCATTTGTAGAAGTCTTAAGAATTTAAAAAATTAAGTTTTTATACCTCGATTATTTTCAAATAATAATCAAAACTTTGTGAAACTGCGGATTACTTCCACCAGCGGATGTCTGAAACCAAACAAATCTATATTAGCAGTGCTTAACAAGATTACGTACTATATATTCTCTCTCTATATGTAAATTCTTAGAATAATATTTTGTTGATGTAATTATCTAGCGACAAAATCTCGAGTTTCGTAGAAGGAAAATCATGTGTCCAAGCACAATAAAAATAAATCAAAGATGCTCGAATATGATACAGGGAGAATTACTCATAAAATCGCATGGATTTTCCATAGACGTGTTCATACTCATGGGTATTTTTTTCACAGCCTCAAGCACATGACCTTGAAAGGTAGTAGAAATTCTGAAGAGCAATGCATTCACTTCGTCCATACCAATCGAACGGAGTTCAAAATTATTTTGTCAGTAGTTGGGTGCGTTGTTGTACAGTGATGTTGCGGTTACAAAATGCAATCATCGACTAGAATTTCTCTGTATTCTAAATACCATACCATTTCGAAGTGGAAAACGCATCTAAATTGTCGATGACGAAACTGGAGTTTTAGTTGGGTCCCTAACAAATAGCGACGAAAGTTGGTTCTTTTTAAAAGATATTAAAAGACTATAAATCAAATATCATTCTAATCTTCAATATTCGAAAGAGGAAATGACATGATAAAAACAGCAACTGGTCATAGTCATTGGGAAAATAGGCTCTTTCTTTGAGAAAAGTTTATCCAATTGCAGAAGACGGAAACGCGATTAGTTTAAAAACATCCCTTCACTTTCAAAAGAGAACTGTTTAGCGGCGAGAATTTAGGGGAATTTTTTTTTTTTTTTTTAACAGAATGGTTATTTCATAACGATGCTACATCAAAAGAGACTGATCAGTAGTGAGAAAAGCTTGGGGTGGGGGGGAGGGGAAGTTAAATATTCCATTTCTTCGGAGTTTAATTAGGTTTGAAAATGGTTGTACAATGCGCTTTTGTTTTACACGTGGCGTTTCTGTAACAGCGCCAGATAACGCTAATTTAGGGATAAAACAACATAAAAGCCTGATGCATGCATAAGCAGTCCGAGAAAACGTTTGTACTTGATTTACCTTTAATATTTGCTTACTCTTTTTATTTATTTGCTGCAGATAGGGTTTTTTGCACACGTAATTCCTGAGGATTATACTGGAGTTTAGGTTTTGAAAATCAAGCAGGTTTCATTCAGATGTTTTTAGCTGCTATTCGTTCACTTAAGGCTCCCGTCTACCCGCCATTTTGATTTCATCAGCTTAATGTTAATCCTATGCAATTTCGACATGAATTCTCCCATCTTTATTATTTGAACTATTTGAATGCAATAAAGTGCATTTAAAAGAGCAAAAAATAATAAATGCTTCTGTGGAATTACTTTTTTTCTCCGATTCTTAAAAATATTTGAAAATATTCTTTAAAAACTGGAAAACTCAAAAACGAATAACTAAAATAAGAATAAAAATATTTTTAAAATCTTAGGAAAAAAGTAATTCCACTGAAGCATTGATTATTTTTTGCTCTTTTAAATGCACTTTATTGCATTCAAATAGATCAAATAATAAAGATGTGAGAATTAAAGTCAAAATTCCATAGGATTAACATTGAGTCCACGAAATCAAAATGGCGGGTAGACGGGAGCCTTAATAACTTACAAATAGTAAACTAATATTTGTAACTGATGGTTTGATCGATACGCGTTGTAATGATGGCGGTAATTAAATGATTCTTGTTAATTAAAATGGTAAGCCATATCTTTTACAAATCGAGCTCTATTAAAAAAAAAAAAAAGGAGTATCGAGTAAAATAAATCAGTGGCATATGTTTTACGTGTGCTGTAGAAGGAATGTTATAAAAACATTAGGATTGTCCAGAGAGTAATGTTTATTTTTAAAAGATACCAGGACATACAGGAGAAAATAAAATACCGAATTTAAGACTCTTCCATTTCATGTCATTTATGTTTTAAAATTATTCGTGGTGATTAGGGTTTTGTGTGTGTCTAATAATGATATTTTAAACATTTTATTGAACTATAAGAGTATTTTCTTAGTCAAAAAGTTTCTTTCCCTCTGAATTGAACATGGACATGATTTTTTCAGATATATTTGCATTTAGGTACCTTTTTAAAAAATAATATTCCATAATTATACAAAATATTTTGCTCTTGATATGTAAAACAATTCACAAAAAAGTGTAAACCAGTTTTCATAATGATACTACTGTATAATTTCTTTGAAAAAAATTATATAAAACTTTATTTTTATTTATTTATTTATTTATTTGAGCTTTTAATTTTTTTTTTCTCATATATAAAATTATTTTTTAAAATTTAGGTATTACTTCGAGAAAAAATATTTTTGGTTCCGTATATGCATAAGTACACTTTATAGAAGCATGAGAAAATTGGAGCCATATTGTGTAAATTTTGTTTAAAAAAATGGTACTAAATTCAAATATATCTCACATTTCGTGATGTTCATCTACGAGGAAAAAACCCTTTTGACCAAAAATTACTTTTATAATTCTGTAGTATGATTGAAATATCATTGTTAGGCACACTCAAAAAATCTAAGCTCTGAAAAAAATTGAAAAGATATTTATCACAAAAACAAGAATCTTAGATGTGGTAATCCCCAATTCCTCGCATGTCCTGGTTCCTTAAAAATCAATAAATGTTTTTGAAAAATGTACAAATTCACAAACGTGCATCAAACGCTATTTTCGGGCATCATCGCTCTTCCTTCACCATGGTCCTTGCGAACCGAGAGATGAGTTTTTCCATATTTTCGCCAAAAAAATCTCCCGCAGCCTCTTTGGTCCATTGTTTGATGACACTCTGGACCTCATCGGTGGCCGAAAACCTTACCCCACTCATAAGCAACTTCAGAGAGGTGAAGAGATGAAAATCTGAAAGTGCCAGACGAGGGCTGTGAGAGGGGTGGTTGATAATGTCCCAACCTATTGAATCCAAGAGTTTCTTTGTGGTGTTGGATGCGTGAGGACGTGCATTGTACAACAACAAACACACTATTCATTCATATTTTCCTTCTTTTGTTCTGTATAAGTCCTCCCTGCCGTTTAAAAGTTCCTCAATACCGCTCGACATTAATTGCTTCCATCCAGGGACAAAAATTTAATGAAGGAAGTCCCTTTACGATTCTAAAAGACAGAGCCTATAATCTTTTCAGCCGAAGCAATGAGTTTGAGTTTTTCTCTGAAAGATTTACACTCGCAACATTATTTGCACGCGTTCGAGACACCATTTTGTCAAAACTCTGGAATGGAGCATTTCTCTTAGCGAGAAGAAATCGCATTACGCTTGTAACGTTGATTATTCGCGTACCATTCCTCGACTAACATCTGCGTTTATTTTGTGATCTTTATATTTAAATTTTCTATTCCTTTCCATCCAAATGAAATGTGATTGCGCAAATTTAGTTCAACATAAGAGGAGTAGCGAATGGATTGAAAGCAATACACTTAACAGCGACGGAGAATTTAATATAGAGATAGTAATGAATTATAGAGTAGTGAAAAGTAGGTTGATGGCGTATGAATCAGGCCGATAGAAGTTGAGGGTAAACTATATTAATTCCAGTTATGTAGGAATGTAGGAGCTGGCCAGAATCTCCAGTAATTGTGATTTAACATACTCAAACCAGAGTGGGTGAGTAAGAGATAACTTCAATATTCCTTTTAAATTGAGATTAAACGGCGTTGAGGATTTATAGATTGAGATAGAGAGACTATTTACTAAACATCCATAAGTGAAGCGTAAATAAAAGTATTTCATTTATATCTAACGTCTCTTTACCGAATTGTGTGAATTTCTAATGCTTTGATTTTCATCCCAATACTCGTTTTAACACTGCTCTACAACAAGAATTTTCAATCAGCTGAGAACATTCTACTGCCAAGATTTTTACCTTGAACGCAGAGGTACCAATATTGTTGAAAAGCATTCTTTGAGCTCCAGAGACTTACTTTCTGGAAATCCCTCGTACCATGCATGCGTGTCTCATAAACAAGTTCGGTGGCGAGTATTTTTCTCGCCATATCGGGTTACGTTATCTGTATCACGGAAGGAGGAATACTGTTGATATTAGAATGCCTGTGGCGTTTCGAACCCTCTATCGGTACGAAGAAAAGTTGACAGGTCGTTTTTTGCTGTGCTCTTATCGACTAGGCTGAAAGAGACGTCCCAATCGGGCTAGTTTTAAGGAGTTTCAACTTCTGACGTTGTTGAAGAAAACTGCGGCACAAGTTATGCGGACCGTCGCCAATAACCCTCTTGTTGCTTCTCAATGCGAGGTTAATAAACACTCGCAATCACACATTCAATGGAAAATATTGCCAAAACATTAAATCTTATTCGGCTCATTGTTGACTAAATTAGGTTACTGAGTCAAAAAACTCTTTAATGCCAACAATAAGTTAAGGAATGATTCTTAGATGTCCATTTCTACAATAAACTAACATATTCAATGTGCGCCACATTTTAGCTTAGTCATTTTCGACATTTGATCTTGAAGGAGACGTCTCAATCGCTTAATTTCTGGCAAGATTTCATTTTCTTCTATCTCATCAAAAATCTCCACGAGGTATGAAATGAGATTCGGAAGTTAACTTAAGATTCTTCAGAGGCCGATCAAATGCCCGGGGCGGTCCCCCCCCTTCGGTATGAACCCTGCAGAGTCCTCTGCTTCAATTGTTGAGAATGCAAATTCAAATAATTAAAACTACACCTATGGTAAATAAATTAGTATGTGTTTCTCAGCGTTTTATAATTATTTTGTAATTAAGTTCATATAAAGAGACATCAGTTTAAAATATAGTCTTTATAATTATCCTTATAAATACCACACTTCCATTTCAAGAACTTTAAATTTGTTTTTGGAATACTATATTTATTCCAGTTAGTTGTTCTAAGAGTGAAATAAAGTTAGCGCTTAGAGTTATTTCGGTTTCCAACACCAACAACAAGTGAAGATAAAAGCTTGTTAATCTGTAAACTTCTTCCCACAACTCAATCATTACATTTTCATTTCATCAGAGAACGACGTTAAAAATATACAGGAGTTCTCAAAATTAAGTATACTCAACTTTTCTAAACATCTACACCTACTTTCCTTCTTAAACATGTAAAAAAAATATTAAAGACTTCTGTAAATTTAATATTTATAAAAAAAAAAAATGCGCGTTACAAAATGTATTAGAGAAAGAAACAAAGACGAGGAACAGATAATGTTTTAATTACCATAATTTTTATGTTGAAGTTATAGATTTATTAGTCACAAAATTGTGTATAAACCTAGAAAAACTACTCAATTTGCTCAAAAACGAATAAATTAATATTTCATTGCATATTCATCGATATTTGGAACACCTTCCAAACGGTGTGCTTTGATTTGAAAGGGTTTATGTAGTTTCACTGAATATTTTTACTCATTCTTCTTCCAATAATATTTATAAGTGTTTTTGCTCCTAATATTATACTAGTCAACAGATTTTTCAAACTTGAACTACAATTTTTTTTTTTTTTTTTTTTTCAATATCACAATGGCATTGAGATTTTGAGGTGGTGTATGCAATTGTGTGTTTTACAATAGTACAACAACCATAACTTAATTTTAGCTGCATGTTTTGGTTCGTTATCATGTTGAAACATACACTGCGAACCTCTTAACCTAATTTCCAACGAGTAATATAAAGATCAACTTTAAATTATTCTTCGTAGTATATGTAAGCATTTTATTTTATCCACGGCTGCGTCAATAAAAACTGGTTTTTCGGCGCCTTTCGCAGACATACTACACCACACGAGAACCAAATTACCTCATATTGACAGTGCGAATGGTGTTTGGAACGAAGTGTAGTTCAGAGTAAGGATTCCGCCAAACGTGCCATCGACCATCACTTCCAAAAACATTGAATTAACTTTCATGACTGAATATTACTTTATTTTAGAAATACTAAGGTTTTAAAATGCGAGGTGTGGCTATTAAATGACGAGACTGACGCTACTAGAATAGAAGTACACATGCATCAAACGCTAGCGACCGACAACAGTTTAGAGAGAAGCCTTCTCTTTCGAATGCAGTGCTTCTCGCTTCTGTAAAAAACCCATAGCCTTCGTTCTCATTAGAGGTATTTTTTGGCTTCAACGGAAAAATTATAAGAGAGCAACTAATTGTTGTGAAATTTCACATGAAACTTGGAATACACCTCTACTGAAACCTACAATTTGTAGAAAGAAATGTATGGGAATGAAAGTTTATTGCATTCCCGCGTTTTTGAGAGGTTCAAACGATTTCAAGATGGCCGAGAAGACGTTGAAGAGGATCCTCCTCCGAATGGCCGAATTTTAATATTAATTTCTATTCAGGATTTTCCCATCTTAAATATTTTTCTCCTGGAAATCAAATATTAATACCTTAAGGAAACAAAAATACTATACTGCGAATCATCACAATGAACGTCATGTTAGGAAAATCGTAATTTTTATACGGTATATACACAATTTTAAGATCCTGAAATTTCGAGCTTTGTTAATTAAAATATTATCAATTCTTCATTTTTTTTTTTAATCTAAGTATTTAATAATATTATTTTTAAGTCAGAATTTTTAAGTAATTTTCTTTAATATTTAAGTAAATTAAAGCATTTAATAACATTATTTCTTAGTCCTTAAAAACAGGGAGGGGTGTTTACTCCATTTTTGAAGCAACTGTAGCCCGTTCCCTCGGCATTTTTATTTTCAAAATATGGGCGTGGCCGCGGTTACCTAGTAGTCTCGGCCAGGAATTTTCGTCGAGTCGGGGGTTCGAACCTCGGTGAAACTAAAGACTTGCTGTGCAGACGGGCTGATGCACGTCAAATCTGTCGTAGCTCCAAGTTTTCCCGTTGGAGTGGTGTGGAATTTGGGATAGGTAGGTGGCAGCTCGGGCATCGTTCTCGTCACTTTAACGAGGTTCAAAATTACGAGATTTGGCACTCATACCCCTTGTGTAGTGCGACGTTAATAAAACCAGTCAATCAAAATATATGCAAATGAGCTCAGCATGCCAGAGAGGGGCAGACATTTTGAACATTTGTTGTAAATGTTGTCTTAAAATTTTCATCTACGTTACGTTAGAAGTGCCATTAGCATGAAATTCTTTTAAATTTCATTGTTTTTTTTTCGTTATATTCACGAGAACTTTTAGAACAACTGGTGTTATAAATATTTTTAGAATATATATCATATATAAAATCATACATCAATTATATAATATTTCAAAAGGCATCTAAACTCTAACAAATATTAATTTTTGTAAAAAATACTACTGTTGAGATATATTTGAGTAATTCCTGTTGGCTCGAGTTGGCGATATCACGTAATCATTTTGCGCCAAATATTTAATATACAAAAACCCGACTTCTTAACGGATAGCGGGCGTTCCTGGTCTCAGAAATTCTGGATAAATCATTTTAGTCTAATGCTTAACATTTTAATGGTAAAATGTTTTTTTCTACAAATTATTATTTTATAATTCATTCATAAACTGTTGTATAACTTAAAATATTGTTAAAAATGGTAGTTCTATTGTTCGAACTTCGCCGTGTACTTGATTGTGATTTTTCTCCGATGCGACATCTTGTTGTCGTTGTGTATAGTCCCAAATAAAATACAAAAAACGAATTTAAGAAATCTCATGAATTAATTTATTTGTCCAGTCTCTCATCTTCAGAGATGAAATAATAAAATAGCATTTCTTTTAACATTCTAAAGGATTATTTTTTATTAGAATATAAATTATTTGTTAAGTTTTGTCTTCTCGAAATGTTAATGTATAGGACCCGAAATTGAAACTATTTTTCCTGTAATAAAACACACGAACATTTTTTTTATGTTCTGAAATCATTATCTTTCAAAAAGTAGCGTGTTTTATAATGTTACTTAATTCTATCTGAAGCAATCCCTTTTTTCTGGTGTAAAATATGCTCCACATTTTGTCTTTTCTACTGTTATGCTAATGGATTCTGAAAATATATGTTAAATTGATAAATGGCATGTTTTTGGAATGTGTTCTTAAATTTTGAGACTACAGGCATGAGACATTAGTCAAAGTCTTAAATAGACTACTTTAGCTAAGGCTGTCCGCGTCTAACTTGATCAGAAACTTCAAACTTAGTCCAGACAGAAAACTATTCCAATTTTGTTGAAAGCTTATAACACAACACGTATATGCGTTTACGACGTTGTACTCTTAAGATTTAGAAACACTAAAAAAATTTATTTTTCACATGAATACTTATAATTTAAAGACCGTTTAACATTATAGCAAAGGAGACGAAACAGGGAACACATTTTATATTAGAAAAAAAAAATAGGCATGCTGTTCTTTAAAGGATAGTGAAGTCAGAATAAAAAATAAATATTCGAGGCCTTTTTTTTATCAGAAAAAGTGTTCCAATTTCGAGTTCTATTCTTCAACATTTCGCTAAGACTACTTTAAAATCAAAGAAAATTTGTTTATAACAGCTGAGACAAAATTGATAATTCACTCACAGCGGCTGATTATCATATTCAGTGTTTATACAAGCAAAAATAATCTGTAGAGGCTATAAATTGATCGAGAGTTTTAATAAATTTAATATAATAAATAATGAGGTTCATAATTATGTTACAATAATCCAATTTTTTTATTTTATTTTTTACAAAGATAAATATTAAAAGAAGGAATCATTAATTTTCAAAGTGTGTTAAAAAGTAGGCGAGCAAATAGAACTAACAATCACTACTTTTACTTTGCTTTCGATTGAACTGCCTTTTCAATTTAATTTCTCATTAGGTTGGATAATGCACGTTTCTCGAATTCAAAACAGAAATTTTCTTTTGTAAAGAAATCGGTTTCTTTTTCTTTTTAAATCGACTGAGTTGAAAAGGGAGGAAAAAAAGATGATTAAAATGCATGATATCAGTTTTTAAAGGTCGCTGACCATTCAAGTATTCTATTAAAATTAGAACTCTTGCAGGTACCATAGACCCACGAGATGTTAGGGAGAAATAATCCGGTTTTTCAATTTCAGAACAACAAAGAATTCTCGGGTAAAGCGACGAATGGAGGTCAACGGCGTAATGACTTAACCGCTCCAAGGAATCTGCCAAGAAATGGCGAAAAAATGAATGAGTATTGTTTAGAAAAATGATGAAAAATAAAAAGGTGTTTTTCAAGTTCGCTCATATTTGAGGTTTTACTATTTAAATAAATAAAAAAGTAATGACATCGATTCCGACCAGTCCAGTTTGAATATCACAAACACGAAATTTTGTGGCAAAATCTTATTTTAGAATTTTTCGCAGTGTATGAATTTTTGTGTTTTCGCAATTCTTGTTCTTTTTGTTTTTGAATAATGTATTCCGATGGAGGCCATAAGACTTTTTAAATTCCTTTAACTCAAAATAAATTAGAATATTATAGATTTTGATATACTACGTGTAATTTACAAGTTACTCAACACATATTCTGATATTTAAGAATTTTCTTCTTTTTGTTCAAAACCGACAAAATTATTCAGTGTCTTCATTTTTATTAACATATGATAACATGTTATTTTAAGAAAAGGGCGTCAACAAAAATGCGTGGGCATTAAATAAAGGATACGTTATGTTAGGTTCATTAAAGATTCACATTATAATACATTATGATTATAATAATTACGTTTAGTTTGCTTTAAGGTATATTTTCATTGCTAAAGCACATTAAATTTACATTGCTAAGATGCATTTATTTACATTCCTAATACTAATTTTGATATTTTATCGTCTGCTTTTACTTTAATATTCGAACAGAATGTTATTGTCTACTTTAATATTTTATCGTTTGCTCTTTTATTATAATATTTAATTTAATAATTAATTTTTATAACGCAATCGTCTGTGTTATTCTTTTTGTTGTTAACATTGGCAATGTATTCGTATATTCTAGTATTTTGTTTGAAAAAATAAAAAGGCATTAGGAATTTGAAGAATGCATTTTCATTTCTTGGTACTTGTTTGTTATAGCGGCGCCCTTTAAATTACGATTACGCCAAGTCGTCGCCAAACTCGTGAAGCCTATCTTTTGATACAACTTACTTGGCGATATTTCTTAGACTTTTGGTGATTCATCATCGGGCGCCGCTATAGTAGACAAATACCCTTTTCTTGATAGTAATTGCATTTGTGGATCCTGGATCTCGGAAGTACGTTTACTTTACGCTAATTTATTTTCATTTAGGCGAACCAGGGATATAGATTGGGGAAATGATGGCTACTTAATTTTAAGTCTCGAAACTTTCATTATCGAATGAGTTCGCTACCAATAGCAAAGGCCTTTTATGACCTGAATACTCGTAAATCTATTTTTTTAAAAAAAATTTGGCCCATGTTGAAATGAAATTAACAAACCTAGTCCCAAGTTTTTTTGTTTTTTGTTTTTTTTCCTTTTTTAAAATATGCTTTTACATGAACAAACCTTCTGCAATTTTAAAAAAAAACTATTTTTGATATTATTGAAAAATTTATTATGGTCTTTCCAGACTGCAAAGCAGTTTTCCTTGGCTGGTTTTATAATTGTACATTTACTAGTTACAAAAAACCATATGTAATAAATAATTTAAGGTAAAGCGATTGATAAACTATTAAAAAAATCTGTAAAAAATATTCTTTAGAAGGTCAGCAACTGTATGCTTGGATAACGTCACGCTTATCTTTCACCAATAATAATTGCTACTTTTTCATTTCGCTGGCGCAAGCGATAAAGTCGCTAAAAATGATACAACCGCCGCCACAGGGAATACGTGTTTATTGTGTGTTATCGCCAATAAAATCTGCTTGGCGAGATTTGTGCCGAAGAAATGGAAAAGTATCTGATAATTTATATAAAATATAATAAAAGGTAGAAAATATATTAAATATCAGTACATATACTATACATGGATTATTTTCTTAATAACGCACAAAGATGAAATCCTATTTCAGTGGGGCTGCTTGGCACTATTTCAAAAATCACGCCAAACTGTACCTTTTTTTTATTGATTTTATAGGGTTGCTAGAAAAGCTCTGTTGGGTTACCATTTTTAATGAGAACCTACTTAGCAACTTATCGACCAAAAAATGTCACCGAGCACACCCAACCCATACGTTATTATAAACTTCGGCTCTACTTCGGTATATGCCCGACCACCAACCTTCGTTTTTTTTTCGCCAAATCGGGCGATTAGGCCTAACATGGCGACCAGTCAACCCGCTATTTGGCGAGAAATGACTGGTCGCCAAAAAAAAACAAAATGGCGGCTTTCGGGCATATACCAAAGTAGTTCCTAAACTTCTGTAAACTGACTAATTGAATCTGTTGAAAATGAATTTCATTAGATACATTTTTCTGACTCCATAAGTATGAAAATCACAAATTTAATACATAAAAAATTATTAGCTCAAATTATGCTTGGCAAATTTTGATAACAAAAGTTGGAATAAACATTCTCAGCTTGCGAAATGAAAAATTACGCATTTCACGAGATCCGATATCTCGTCTTGTGAGTTTGGTTATAGATGTTGCCATACTGTGTCATCATAAAGGGTAGAAAATAAGAATGCTGCTTCTTAAGGTAACTGAGAAGTCTTTGAAAAGGAAAATAAGCTTATTTCACGCCAAGTTTAATTTTTTATTTTTTTAAAATTTAAAGCAATAGAACGAAATTTTTATATTTATGTATATAGTTGTGCATCTATTTATGCAAAGCAAAAAATGTTTTAAGCATAAATAATTATGTATTAGGAATCAATAACCAATAGCCGTGTTTACATTTGTAAGTTATATACTTACCCTTAAAAACATCTTCCATAAAGTATACTACATTGACAACTTTAAAATTTGCAAAATATTTATACACATAACACTTTATTTTCTGAATATACAAGTAATCATACTTTCAAACATTAAATTCAATAACATTTTAAATTTTACGATTCTATAGCTTCCCATAATGTTTATACAAATATAGTGAAATACTCGAATTCTGGGAGTGTTTCCCAGAAAAAGGTTATGATCATTGTATAAATAGAAAATAACCTCATTTTTTTTTTTAAATTTGTTGATTGATGTGATGGATGTAAGGCCACAAAAACCAAATAACCTCATTTTGTGGTGTGGAAAATATGAGAACTACGGATAAAATAGATATTGAGGAATGTGTACGAGACTATACTAAAAAATAACATTTTGAGGAAAACGCAAATACAGAATATTTTCTTTACGGCGTTGTGAGTTGCTTACAATTTTAAAATTAAACTTTGTAAGCTTGTGCGATATGTTGCTGTTGACGCATGTGTGCGCCTCCTACCAGCTCTATGTGAAACTCTGCAGAAGCTGCGCGACTTTCAGCTACGTCGGATGTGAGTAAGCATTATCATGCCAAAGTCCACACTTATATTATTTATGATTGTTAAATTTTAACAAAAAATTAGTCGAAAGACTTGGTCCGTCGAAAGTTATAATTCGCATTTTATTCAGGAACAGTTGTTATCAATCGTATGTTTGTTTGAACTGACTTCTGATTAGAATAATAGGAATCAATCTGTTTTAGTCAGAAGTGTTTCAATCGGTGCTAGTTAATTTGTAAGTTAAGACATTATTTTTTTTTAAATTGTGAGCTGAGTTAAGAGGGATTCGAGAGAGAAAGAGATTTTGCATATTCAGTGATATTAGATAACAAAGTGCTTCGTCCTTTTTTTCTGACACCTCTTCAAATGGATTTGTGAGTTTATTGACTATTTAATTAGATTTTAAGGTGTCTGTGGAATTCAACAATGAAAGGCAAACACCACAAACTTAATATCTTCAGAGTAACATTTATTTATCGCGTCAAACTAGTATAATGTACAGGTAGAACATCAACACTTGTCAATGCATATGAAACAAAATAAAAAAAAAATAGTATATGTTTAAACATTTAAAAAATCATGTAAAAATAAAACTTACATTTCATTTTTAAAAGTGGTGAAGATTCCGAAAAAAATTCTCAAAAAATATATCTGAAAAAGCAAAGAAAAATTGTGGAGGATAGATTTTCCACTCCTTTCACACATCAACGAAGAATCTTTAAAATATTTGCAGTAATGTGACCAACAGTGCGAATTTTTATAAAGGACAGGCACGCGAACTTTCAAATTTTGTATATTGTATATGGATAGCGCATTATATAATCAAAAGCTTATATGAATGAAATTCATTAAAGTTATTGCGCGCATATGTAAAACCAGCAGAGGAAATGAAAATAATTTTTTTTTTCTTTATCTTATAGTAGGGCCCGCAAATAATGGCCCGCCATCTGTTTTTAATCCATCCTGCAGGTTCGTAAAGTTTTCTCATGAAAAAATTACAAGAAGACACATTAAAGTTACAACGGCGTCTTTCGGATCTGGACGCAAATGCTTAAGATGTATCCACATTCCATAATCTATTCGGCTGTACAATTCAAGGAGCACCTCTCGGCCCCTCAAGTGGAAGTGGAGACTCTTCAAAATGTAACGAACATCAATGTTTGAAGGTATGGATCCATCCCATTTCTATAAGTGTCTTTCGGAATATAAATACGGTCAATTAAAATCATATAACACATCGATCAATAACTCCCGAGACTAACCCAGAGATGGCGCTCGTAGTAAACCAGTAACCAGGTCTTTCTATAGTACTAACCTTTGCTTGAAACGTGTCAAAATTTTAAGTCGATCGGACCAGGAAAAAGGTTTTTTGAAGTGAAGTGAAAAAGGTTTTTTTCCAAGTGGGTGCCGCGATTGCTTTCGATGGAACAAAAACAGCAACGAGTCGATGATTCAGAAAGCTGTTTATCGCTATTTACTCGCAACAAAAAAGATTTCTTGCGAGAAAAAAAAAAAAAAAAGAAAAAAAAAAAAAAAAAATTGGGGAGGGGGAAAAAAAAAAAAAAAAGATTTGGAAAAGCGTTGGAACGATTGTATCACCCTAAAAGGTGATTAACAAAAGGTGTTATGTTGATGAATAAAAAAAAATTTTGCAAAAAAATGTTGTTTTCAATGTTAGACTCGGGAGTTATTGATCGATGTGTTATGCTCCGAAATTTATATCTATTTTCGGGATTACTTACCAATGTAAAAGGGTGTTTCCGAAAATGATGTATCAAAAATCACATTATATATACAAATCATTATCAACAAAGTAACATTTGCAAAAAGCTTCACTGATAGGAAATACTCATTTCCAACTCCAGTATGATGAAATATTACCCCAGGAAAAAAATTTATTCATATCAATAGAACAAAGTTTAATCATCTCTATGACACCTTTACTAATGAATGGAAATATTTTTTTTAGTGTGTGTTAGCATGTGTATATAAATATTTTGTAAAATATCACTAGTCAATAAAAACATTTGAAACTGCTTTGTTGTTGCACTTCACACAATATGGCCCTTTCCAAAAAGAGTGTGCCAAATCCTGTCTTAGAATATGTAGCTGGAAATGACACTTTTCGGGGTGACAGGGGAGTTGTTTTGTTCAGTCGATAACACTTCGTACAGATTCATATCGTCATTTCCCGCTGTGATTTTCAACAGGACGCATCGCTGCTTGCATTCAGAGATAGAAGATCTGATGCAAATGGAAAGAGATGCGTCTCCAGGATGTCTTTAGCCGCAGGAAATGCCCGGGACATGGCCGGAATTTCTGGAAGTGTACAGATAACCAAATGTCGAAGATATGAATGTTCGAGTTGACCGCCTGTAAAAACAGGATTCGTCGAAAAGTGTCTTGGAAAAATTCCCGCTTCGCTATCAAAGTTCTGGATCATCCAGTCGCATTAAGCAATCAGTCAAAAAATCGTCAGTCAAACGAATCTTTTTATTCTACCTGAGAATAATCTAAATAATATTTTATAACAAATGTGGAGCGATTACAAGCCTAAGTCTTAACCCATTGGCTGATTAATGTTTTCTCCATATTTCAATATATATTTACTATACAGTTACAAGAAAAAAAGATTTTAAGAAAACTAAAAGAATTGAAAGAAAAAGAATCTAAATTCCTCCTCAGAGAGGTACTTCTTACAGTGTTTACGTTAAATCACCGCCTGTAAGGAATGGTGATTTATCCAATTACACAGTGATGTATTTGGAGAAATCACCTAAATCATTTGCTTGTAACTCGCGATTTATCGACATTAATCATATATGTTACACTCAGTTCAATAGATCTATTTCGCAGCTTTCCAATAATCTATAAAATGTCATCGCGTTTTGATGGAAAAAATAGGATCACTAAGAAATTGCAGATTCTCAGTCCGTCTCACAGCCGATAACGTAATAATGGATTTTAAATGTGTGGTCGGCAGCCAGCCGGCTCTTTAAGCCTATGGATTAAACAAAGATAATAACTGAAATTTCTACTTATCTCAATAACAAATAAGAAGGATCCGACTAGGAATACACTTAAAAGGAAAGTCGACTAACTTCATTTGGAAAAAACCAGATCGTAAAATTACTAGGCTAGGCGGAGCAAACTCGATATTACGATAAACAAAAAACAGGTAGGCAGAAATAATTTTACATTATATATGTGTGTGTGTGTGTTACAAAAATTTAGGGTAATTAAAGTTTTAGAGGATTTTTATTAGATTTCTTTAACTCCGGGATTGGTTTCAATCATTGCCACGGGGTTTTAGTTTCGATTCCAGTGTCGGGTCCTTTTCTTTGGTGTGCCAAGTTTAATTACGTGTGGGAATTTAATAA
The DNA here is from genome assembly GCA_019974015.1 of Nephila pilipes. Lineage (NCBI taxonomy): Eukaryota > Metazoa > Arthropoda > Arachnida > Araneae > Nephilidae > Nephila > Nephila pilipes. Next base: position 226,365 of record BMAW01117337.1, on the reverse strand, counting down.
GTTTACGCTAAAAGTTAGTTCATCTGGCTTCTGCATTATAAAATTTAGCACTCTATTCAAGCGCACCCCTTCTCTTCTCGCATGTAAATGTTTCGAGATGAGAGGAGTGGATGAGTTGATTCTGACTACTTGCAGCTCTATTCCTCGTATTATCGATAAAGAATAAGTTTGAGTTTTAAAAGGTCTGCTGTCTCTGATATGACTACTAAATAATTTAAGCCAATTTGAATGTATCTCGGAAAAAACCAAGAGTAAGATATATTTTTATATATGTGTGTACATGTTTGCATATTTACACAAAAATATTTACTTTTAAATAATTAACGTAACATAGAACTGGTTAAATTTTCTTCTAAAGTGGCGAATGAAAAATCTTTTTCTGAGATAATATTTCATCATACTGGAAAATTGACTGGACAGTTAATTATAATAACCTCTATTGATATTTTACATATTTCATTTTTGAAAATGTCGTTTCACATCGGTAAGTATTCCCAAACACAAGTAAAAATCCCCGAGCATATGACTTAATTAACCCTATTTATCTTTCGAAATTATTTATAGAATTAAATTGGATCCATTTCTTGTGGGCCGCGGTAGCCTAGTGGTCAAGGTTGTGGACTAGCGGCCGGCGGTTTTCGTTCAGTCGCGGGTTCGATCCTTGGCCGCCAAAGACCCACCGTGTAGCCGGGGCTGATGCACGTTAAATCTGTTCGGGGCCCAAAGTCCTCCCGTTGGCGTGGTGTGGATGTTAGGAGAGGGGGTGCCAGCTCAGGTGTCGTCCTCGTCACTTGACCGTGGTTCAAAATTACGAGGTCCGTCGCCAATAGCCCTCGTGTTGCTTCTAGTGCGACGTTAAAAAAACTAAACTAAACTAATGGATCCATTTCTTTAACAAATCTTTTGTAATGTGTCATCTATTTGCAGATGTATCACTTCCTTGTAAAAGGCTTAAAGAAAAATCGTCAATTGTTCAGCTGAATGGATTTTGAAATATGGAAGTGTCTTTAGCACTTACATCAATATTAGAAAATGCTGTTGTAATTTGCTTATAAATCTCAGTAATTGCACCACTACGTAGTTTAATTTATTTATTTTTCTAGTGAAAACAATTTTAAGACGCTGACCAGGGTAAAAACTGACGGTGGGCCGTAGTGTGCCGGTCCCTTTAACATTCTCAAAACAACGCGTGTTCAACGCATTTGCTATTTCTTTCCGTCGGTAAACATGCTAATACCTTCAGTCTCTTTACCTCCTTTACCCTCATTCACTACACTTCTTGTGTTGTGAAGCTAATTTACATGAGTCACGGTTCATTCTCAATGCCAGGTTCTCAATTCAAATAGCGTCATAAAGTGGTCCAAAAGGTCAGTTAACGGAGGAAACGAGTGAGAGCCCATTATAAACCCTTTTGGACTGTATCTGAGATCTCCAATGCGGAAAATGGCAGTCATGAGATCATGGTCACGAAATTCGTTTCATGTGATATTCAAGACCAGTCGTGGGTTCTCTTCCAAAGAGTGTCGCGCGAAATAAAGAGGTGCTGTTACTCGGTAAATTCTAATGGGGTACTAAGTATGGTTACGTGTTATGGTACTTAGGAGAAGTGTCGTTCTCGTAATTTGATGGTGTTTAAACTTCCAAGATCCTTCATCATTAGACCTTTTGCAGTTGTTGGCAGAGCGCCCTAATTCAAATAGAAATTAATTTTACTTTCCAATTATATTTTAGTTTCTTACTCTTGGGTGTAACATTTTCACTAACATGTTTAGAGGCAAAAAATAATTATAATAATTAATTTTATTTCTCTATTGCATTTTACAATTTAATCGAATATCTTTAAAGTATATATATATATATATATATACTTTAAATTACGTACGTTAATTGTGCGAGAGCCATAATTCGCTAAATTTTGCATGTTTTTATATATTTTGTTTACTTATCTTAAACAAAATGTATGATGTCTTATGAGGAAAGTAATTCAAAATAATGTTTTTTTTTAATAAAAATGAGTTGCTTTATTTAATTGTTTATATTACTAGTTTGTTGAGTAGTCGTAGAAACGAAAAATCTGACTTTGTCGAAATTCGCACCCAGCTAACGGAAATGAGCCAACACGCGCGTGTACTAGAAATAATAACAGAATACCGTAGATAATGCACACATAAAAATAACAGTGGGAGGATAATGTTACTTTAACCTTCTAACTTATATGTTGAGTATTTTGAATGCAAGCCTTATACAAAAAGAAAAATCATGAGAATAGTTTTGAATTCCTGTCGAGTATCCAAATCATTCATACAATTCGCTTTCAATCACTGGAATGTCTGGATGCATATCATCATCCTCACACACTTTGTATGCTGGTTTAGATGTTCTCTGCCATCCCTTAAATTTTTGCTCATGAGTTTCGAAACATTCTATATGCTCTCTTCATACAATTATTTTTCATTTCGACTTATTGACGGATTTTGAATTTCGGATCGGTTTGTGAACGGGGAAATAAAAACGGCCTATACACGATCACTTACATTCGTAAATACACAGCATATGTTTGTATGTTTACATTTCACGTTTGGGGTACAAACCTGAGGTTATATTTCGACGACGACCTACATAGAAAAATGTTACCTTCTTAGAACTGCACCCTCGCAAACGTTTATTTGAATATCACAACGAAACGCAAATAGCCTGTTTCTGTGGGAGCCATCGTAGGACGAAAATGTGGAATTGAACGCGGGCGTTTGGTTTATTCGGTATCACACTTTCAGGCGAGAAGCGACGATCAGGAAACATCATCAGATTGCTATTGACTCTTTCTGCAGTGCGAAAAAAAGAATACAAAAGTTATACAAAGTTTTGAGCAAGATTTGTTTGGATAAAATCAGATAAAATATTAAATACTACGTATCACGAAAATTGACTGGGAAACTATTATTTACGATGAGCCATTGTTCAGCTAATTCAGAATAATGAGAAAAAAATATGTATTTATATATAAGAGTTAAATGTTTCATGTTTTTGTTACTTGCTCATTAGTTTTATCATCGTTTGATCTATTGTTCCCCCCTTTCCCTCCCAAACTAACACTTAAAACAAAAACGAAAAAACCTGTACGAGAAATACTGTGCACCTGTTTGAAATACTGTGCACGAGTCTTGAAAGAAAGTATTTTAAAACGAGCTAACTCAAAGCAGATAAAGAAGCGGAAAGAATTTCGAAACAGGTGAAATCACTGAATAGAACAGAAGCATACGCTGACGCTACCTTAAATTTCAGGAAATATTCGTTCTGGAAATAGGAGCACTTCTCAGAAATATTTAATTCCAAACGACGCGGCACCTTTACTGCCGATTCATCTTTACTCTCGTTTTAAAAACAATAAAAATGCAAAGTATGTTCAGTCTTCACAAAATTTGTAAAGTGCTTTTAAACGTAATGCACATGCAACTTTCCAAATAAATGAATAATTCAACAGACGCACGCTATTTTATGAGACATAAAAGACGTAGACTTCGGTACTCTAAAATACAGGACATAATTTAATTTTAAATTAGGCTCTGTTTACAGACAGTTATAAAAATTGCTTATAGTTTTAAGAAGAGATTTCCTCGTCTTTCGGTGTGTCTTAAATCAATAAAAATGAAATTTATAACTTAAAGTGCAGACGGTAATGTATATTTCAAGTGACTGTTACATTAGAAGCAAAAATAAAACGATTGGTTCGAAAAATGGAAAGTCTTTAAATCTCTTTTTAAAATTTTTTCTCTGAAGATAGTATCTATTCTCTAAATATTTGTTACTATTTCCCTTGTATACCAATTTTTTTTCTTCTCAGTATTAGGATTTAAAATATTTTCTAGAGTTCTCTTTAATAAACAGGAACAATCTTTATTTTTTTTCACATATATTAAGACTATAATTAAGTATTTGTTCTTGTTCAAAAGAACAGAGATAAATTTCAACTAAGGTGACTTCGAACATGCTTGAAAGCACTGGACATTAAAATAGGGAATCAAGAAAGAATCGTTTTTTCTGACGCTAATTGGCGGCGAAGATTGTGGCGCTGCATAACAATTATGTTTGTGTGATAAGCAGATGTCTGGTGCAACTACTATAACCTTACTTATGAATGTTTGTTGCCTAAACACCTGTGTGACGACGTGTACCCCCCCCGGTGGTATATGACGTACATTATTCATAGTCAATGGTGCACGTCAATGTAAAAGTTTAAGTTGAGAACTAAAGCTTCACGCATTGTAAGGAGTAAAGTTCAAGTAAAAAGTTTCTGCGGATGATGTTTTTTCACCCCGTAGCGAGAGAGGAGGGTGGTTGACCTTGAATGACAGGAATGATTTTAACTCTCGATCTATCGGACCGAAGAAAATTTGACCGTTGGGCTCTTGCCCACCAGACCAAAAGGAATTCCCCTCTGACTAGTCATTGAGGTATTTTAATTTCTGTCGTCATCGTTGAAGAGAGCCACCGAGTACTCTCCCTCCAGTATCATTGAGAGGATACGAACATTTTGAATAATATTTAAGAGAATGTTATTTTTCCAGCCATTTCTGCAATTAATACACATCCCTGTCCTGTTAAAGGAGTTTCGCTATGGACAATTTCCATTTGGTTTCATCGGCTGTCTCTAGTTGAGATGGTAAGTCTATTTGACCCTTGTGTCGTAGCCTGTATATCAATAGAAGAGATTGATGAGTTGTTTTAGTTAGACACACAGACACAATTTTTTTGCATTGGGGTACATGTAACCTGCGGTTCTAGGCTGAGCTGTCATCTGTGTTGAAGTGCGGGGACATAATTACGACATGTGATTTGTTCGCACCATCTTTGCTGTTGTGTTTTTTACTCCATGTCGGGAGAAGACAGTTGACCTTCAGAATCGGTGGCGTTTCAAACTTTCAATCTTTAAATCCGAAAAAAGTTGTTCTGATGCTTTTTGCAGTGCTCTGATCAACTAGACCAAAAGGGCTTTCCCTTCAGATTAGTTTAAAGGCGTATGAATTCCTGTCGTCGTTGTTGAAGAGAGCAGTCGCAAAGTTGAGAGTTAAGTAAGCGAGTATCAGGAAAGTTCATACATCAGGTTATTCGCGAACTTTCCCTAAATTGACATATGGGGCTCATATATGATTTTATAATTGAAGTAACTACTTTCCTATAAAATGAAACGTGACTGTGTAAATCAGATGAGGGTAAGAAGGGCATTGAATTAATTTGAGGATGGTGATATATGAGCGAAATGGAATTGAAGGTGGATAGCTGATAGTGAGTAGTTGGCAAATGTCAGTAAGTTAAATATTGGAATGAACTGCTGTTATTGATCTTATGTGATTGAAATCGTTTAAAAGCGATTCCATCTCAAAGTAATTGTTAAAAGGAGTCGAACCTGCAGTATTCGAGAAGTGACTCACACGAAACGGGTGAATTAGTAAACCAGAACTTTTATTATTTGATTCTACGGAGTGTTGAGAGTTATTTGGAAGATAGTGATTTTGTGCATAATCTGAAAAGAAGCATGATAAACAGTGTTTGTATTTTTCTATGCATAACACTATTTAAACTTTACGATGTCTGTAACTGTAAGAAATGAGGGGGAGACATTGCTATGTAGGTCGTCCTCAAGGGGTTATAGTACAACATTCTGAAGTTCATTTCTAAGCTTTTCCAATAACCATAGCAATGCATCACGCTGAAGTTATTTCGAAGGTCACTTCCATTTTGATCAGCAAGAATTCACGCATACGAGAGAGTACCCCGCTTGCCCACAAAATGAAACCCGATTTTTTTTAAATAAAATCTATGTATTTCATATTTTTTTTACAAAGCAATCGTATCTTGTTTATTGGGAAAATACCTTAAGTATCTTTTAAACATTTGTCTGATCGGTGATTCGATTGTTAGAAACACATTTCATACTCATCTGCAGTGATGGCCGACCACTCTTACCTCATTTTTTTCTTGACCACTTCAATGTCTTCAAATCTGTGTCCTTTCATGACCTTCTTTGTGTTCCGAAACAAGAAGAAATCGAACGGGGCTAGGTCAGAAGAGTAAGGTGCGTGAGGCAGAGATGTATGCCGTTTTCTTCTTCTTCTTTTTTTTTTTTTTTTGGCTCAAAAGAGGCTCTCTGAGTTGGCTCTTTTCCCATTGAGTCAGAATTCAAGGCACACATTTGGTACAGACCTTTCGTTAAAATTTACTGTACCAAGCTCAAAGACAATCCAGTTGACAGTTTCATACATTCGGTGGTCAGTCGTCGATCTTCAATCAGTACTGGAGATTTTTTGACATTTTCTTCTGTTCGAGCAGTTTACGGACAACCAAAATGAGAATCGTCATTAATCGACATGTCACTCGATTTGAAACGAAAAAACAACTCGTACACTTGAGTTTTTCCCAAAGCGTCACCTTTTCAATCTGTTTTTGATATTCCAATAGCTTCTGTGGAGTTCTTTCCGAGCTGGAAGCAAAATTTTACAGCCGACCGTAATTCTACGGCGCCCACACTTAACAAGTTGTTAGTGTGGTCTCCCCCACCCCCTTACATTCGGATAAGATCCTCATTAAAGACAGCTGGATTCGTTTGAAAAGATAAAGTAACATTTCTGTTTCTAATAGACTTTGAACTAAAAGAGTCCGATCTTCCGAGTATCAAAAGCATCAGTTGATACAGTTCGTAGGTGTATAGTCAAGTTCGGGTGTGTACCTGGTACTTCACCCGGTTGAGGTACTCAGTGACCAATAATCAGTGGCGTAGCTGGGATTTCTGCTGCCCGATGCAGCAGAATGCCCTAAATTTGCCCTTTCTTATAGAAATGAAGGTGAAACTGTAGTTTAGAGTAACTACTTGGAGAAATTTGAAAAATCGCCAAATTTGGCGATTTTTACGGCGGAGCCTGAACTCCGCGAAGCTGAAAAGTAGGAATTTTTCGACTTACCTAAGTTTCAGTGGCGTCTCGATTTTACGGCGGGTACACAGTAATAACGGTTTTAAAAAACTCCTTGTAGGTTTCATCCTGAATAGAATGATTGTGTCTCCGTCTCCACATGTATTAATCCATGTAAGAATCAAATTCTCCCTCGACAAAGAAACTGGGATTGGAGTAAATGATTGATGGTAAGGTAAAAAACGCAGAAACACAATATCATCCAAGCAGGAGAATTTGAATAAAAAAATGTTTAAGAACGTAAAACGCAAAAGCACGAAAACACAGCAAAATTAATAAACCACTGAACTGCACAACTAGTACACCGGAATAACGGACAAAGAAAATTCTAGGAACTCTGAGAAGTCGGCATTAGACAATGGAAAAGGCCAAACGATTTACCCATGATTGGTTAAGATTAAAAATATATATATATTTAGTTTCGCTTTAGAAACGGAGACTTAAATAGGTACTGTATGTGATTGGCTAAAAGAAAAAAACATCCGAAACAGCTGCCTGACTGTGAGATTGCGCAGGTGTAATGAATTTTGTAAAAAAGTAATCCAGACAGACGGGGGAAAAAAAAGATAGAAGACTCTAATTCCGATTAATGTGGTAAATTCGAAAAGGTAGCCCCGGCGAAAGCATAAATAGTGAAAAAAATAGAATC
>BMAW01117337.1:112337-217428 GCA_019974015.1 Nephila pilipes | reverse complement strand
CCAAAAAAAAAAAAAAAAAAAAGGATTATATCCCGTGGTTTTGGAAGAGGCGTGTCCAATTTCATTCCACCCAAAATTTCTGAAGAGAAGGGACTTCAGAGATCTACTGAACGTTCGACTAGAACGTTGTGTCCAAAGACATTATAATGTCATATTTGCATAACAAATGTAAGTGCGGCAAGTATTTTTTCTGATTATAAATATCAACTTTTATATTTTAAATTAATTGCAACAAATTAGTGTATATAGTACTCTCTGGGAACCCTATCATTTAACGCAACCTACGCAAATCCAGCCGCCGCCTTCAACAACGACAACAGAAGTTAAAACACCTTCATGACTCGCTTCGGACACAAAAATTGAAGATTCGAAAATTGAACTTCCCCTCAACGGTGTAAAAAAAACCTCATTCTCCACCGTGAAGGGGTCAAAAACATCGCTACCGCCCAAATTCATTTTTAAAGAAATGGGGAGAGAACAAAACAGCTGTGGAGAAAAAATTCAGTGCTGGCCGACAAAACCTTCCTAGACGATGCCACAGGCAATAATGAACTCATAGTTAAAAGTTGTGCGACAAGCCTCTAGCCGACGAAGTACTCGCACGTACTACGCAAGCTCCATTCAAGGTGCGCTTTTTTATCCGGAACTTTTGGTTATTTTCTCGAATCTATGGACATGAAACGTGTTTAAATACCCTCCCGCGAGAGAGTAGCATAAAAATATCTCCCCCTCCTTGTTATCAAATCGTGATATTACGCTTAGAGGTGTGAGGAAGTGACACAGAAACAGAGGTAGATGTGACGTAGAAACATCTATTTCAAACAAGCAGTCTATGGTGATTGTTGAAATAGTTAAGAATTTTCTGATAAAACAAACTTTTCATCAGAATTTCAAAGTTAAAAAAAAAAACATGTATGAAAACTGTTGAATGGAGCATCAGTAATTTTTATGACTTACTCAACTAGCCCAGAGCCAAAATCTTCGCGAGTTGCTTTTAGTAACAGCGACAAAAAAAATTCCTGTTCGAATATGTCATTTTAAGTTGTGGTTTTGTAAGAATGTAGTTTTACTGCTAGGAGTAGAGAATATGAGTTAAGTTACAACAATCACTACACATGTCAAAGTTTTTCCAGTACATGCGTCACTCATGTGAAGTTTGAGTAATTTTTGTAAATAGTTTTTGGTTGTGATAGTCTTCAAATAAATTTATAGTGAGTCAGTGGCGTAGCGTTGGAGAGGAGGATATGGGAGCTGTATACCACCGATTTTTAAAAATAAAACTTTTTTATATTGATTTTTTTTTTCCTGAAAAATTTTTATATTTGAAACATACTCCACGCAAACATTCTTTTCAACTTAAAAATGAAATTAGAAATTAATTTTGAGATATGAGTTGAAGTTGGAGAAATCACCCCACCCCAAGAAAAATTTCTCCCCACGCTTCTCTAGTGGGTACATTTCCCGAAGTCTTGTTTTCATATCAAGTCCGAGTGATTTATTTAAAGAAAGAAGAGAGCGGAGTGCTTTTTAACAATAGCACATAAAAAAAATCATGATTCAAATGGAACTAGTGATTGCAAAAATTTACCTTTTCTATTATCAATAATTTGGTAAAATTTTAAAACAAAACCGAATATTAGTAAATTGCCGAGTATTCTTTACGCTGTGAATATATATAAAATAAAAATTCATACTAAATAGATTTAATTCCATTGATGTAATACTGTGGGAAAAAAAATATGAGAAAAAAAGCTTAGGTATAATATACGCCTTGATGCCAAATTTAGTTTGTTTTCTCGCCAACTTAATACGTGACTGGATATGATACTGCATCTGGTCGAGAGGGAAAAAAAGTTTTCCGAACATAAATGAATATAAATAGAATTTAAAAATGCTAGAATAAATTATAAGTAATACTTATGCATGAATAATTGTTCACAGTGAACACGATTATAAAATGTATAATTAAATACGTGATCTCTTTGTTGACACGTTAAAAAAATGAGCTCGTAAGAAACATAATTCATCAACACTTAGGTGTTCTAATTATGATTTAATTTGGTATGAAAAAATCTCACTTTGAGAAAAGCTCTTTCAAACTCCTTTCATGTTAGTTTTATAGTTATTAAAAAGGAAAAATCGTCTCCTAATTTGAATACATTTCCAAATTACATTTTCCCTTTGAAATAATTCCAGTAATTTTTTAACGAATTTTTTTTTATTGTTTTTTGTGTGAAAGAGGAGAATTATCATATTGCATTTCTGTTTTTGTTTTGATTAATATATTAATTTTCACCGTCATAGATATCAATTACTGATAACAAATGTAGCGGTAAAGGGGTTACAATTTATCGGTTAAAACGGTCTTGCCATCTCTAGATACAACTGTTCAATACAATTCTAGTATTTTCTTTCTACATCGATGGATTTTAGCTGAACTGTTATAGGTATTGTTCCTTAGACATTCGCATAACCCTTAAACGTGATTGAACATAGCTGTAAGTATCCAAACAAAGAATTTCATTTGAGGGTGGAATTGCAATCCCTTTTTGAAAGTTATTTTATACTTTTTATCGTTCGAAATCCTCTAGTCAACAATCGGAAATTATTAAAAAATTGTATAAATAAATAAATGTTATTAAAATATGGCTATGTGATTGCAACAATATTATTCTAAAGCCTTAAATAGTATAGATTTTTGAGACGTGTTAATTGTTTCATAAAAGGGAAAAAAAATTATTACTTGAGTATTTTTTAAATAAAATTTAGCCAAGAAGCAACGTACAAGCAGATCCAAAGATCGATTTTCCACCAGTTATTCGGGATTTTTTTTTCGGATAAAAATTTAAACGTTTAAACTCGCTTTCTGGAATCTCCTATTTGTCGCCAAATTTCCCAAAATCTCCAAAATAGTCGCCATGGTTAAGGGGCCATTGCTTAAACTTTCCTTGGCTGACTGATGACATCTCTGTAAATGTCTCTTTTCCTTCATAAAAGAATCGTTGTAGTGAAGAGTCAAAAGTGGGTATTGGAGCAGTTTATTTCTTGCTATTTTCTTAATACTTTTAAATATTTACATGACACTTTGACTAGAACTGTACTTTTTTTTCATTATATAATCTAGTACATCTCACCGAAGAGGGATGTCATCCAATCACTGTCTGAAAAAGATATTTACGACCCTGAAAAGATGTTTATGACTCAAAAGCTATTGACTACATTATTAATTTCTAGAACACGGGTCTTTATTATTATTTTTTTTTTTTTGAAAAGTGAATGGTGAGTAATTTTTTTTCGTGAATAGGTATTTTTCACAACCAATTTGAATTACGCGGAATAACTTCTCTTCAATACAGCATTCAATGGTTTGGCATATTTTTTTCCGACACCGATCGAGTCTTTGCCTTTTGGTGTGGATTGGGCGGTTTGTTGACTTTGGCCGACACAGCGCTTCTCTCACTTTCGCCAAACATTTATCGTAACTGTCAATATTTATTTCAGTACAGTGTTTTTTGTTTGTTTGTTTCCTGGCGAGCTACATATCACGTCTGCACAATATTACAGCTGTGTGTGTATATTAAAATGTTCTCGAAACTTAGCAGGTGTTCATCGAGTGTTAATAAAACAAATAAGCACAAGCAGGTGACAAGACTAGCCAAAAATAACTTGTTTGAACTCTCCCTATACTGCAATAATTTTTTACAGCGCTGCGTTTTTATCAATACAAGGATATTAAAATAATGCTCAATGCTTGAATTTAATTTTGCTAAAATGCTCGCTTGAATTTAATAATGTTAGAATGAAGAAATATTCTGTCGTACATAGTTTACACAAGCTGAGTTCGCATCAAATACAAATTTTAATCAATTTTTATCTAGAGTGACATCTTTGGCATCCTCGTTAAAACTAAATTAACTCTCCGTAATCCAATAAAATCACTGATCCGACATGGTCCCGAACGACATAGATTAAAGAGAGTTTACTGTATTAACAAATGTAAGTCCGAATACTTATCCAAGGCTTCTTGATTAAGGTGACCAGACGTCCCGCTTTCTAACAATTTATCCCGCGTCCCACGGGGTTTTAAGAAAGTTACGATTTTTAGAAAGAATGCACGACAAGCTAGGGAACGACGGAAGAACGGGAAAGGAATGTACGGTTTCCGGCTTCCATGTAGCTATTTCCCCAGGAGAAGAGCTTCATATTATTTTTGAAAATTTTGTAATGTTAAACTTTAATAATAAAAATAATTGTTGAGAACTGATTATCAGTAACTGTTTATCAAAGTTCACCTCGATCAGTTGCTAGAATACGACCACCTTTGTTTGGACTTAATGAACAGTGGAACTTTTCGGTATTGGTAGCGACGATAACATTTTGTAACTGTAAAATGAAGAGAAAACACTTTGTTCACTTCCACAGATTTTGTTTTTATGGAGACATTTTTCGCTAGCGATCTAGCATCATTTGGAACATTGTTGCAAAGGAATTTCATCTTATACAAAAATTGGAAATGGAGGAGATTTTTAATGAGGAGAAGGGTCAGGGTGTAAAGACCACGGTTGTCCACGAAGTAACGCCTTCGCATATTGAGTTTTGTAACTATTTCTCATACGATACACATCGCATTGCGTGCTAGTGCTAGTTAATTAAGTGATGTCAACAAATTTGCAAATCAGATGATTTAGGTAAGTAACTTATTTAGGAACCAAATTTTTAATCAAGACCCCCCACCCCCCACCCCCCGTCAATGGTGTCCCGCTTTTCGAATGTTAAAATCTGGTCACCTTACTTTTGATAAAGGTTTTCACTGAGAGTAAGATAACCTCTAGGCTTTTCTACACTCGAAGACATTGTACCGTTTGAAGATAATTTAAGATATTATTAAGAAATTCGAAAAATACTGATTTTTAAGTTAAAAAGTATTTAGTACGGTTATGTACAGCTATTTACAGAATTTTGTGACAGGATGTACCAAGACAACCTTCTCGAGTGGGGACCACACAGGGACTGACACTCTTTGAGGGGCATCGACCTCCATCGGCTTCTCGACTGCGAATCTCCCTAATCCCTTCACATCCGGCCGAAATATTTACAATCTCAAGCTGTTGACTTTTTGAAGATCACATGTGGCTCGAGCAGTTCAGATGCATGAGTGTCGACGTTGGCAGATCGACCAACAAACATTAAAGAAAACTGAATCAAGTAATGGAAACCAGGAACGTGGATATGCCACAGACGTTACTTCATACACTGCCAAGTTTCTTGATTCATTGATTGTTTATTATCGTCGTACTTAAAAGTATTACGAGGGCTGTTGGCGACGAGCCTTGTAATCTTGGACCTCAATCATGTGACGAGGACTACACCTGAACTGTCAGCTCCCTCTCATAGCTTCCACACCACGTCATGGGAGGACTGGAAATATCGAAAGATTTAACATGCATCAGACCCGTTCCAGGATGGGAATTTAGCGGTATTGGTGCACGAATCCATGAATCGATGGAAAAAAATCCCTATCATGACCACTAGACCACCATGGCCACTAACCAAGGCCGCAGTAGCCGAGGGTCATAACTGTTGGAGGGTGGATTCGCAATAACTGTTGTTTTCTTTGAGCCCTTATGTCACTGAAGAACTACTGTGGAACAGGGCTGATGCTTACTAACTCTGTCGAATGTTCAAAGCCCTCCCGTTGTCGTGATGTGGAAGTTTGGAGAGTGGGGTGCTAGCTCAGGTGTCTTCCTTATCACGGATATTCTTCAACTGGTAATGAAACAAATGGGCATAAACTAGCGACGAAAGTAGAGATCGTCGCAATTTGTTTTAACTATCATACTATATCAATTTTTCTTTTACGCAGTATATATTTTTATTTATATGGAACTATTCAAGTAATGTTCATTCTTTGAATTTATTTTTATTGTTGCTAGAAAAAAAAACGAAATACTTTGTTAGATATTTACATCGTTTACACAGGTTCAGAATGCGCATAAATACATTAAATAAATTTGAAACAATTAAATGTTTGTCTACAGGGAACGCTCTTTGGTATCCCCGTTAAAATTATGTTACGCTTGATTATCCGGCACTGCTTGTAATATCGAAAGTGTCGGATTATATAGGGCTTATTGTAATTTTCAAAATCTTGAGCATCAAATCTTCGACCTATTCGTCGGAATAGGGTCTTGATTCAAGGGGACTCTGAGCTGTTTAAAATTCACAGGAATCGTAACATTTACTGATGGCGATGAGTTGGAGGGTTTAGCGCAATTCCCTTGCGCTGGAAAAGGTGTGCTGTCCGAATGGGCGTTGGCAATCCTGAGAGAAGGTGTTTTGTAAGCAACTTTGATTCTTTTTTGAGGAGCACCGCGCTTAGTTTAAAAAAGGCTTCCGGTTTGGTTTAGTTTAATTAACGTCGCACTAGTAGCGTCACGAGAACTATTGGCGATTGACCCCGTAATTTTGAACGTAGGTCAAGTGACAACTGAGGACGACACCTGAGTAGACACCACGCCAAAGGGAGGACTTTGTGCCCCGACAGATTTAACGTGCATCATCCCCGACTACACGGAGGGTCTTAAGTGGCACCGAGGCTCGAAACCACAACTCGACGAGAACTGCAGGTCGTTAGTCAGTAATCATGATCACTAGGCTACGTGGTCACAAAATGCTTCCGGAAAACAGGTGTTTTGCAAACAATTTAAGGCTCCCGTCTACCCGCCATTTTGATTTCGTCAGCTTAATGTTAATCCTATGGAATTTCTACTTTAATTCTCACATCTTTACTATTTGATCTATTTGAATGCAATAAAGTGCATTCGAAAGAGCAAAAAATAATGAATGCTTTTGTGGAATTACTTTTTTCCTAAGATTTTTAAAAATATTTGAAAATATTCTTTAAAGACCTGAAAACTGAAAAACGAATAGTTAAAATAAGAATAAAAATATTTCTAAAAATCTTAGGAAAAAAGTAATTCCACAGGAGCATTCATTATTTTTTGCTCTTTCAGATGCACTTTATTGCATTCAAATAGATCAAATAGTAAAGGTGTGAGAATTAAAGTCGCGTAGACGGGATCCTTAAGGCTCCCGTCTACCCGCCATTTTGATTTCGTGAACTTAATGTTAATCCTATGGAATTTTGACTTTAATTCTCACATCTTTATTATTTGATCTATTTGAATGCAATAAAATGCATTTGAAAGAGCAAAAAATAATCTATGCTTCTGTGGAATTACTTTTTTTCTCCAATTTTTAAAAGTATTTGAAAATATTCTTTAAAGACCGGAAAACTCAAAAACGAATCATTAAAATAAGAATAAAAATATTTTTAAAAATCTTAGGAAAAAAGTAATTCCACAGAAGCATAGATTATTTTTTGCTCTTTCAAATGCACTTTATTGCATTCAAATAGATCAAATAATAAAGATGTGAGAATTAAAGTCAAAATTCCATAGGATTAACATTAAGCTGATGAAATCAAAATGGCGGGTAGACGGGAGCCTTAAAGCGGGTCGATCAATAGTAAAAATAATGTTTAAATTTTTTTGTTGAGTTCAAAATATTGATGTATGAAAAACATTTAACTCAAATGTTAAAAGAATTCAAAGAAAAATATTCGATGAGTGTATGCTGAATTTCAAAACTGAAAATTAAATTTCAAATTTTATGCACTATAAATTTCATTAAAAAATTACATATCAACTACTTTTCATTTTTAGATGAATCGCATTGTGTCTGCGTCTTCCTTCTTTATTAACCTACCTCAACAATTTCGTTTCAATTCTGTAAACATCACGAGATTTGTGGAAACAAATCAAAGATGTTGGCGCGATCAAGGACAGAATTTCGATGACTTTAACCATCTTTTAATTGCAACACCACAGACATTGCAATTTTGTATATAAATTCTGAGCATGATTTATGATTAAAGAAAATGAATTTTTTTATTAGATCAGGGTTTTCCAAACGGTGGGTCGCAATCCTGTACCGGGATTGCGCAAAACGACGAGGAATATCTCTGTGGTATTTTTTGAATAATTTAAACCTGACCTTACAAGGTAAAACAATTTTGCTGTTTTCTAAGTGGAAGAGAAGGTTGTAGCTGCTGCGAAAACACTCAATTTATGGTCACGTCGTGCGGAAGGTAGTAATTACAAAACTTTTATAAAACTAACAGAATTGCAGAAAGAGCGTAATGGGAGTTATTGCCGGATGAGGTTTCAGCTGCTATCAAGGAGCTTCTGATGGGTCTGGTGATTAAACTTGAGGAATGTTTTCCCTTAACCAACAGCGACAATGAATGGATAAGGAATCCATTAACATTTAACTTAGAATCCGAGACAGAATTGCCAGATTCAGATGTTGAATCTATCACCGAACTGTCGTGTGATACATCCCTCAAAGTCATATACGAGAGAATACCACTGAAAAATGTTTGGCTATCGGGTCTTTTAAGAGTACTCAGTTTTAGCAGAAAAAGTTGTATAATTCCTGAAGCCTTTTGTCACGACCCATGAGCGAGAGTCCGATTTTCAACTCTGGCTTTCCATGAAATAGAAATATAGAACAGATTGGATTAATTGATTGGTTTTATTAACGTAGCAACACGATGGCTATTGGCGACGTACTTCGTAATTTTGAACCTCGGTCAAATGACGAGGACGACAAATGAGCTGGAACCCCTTCTCCAAACTTCCACTCTACGCCAATGGAAGGACTTCGAGCCACGACAGGTTTAACTTGCATCAGCCCCGGCTACACTGCGGGTCTTTTGTGGCATCAAGGCTCGAACTCGACGAAAACCGCCAGCCGTGAGTCCGAGACCATGACCATTAGGTTACCGTGGCCACAGAACAGATTCGAAATCGATCAGGATTTGCGAAATAAGTTATTGTTTTTTCTTCCGAAAGTTGAGTTTTAAGTTAGCAAGAAACAGCTTCACGTATCTAATTAATGATTTGATCTTTTTAAAATTTACTTTATGCAATTATTTTTGTAATAATTTCATATAAGAAAATATTTAAGTGCACGAGAATGATATGGGGATAAAAAAAATGATTCTTATTTTACCTACAAATCTCACAACAGGCAATCAGTTTACAGTGAGTCATGAGAAAGAATCTTAAAAATAACCAGGTCACAGGATAAAAAAATTTGAAAAACACTGCATTAGAGGATTTTTTTTATAAATAATTTACTGCCATATTTAATTCTAGACCAAATTTAATATATATATATATATATATATATATATATATATATATATATATATTAGTGCATTTTCAAGAAATTATAATGTTATTATAAATATTTTTTTTTTTTTTTTGATTATTTAATAATGTCGCATTTCACATTATTGTCAATCACGATCAAGTGATGAGGAGGACATCTGAGTTGGAGCTCCGAGCTAGCTCAGCAACTTGAGGATTTTGAGCCGCAACAGATTTAGTGTGCATCAACTCCGCTATACGACAGGTTTTTAAATGACCTAGGGATTCAAACCTACGACTCCTGATGGAACAACTCGGGCCGCGAGGTCACGAACTTGACTACTTAGTTCACGCGGCCAATACTAGGGCTGTACTGTATTATACTCTTATTAAGCAAGACGACGTTCTTTCTGGACATCACTTAATTTCGACAAACATTTTCCAACATAAATATATACATAAATGTACAAAAACAATTTTATAACTTTCGTTTTCGCATTTCAGATAAATTCTCTCTTTTTCATTGATTGCCATTCAGCGTTTTCTAAAACAAAAACATTGTACGGTGTTGTAAAAAAAAAAAAAAAGAAAAGAAAAGAAAAAGAAAAAAAAATTTGGGGGGGAAAAAAAAGAAAAAAAGAATTGGAAAAGCGTTGGAACGATTGTATCACCCTAAAAGGTGATTAACAAAAGGTGTTATGTTGATGAATAAAAAAAAATTTTGCAAAAAAAATGTTGTTTTCAATTTTAGACTCGGGAGTTATTGATCGATGTGTTATAGTTTATTTCATACAACAATTAATAATACAATTTAAATACTATAGTTTATTAAAAAATGTCGCTAAAATATTTTTCAACCATTTTAAGTTTTAAATTTTTTTCTTTTAAATATTAAAAAAATCTAGACAACTAATTTTGAGTATCATAATTAATTGTAATTAATTTTATTTGCGTGACAATCACCGATACTAAACAGTCCATTCAATGATAGTTTTAATTATTACTATAATGAGAAAAATCGATCATTTAAAACATATCGGCTGTTATATTAACCATTTCAAGGACACAATGTTTAAAATGAAAACAATCAATGAAATAATATGAATAATTCGAGATAAAAACCAATGTTTTTATATGGTGGCAAAGTTTATTAAAAAAAATATTGAAATATTAGTTAAAACTTGATACAAATGTCTAAATATTGCATAGTTAGGCGAGTAAGAACAATTCCTAAGGTTTCAGAGCTCTAGCTTGATGAGAAGTTGGGTAAATGAACGATTGAAAATTTGATGACTCACTGATACACACACACCAAGTGAAATACACAAAAACGTTGTAAAAATTCAATTCTATGAATCCTAAAATTTCCTTAAAAAAAATAGCATCGTTATTCTCCCGTGGGGACCTGATCGCAAGGCACGACAGGCACGCGTCTACGTATTTGTGTTTGATGTTGAAAGAGGAAAACAATTAAATATTGCTTGAAGATAACGTTCTTCATGTAATTTTTAATTGATGCAGAAAAAAAGAGAATTTGATATAAAGAATGCATCCTTATTTCAGTTAATTTTACTAAAATATATTTAAAAAAAACTTATTTTTCATTTTTTAAACTAAATTTTCATTTTGAATTCCTTTACAATGAATTTATGCATAAATTTGAATTAAAAAAAAACACGTATCTTTCTCAAGCATACAGGGTCCTACACAACCAATCTTGCTCTGTAGCTCTTTTGAAAAGTTTTGCACAATGCACAACGTTTTAGATTGCATTTAAAAGGAATGAATTCGGCATTTTCCAGTTTTTTATTTTTCTTGGAGTGAGGAGTGCCTTCGTTTCTTAATAACTGCGGTAGGATTAGAAACTCATACTGGGAAAGCTAAGATACATTCCCTGTAGAACTGAAAAAATATTTTGAACTGTTGCATCCAAAAAAAAAAAAAAAATATTTCTGTAGGTGTATCAAACCCCGTTGCAGTGACCTCTACCGATCAAATAAAAAGTTCACTGTAACCGAAGACTCTGTGTATCCAATTTTGTTGAAAACAATCATTTTGATAACACACAATTTATTAATAAATACTTAAAATATATACTCCAGACGCAGACGTAACTTCTTTGCTTCATCCAGATTTTTTTCGTGATCAGCAGTGATCGTGTCGCGATTTTTCCAAATGTCGGAAGCTAGATTTTGATAAGGAAAATTGCTTGCCTCTATCGCAATTACTATTCTAATTTTCTTGGGGGTATTTTGAAGAATGGTGTCTATATGTTGTGGACCAGCGGGCTCTAAGGAATGGTGGGGGGTTGAGGGGAGTAGAGTATTGATTAGGTAATGGACCAGTTCTTAGAAATGGTGGAGAGGATTGAAAGAGAGGAATTTCAGATGGAAGCGTAGGAATGCTGTTTTCGGGGAATCCTGATACGTGTGAAATTACCTTTGAAAAATCGGAAGGAAAAAAATCTGTAGAAAGGTAACCATTTCACTACAAGAGCAAACTTTCATTTTCTCAGCAGTTCACTTCAAGTGTTTAAAATAACCTTTATGAAATAGAGAGGAGTTCAATAGGGACCAGTGTAATAGTTCACTGTAAACGGAAGTTCAATATATACCGCGTCCACTATAGCGAGGATTAAAATATTTTTAAAAAAATTCAAATATTTTAAAATAACCTGAAAATAACACCCCACGCATACAACAAGCATATTAACGCATTCAAATATTATCAAATTTTTCAAGCTGGCTGTGGCATCTTACAGATAATTTGTAACAATTTTTGGGGGATTAATATTCTAGTCCTCGTATTATTATGAGGGCTACAGTACTAAATATTAGTCCAAGTCAAAGCTTCAGTGTCTGGTCCATCAACTGTGGCCGTGGTAGACTATTAGTCACGGCATCGGACTCGCGGCTGACGGTTTACGTCGAGTCGTGGGTTCGAGCCCTGATGCCAAAAAAGACCCCCGTAATAATAAATTTGCCGAGGTCCCTGTCCTTCCGTTGGTGTGATGTAGAAGTTTGCAGAGGGAGGTGCCGGATCAGGTGTCCTCCTCGTCACTTGACCGAGGTTCTAGATTACGAGGTCCGTCGAAGATAGACAATCAATCACATCACTGGTCCATCAACTGAATACAGTAATTAGAGAAGTTGCAAGTATTCTTGGATTAAAATATGTTGAAATATAATATTGCATATCCAATACATATTCAGGAATTTTAACACAGAATTTTTGTTCGGAAACTTTCGATTTCAATTAAGAACCAAAAATTAATGTTCAATAAGGTATACAATTATAGCTACTCAATAAGGGAATATAGTAAAATATCAAGTAATATAACAAAATTTTGAAAGACTTAAGAAATTTGTTGGGCAATTTTACGAGCTTTTAGAATACAGGATTTAAGCATAACATGCAAATTAGGATTTTCACACGTGGACTTTAGCCAAATAAGTTTCGCTTCAACAACAGGACATTTTAAATGAAAATCTCTGGTAAAAGAGCAAGAGAAAACGTAATGGTCAGCATCTCCAACAGAGTCACAAGGACATAAGTTTGTATTTTTCAAATTAAAACGATTTAAATAAGAAACGAAGGGACCATGACCAGTTAAGAAGCGAGTAATGAAACCAGAATTTGTATAAAAACTCAGATTTGGTCAAGGAATATAGGACTGAACACGAATACCAGTGTTACGAGTTGACCACCAGACCTCCCAGTCAGAAAGAAGCTTATTTTTTAAAATCATAACTATATGAGACATAGGACCAAGGACATTCATTCTCTCACCATAAGTAACAGCGAGCTTTACAAAGAAATCCGCGATTTCGTTACAATAAACTCCGACGTCGGCCCGAATCCAGTGTAAGTTGTAAAAATCAGAAAAAGTTACTAATTTTTCTGAAATGGTATGAATAAAAGCCGATTTATTTCTGGTACCCTGTAGTAGCAATATTGATGATAAACTGTAGGAGTAAACAGAAAATTTGAAGTTATACGAGGCGGCCCATAAAACGGCAAATCCGATTGCTAAAAACTCGGCCTGGAAAACTGAATTATAAAAATTCATTTTGAACATGTAGATTCTATTTAGGACACCCCGGTGGAAGACACACACGGCGAAAACAGTTTCGGGCCCCATCCTTGATCCGTCGGTGTAAATCTCCCACTCGGAGGGTCCCGAAAATTTGTTAAGGAAAATAATTTGTTTTCCAGGAAGAACAGTTCTCAGTGAAATATTTGAGTCGAATGGGACATTATTAATCAGGGAAAAAAGTTGGAATTATACTACTTCCAAATGTGATATTTAAGAAAATGAAATTTTAGGGTTAGATGAATAGGGAGGGGCTATTGGCTGAATACCCAAGGGGACCGAGCTCACCCAAAGGGTTTAGAGCTGCAAACCGGACCCCCGGGAAACAATCACCCCCGCAATCAGCATTTATTGACAAAATAACATAAGATTTACATAATTTTGAAATAAAGGTTAAACAAAATGTACAAGGTATTTGCACAACAAAAAATATACATGACAGAAACACAAGAAACAGTTGAAATTTTCTTACAGAAATAAGATACACAATAAGTTAAATAGCACAATACAAAAACGTCCACAAACTCGTAAACAAAAATGAAGTATTAGGCAAAGGTGTGAACATATATACAAGACATACAATTATAGCTACAAGGTAAGGGATGATAAAAATATTGAGAAATATAATAAAAGTTTGAAAAAATTAATAAATTTGTTTTGTAATTTTACGAGCCGTTAGTATACAGGATTTAAGCTTAGAATGTAAGTAGGGATTTTCACACACGGACCTCAGCCAAATAGGTTTCGCTTCAATAACAGGACATTTTAAATGAAAATCTCTGGTAAAAGGGCAAGAGAAAACGTAGTGGTCAGCACTTCCAACAGAGCCACAGAGACATAAATTTGTACTTTTTAAATTAAAACGATTTAAATAAGAAATGAAGGGAGCATGACCGGTTAAGAAGCGTGTAATAAAACTAGAATTTGTATAAAAACTCAAATTTGGTCTAGGAATATATGACTGAACCCGAATACCAGTATTACAAGTTGACCACCAGACCTCCCAGTCAGAAAGAAGCTTATTTTTTAAGGTCATAACTATATGAGACTGAGGGGCAGGGACATTCATTTTCTCACCATAAGTGATAGCGAGCTTTGCAAAGAAATCGGCAATTTCGTTACAATAATCTCCGACGTGGGCCCGAACCCAGTGTAAGTTGTAAAAATCAGAATAAGTTATTAATTTTTCTCTAATGGTATTGATAAAAGCCGATTTATTTCTAGTACTCTGCAGTAGCAATATAGAGGATAAACTGTCGGAGTAAACAGAAACTTTAAAGTTATGAGAGACGGCACACAAAACGGCAAATCCGATTGCTGAAAGCTCGGCCTGAAAAACTGAATTATAAAAATTCATTTTGAATATGTAGATTCTGTTTAGGACACCCCGGTGGAAGACACACACGGCGAACCCAGTTTCGGAAAACCAGGGACTATTGGCGACGGATCTCATAATTTTGAACTTTGGTAGTATGGCGAGCAAGACACCTGAGTTGTTACCCCCTCTCCAAATTTTCACACCACGTCACTATGAGAGCTTGGAACAATATGAGAGCGACCAGATTTAGCCTGCAGCATTAGGGATAGATCCCACGACTCAACGAAAACAACGCCAACCATGACTGCTAGGCCACCCATTCGAGTGGGAACATCAAATGCAAAGATGTGAACTCATTCTTCTACAACAACTGCATATAAAGGGTAGCTTCAACCTCCTCCCCACCATGCAGAAATAGTTTTAAACTGTTGTTTCGGGCGAAAGCATCGCATCCTCTTCCTTTTGGGACCTTAAAGAGATTCTCTTAATGCTAAAGTGGTGTAACCAGAAATTTTTTTGGGGGGCGTGCATATCGTCATTGTCATGAGAGAAGCAATGTTTTAGCTTAGAATTACCACTTGATAAAAAGTAAGTAATACGTTATATCAATTTTATTTCTCCTATTTAAAACCAATCAGGTATTGATGTAATTTTATCGAATTACAAAAATTCAACAAATAAATATCATTTAAGAAAAAAAATTATTTTTCTTAAACGATGAGAAATGAAAATTCTTCACTTAAATGATAAATTGAAAAATACTTTTCCTAAATGATTTCACGAGAATAAAATTTGCATTTTTTTAGGCATGCGCTCCTCTTTCTTCGTGCTCAAACACTGAACCAGAGAAACTCTTTCGGAGACAGCAAATACTTCTCTGTTATTTTCTCAAGAATCAACTTAGTTGAAATTCTTTTTTCTCTACGCTATGGAAAAAAAAATTAATTAATTGAAATTTAATTTTAATTGATTAATTAGATAAAATTTTTATTAAAATTTTAAAAAGTTCTTATATTTGAATTTTAGAACATCTACTCGTATAATAATATAAGAAAAGAACTACCCCAAAATATTTCAATTTTGAAAAAAATCTTGGAGGGGGCATATATCCCCCCCCCCCGCCAATGTAATGCCAAGTAATGCTAAGTGATACTGAGAAACCAAATATGAAGGATGGAGTATCCAAAAATTTTGGAAGGTGATACAGAACAAAAGAAGAGGAATGTGGACAAAGAGAATGTATTCATTGCATGGCAATGCACGTTTCCACGCCACCAACACCTCAAAGCAACTCCTAGACTCAATCCCCTGGGACTTATCTACCCCCCCTCACCTGGCACCTTCAGATTTTCATCTCTTCACCTTTGTGAAGTCATTTATGGGTGGAAAAAGGGTTTCGACCTCCTATGAGGACCATAGGGTAGTCGAACAATGGGTCAAATAGGCGGAGGGATTCCCCCCCCCCCCTCAAGGTAAAAGAAAGCTCATCCTTTCCTTAGAACGCTAGAACCATGGTGAAGGAAGGCGACGAGGCCCCAAACTGGCGTTTGATGTACGTTCATGAATTTATAAATTTTTCTGAAACATATAACGTTACTGATTTTTTAAAAATCGAGTATTATTACTTTGAGGATAACTCTCGTATATTTATAAAATTATAGAAAAGTATCAAAACAGTTCAAGAGACGATAAAACTATCTCAGAAAACTAAAGGACTTAAGGGTACCGGGACATGCTGGAGGAAATAAAATACCGAATTTAAGACTTTCTTTTCGTGACATTTATGTCTTAAAAATCATGCGTAGAGCTTAGGAATTTTGTGTGCCTAACAATGATATTTTAATCATTTTGTTGAATTTTAAAAGTATTTGAGGACAAAATGCTTTTCTCTCCCTTTGAATTGAATATGAACATGATTTTTCAGATGTATTTGCATTCAGGTACCACTTTCAACAATACTATTCCATAAAAGTACAAAATATTTTACTCCTCATGTAGAAAACAGTGCCCAAAGAATAGTGATCCAACTTATTTAACGATATTACCATATGTTTTCTTTGAAAAAATTACAGAACTTTATAATTCTGGAAATTTTAATTTTTTTTCTTCTTTTTTTTGAAAAAATATTGTTGGCTCACTTTATGCTTAAGTACACTTTATAGAAGCCTGAGAAATTTGGAACCATATTGTGAAACAGTTCTCTTTAAAGTAGTATATTAATGCAAATATCTCTCACAAATCATGTTCAAGATGAACTACGATGAAAAAAAAAGTTTTTCGACAAAATAACTACTTTTAATATTCCATAGAATGATTAAAATATTATTAAGCCCACAAAAAAATCCAAGCTCTACTAATAATTAGAAAAAATATAAATCACTTAAACAAAGAGTCTTAGATATGGTATTCCTCTATTTTCTCGCATGCCCTGCTATCCTTTTAAAACATTTTTTTAAAAGAAAAGAAAAAATTTAAGATGAGAAATAACTTGACAATTATGCATTTCTTTGATCTCGGAGCCTTGATCAGGAATTATGCCCTAGCGATTACAGAAACATCAGTTCAAAGATGACATTGACTGAGTCAACACTATCCAAGGTCTGGCGGTGAGAGAAAATTTCTCAGTTTTTCTTCCTCCAGATTTGCATGAAAGGCCACTTTGCTATCGACTTATTGAATTATTAGTTGAATTGAAATTCAACCTCGTTTTCCCTCCTTTCAGAGCAAGAGCGTAAATGTTAGATGGCGTACCAAAAAAATAAAAGATCGATCTTGTTAAGCAATTATAGAAGTTGTCTCAAGCGCACACACAAAAGGAATTCGTGCGTGGAATATTTAACGCATGCTTGACTTGCATGACGACATAATTCCCCCCCTCTGGATTTGCATTATAATTTTCTTAAAATTATGGTTTTTGTTTCGATTTTTCATCCAGAAATGCTTCGATGGATCAGTCATCGGACGAATATGGACTGCAAAAGTCTTCTTGTTAGCGAATTCCGAAACTAACAGATGCAATCTTATTTTCGTTTCTATTTATTATTAAGACAATAGTTGGAAAATTTGTAAAACATACCCACTTGTGTGTGTGTGCCCATATATATTTTCTGAAGTACATAATATTTTTTTGAAAAAACTGAAAGCATTGTCTTTTGATAACGTGGCTCTTAGTTGGAGCCTGGTATATTTCCCCCCTTTCTGTTTAATTTCTTTTTTCTTATGACATATTTTGGAATTGTATGTTTTTTACCAATTTGTTATAAGTATTTTACTGAGTAGGACGACTGGATCCTTAAAATTAGTGCAACTCAGTCCCAAGCTGGAGATAGCATTTTAAATTGCATTATCTTTCTTTTCCTTTTTTTTTCTTTGCTGTTTTATTTTTCTCGATTTCTACTTTGTTGTTTTAGTAATATTTGCTATTTGAGACCAATACGAATAAAATAATTTTAAATTACTAGTTTTATAGGTTTACTTATTGAATACAGTATGATTTTAATTTTATGCTGCTACAGTTATACATATATATGCATGTATATAATAGAATCTCGTTACCTCGGATTAACTTGGATTTCTGGATAACCCGGACTGGTCTACGAGAAGAATTTATTTTAAATGAAAAATAATGTGCACATTTCCCAAAATAACATTTATTTGTTTCAACAAACACATTTTGAAAAATAATTTCCTGTACTGAAATCTTCTAACAGCTGTAAATGTATGAAAGGAGGGATTTTATAAACATTCTATGCGCAATCAGCAAAACTTAAGCTACACCTCTTTTCATCAGTGACAAATGAGATTCGGTGCTATTATCTCTAAATGGAGAATGCATTAAAAACAACTTTAGGTTGTTATTGTTTATTAATATCGCACTGGAAGCAACACGAGGGCCATTGGTGACGGACCTCGTAATTTTGAATCTCGGTCCAGGGACGAGGAAGGCACTTGAAAAGACACGTACCTCTCCAAACTTCCACTCCACGCCAACTGGAGGACTTGAGACCTGGACAGATTTAACGTGCATCAGCCCCCCGCTATCCGGCAGGTCTTTGGTGGCATCAGGGCCCGAACCTGCGACTCAACGCAAACCACCGGCCGTTCGTCTGAGACCATGATCACTAAGTTACTTAAAACAACTTTAAGCGCACTTCTATTGCACACAAATTAAAAGAAGTAGTAGTATCTTTTGTAAAAATGATTCATATTGAATATAAAGAGGATTTTTTGTAAGTATTATTTTATTTCATCATCTTTTTTCTCCAGTTAACCCTTATTTTCGGTTCACTAGTCTCAATTAATTATACCTCCCTATATATATATAGGTTGTTTAGGTATAAGTATATAAGCTATTATTGTATTAACCAATGCAGCATACCACAGAAGAAAAAAATGTAATAATAAGTTTTTAGGGTTAAAACAGCATTTATTTTGAATTCTAGTAACACAATGTATTCAGCTTTTTCAAAAACGAAGCTAAAATATTAGAAGGAGAGAAAAGATAAATAAGTTAAAAGAATTAAATTATTTCTAATGTTATACCAGGAATGCGTGTCAGTTCGACTGCAAGACTCGCGTTTTGTCTCCTTACTTTCAAATAACATTTCTAACTAGGCGGTTGAAAAACTTTCCTGAACATACCATACCATCCTAGCATACCACGTTCTTTTGTTAAGTCAGTTGCTTGAATTTATCGTTCAGATAGGGTTGCTTACCTGCACTTAAACATCTTTCTTAAAGGGGAGGTAAACATTTCTCGGAAGGTCAAGAATTTCGGTTGGGGATTGACTCCCCCCTTCCCCCGATTTTTGCTACATATTTCTGCGCATTTACTCGTTGATAAAAACTAGATGTATGTTAACAAGGAATTCGGTGCATTTTTCATTAGGTTTTATTGATGTTATTGGGGAAATGTAACGACGAAAATTAAATGACGTTATACGACAAAGTAAAAAAAAAAAAACAAAAATCATTATTTGATTATTTGGATTATTTTGTGGAACCTCATAGTACATTAATAGATTTGTAATGAAGTTATTAAGATTTTCTAAAAAACCTTTCTCGATATATGGGGGGGGCGGCAAAAATAACAAAGAAACTAATAAATGTTCAGTAAGTGCTCTTTAATCCGGCACGGCCTTTGTCGGTCCACTGACTTTGCCGGATTAACAAGCGTCAATATAGATTGAACGGGGTGGCCAAAGAAAAATCATTCTAAATAAAATTAAAAAAAAACTGATTAAAATATGCATTGAATGCGTTTTTATGCGAATTCTGAGCCTATGTGGATTGCATAAATTTTCAAAAAAGTATTTCCTCTCATTTGCCAACTACAATACTAAATTGAAACATTAAACATTAATTTAGTAGAATATTCGTGTATTAATATTTTAAAAAAAGTACACGACACATACACGATTTATACGGTGAAATGACAGTTCAAACAAATTGTGAGGAACTATTCTAGTCACATGCTTATGCTTATTTGTTTTATTACCACTTGAGAAATTATTAACACTTAGCATTAATTAAAAATTATTAACACTTGAAAATTCTATTAACACTTAGAGAACATTTTGCTGTACAGTACGGTGCACATGCACCAGCTGTAATATTGCAGCCATTAGGAAACAAGAAACGCTGTACGGAAAGCAGTGAGAGTGATGATGAAGTTTAATAGCCTAGAAGACAGTTACGGTTATTGTGGGCTGAACAAGACGCAGATGTGATCTAGACGTTTGAAAAAGAAAATGGGAGGGCGGGATGGATTAAAAATGATTGACAAGAAGGAGGGTTGAAAACAGAGAAGGACCGCAAAGGTATTCCGGGAGTGCGTCGCCTGTATTTACCAAAGACAGTAAACATTATGAAATGAAAAAGATCATTAAGGTTCGTGATTCGCGTACTTAAAAGGTAAGTCCCTGAGGAAGAACTGGAATGAAATTCCGGGTTGAATGGGAATATATTAGTTCACTTGTGACTATTTATTTATTTCGATGAGAGAGAGAGAGAGATAATTGATATACATCATTAAAGTAAAAAGGCTAGAGACGCAGTTCCGCTGCCTCGATTACATCGAAACAGCGCAGAAGAGCGCGACTTCTTACTGTGCATGTTGATTTATTTGGGACTACTGGGGATATTTCCAGATCACGCTGTATAGATTCTGAGGGATTTCCATGACGTCTATCGGTCTAGTAGGGATTATTTCTGACAGATTTATGACTATGTGCAAGATGAATCAACAGATTTTATGAGTGCGTGATCTATAAATTAAAAGATAATTTGGAATTGGACCAGAAAATAGGAATAAACTCTTTACTTTTGTGTTAGAGAATAGGAAAACTTAGAAAATTAAATCAGTTTTATGCGAGATCATTGCACACACACACACATATATATATGAGTGTGTATATATATAAACATAACTATATTAAAAAAAGTTATTTAGTCGCATAAATTTTTGTGCTAAATAAAGGAAGTTGGGAAGACGTGTTTTGGTGCACGCATGCAGGTGATCTTAATGCGCATGCGTGAATTTTTTTATTGATTGCAGATGTTGTCAATCGCTGATGAGTGAGAAAATATAATTAGGCTTCATCGGACTTACGTTTTTGAGAAAATGATAGAATAACTTAAACAATACTACTGTATTAAATATTGAGTAAATCGTGTTAAATCCCAAGTGGAAATTGTCGCGGTTGCCCAGTGGTGATGGTCGTGGACTCGCGGCCTTCGACTTTCTTCGAGCCTTGATGCTACTAAAGACCAGACGAGTATCCGAGACTGATGCATGTTAAATCTGTCGAAGCTCAAAGTCCTCCCGTAGATGCGGAGAGAAAATTTCTGGAGGGAGGTGCCAGCTCAGGTGTCGTCCTCGTCACTTGACCGAAGTTCAGAATTACGAGATCCGTCGCCAATAGCCCACTTGTTGCTTTTAGTGCGACGTTAATAAAATCCATCAATAAACCAACCAAGTGGAAATGATCCGTAAAATGTAACAGGCCTACGAGAAAAAAGCGTGGTTCAAGTAATTCTATCATTTTGTCATAGGTATCCGACGACGTTCATTAACTCTTCTTGACTCATCGAAGATTATGGTCATGGTCGCGAGCTCGCGGCCAGCATTCTTTGCGTCGAGTCGTGAGTTCAAGTCCCGATGCCATTAAAGATTTGCCGTTCAGTGGGCCGATGCACATTAAATAAGTTTCGCCTCGAATTCCTCCCGTTGGTATGGTGTAGAAGTTTGTAAAGTGAAATGCTAGCTGAGATATTGTCCTCGTCACCCGAATGAGGTTCATAAAAACACGGTCCGTCGTCAACAGCTCTTATGTTCCACACTAACTTAACAATCTCAATCCATTAATCTTATTCGTCGCTGCTAGCTTCTGCGGGTAGTAAAAAATATACGCATGCGCATTAGGATCGTCTACATACATGCATAAAATCCCGCCATCTTTGTTTGCACACAAAAAATTATGATTGGATAATTTTTGAACACTCCTCTAATGTATTTTCAATGAA
Organism: Nephila pilipes; assembly: GCA_019974015.1. Taxonomy (NCBI): domain Eukaryota; kingdom Metazoa; phylum Arthropoda; class Arachnida; order Araneae; family Nephilidae; genus Nephila; species Nephila pilipes. Next base: position 195,278 of record BMAW01117337.1, on the reverse strand, counting down.
CAGTGTATTATCGATATCGCGATGCAGGCTAAAAAAAAAAAATAAATAAAATAAGTGAAACACAGTTCCATCTCTTTTCAGTTTCAATTGAAAAAAGTTTTAAATGCATTTAAAACTTATTCGAAAATATTGCACAATGTGAATCAAAAAACTCTCACACATGTTGAATGTACGAAGAAAAAATTCTCGTCCTGTCTATTTTTTGGTTAAGAGCAGGTTTTAACTTAAGATCGATACCTGCGACAAACTAAAACTCTGCATTCGAAATATTTCTATTTGTTATTATGTTGGCAATGCACTTTGTTATTCTCCGAGCCACAGCTGAAGAGAACAAAACTGACTCAGCCTCTTCCAAACTTCTATACCAGACCTGTCCAATCCAAGTCATTTTATTCCGGTGGGCCACATTACACACACACGTAAGTATGTGTGTGATCAAAAGACACCGAACGGTAATCTGTCTGGAATCATATCGCCGAGTCAAATATATTAGGCAGACAGACTAACTGCTGCTATTTCTCATGATCCGAGTGTCGTATGCCCTCCCCGCGTGTACACATCCGTGCTCTTCAGTAGGTTTTCTGGTCAGGTAAACATTGTGTATCACCAATCAAGCAAGACCTCTCGCACGCTTTTTAAGATGAGCTCTATTTTGTAATTGTTTCTGAAAAAGAATATAGAAAAATTGTGACGATAGTTGAGTCAATGTTCTGTGATATTCCCATAATAATGGGATACGATAAGAACAGAGGAAATGCTCTTTGGTATTTTTATGTACAATAGAAGTGTACATTTTTGTTCAGATGACCTTCGAGTTGCAGGTAGGCCACATGCAGGTTGGCGAATCCTGTTTTACACCATGCAATACGAAATTTCGTTTGTTTGAGGTAATATCGCTTTAGAGCAGGCTTGTCGAACCCAACGATCAGGAATGAATAGGGTTCGACAAGAAATCGTAACTTGCAAAGCTTCGTGCCATTTCAGCAGAAGTAATGTTATCGACACAATTCAGCCGATTGTTTAGCAATGAGATATTCATAATTTCATTTACAAAATATAACCGTGTTTGCTTCTATTTGTGTTCAATGGGGAGGAGAGGGGGAGAGAGCAAAAAAATTCGTAATCAACAAGAAATAACGGGATTCTGGAGAGTATACCAAAATTTTGAGCTACAAAATGCTAAGGTTTCGACACTGACTCAGCGAAATTGGATAGAGAAATAAAAGTTGCCAGTTTATATCAACTTTCCTTTGAAATTAAGTTTTGATGGCAGTATGTAATTGTTTTCTTAAAATTTTGTGGAATTGATAGAATATAATATAAATTCCACTAAAGAAGCAACGTTACGCATGTATTATTTCGAGAATGATCAGAGTTTGTTTGATTGATATTTTTCCTAATGTCGCACTTAAAAAACACCATGGCTAGGGTATGATACTCGTAGCCTCTGTGCTCCATAATCCCATAAAAGTAATCAATCAATCACAATGGCTGTTGGCGACGGAACTCGTAATTTGTAATCTCATTCAGGTTAGGAGGACAACACCCGAGTGTCGAAGACTGCACTGTCGAGTATACATCGATCATTTTCTCGACGTTGTTACTCTTTTGAGTGAAAATAATCCACCGAACGGTGCAACGTTTCCAGCGCTGCCTGTGGTTCGAAATTCAAGTCATACAATACACTTAAACAAAGTGAGCAACTACTCTCATTTGAATTAGTATAAAAATATTATATATTGAGGGGTAATTTTCATTTACAGAGTTATACATAAACAATTACTTCATTACCTTTAATTTTACATTACAATGTCGTCATTGCTACGAGACAGAATACACTTGTAATTCCTGCAGAATTATTTCTCGAGTCCTGGCTTTACATACATGCTAGTGAGAGAATGTAAAGGTTATTGGCGCAAGAGCTAGATGTGGCTATGTTGCGCTAAACAATATTTAACTGTGATGCAGACGTGAAGAAATGACAAAAATTGGTTGACAAGGAGGGTCGAAAATACAGAAGGATCGCTAGGGTATCCCGGGAGAGCGTAACCCGCGTTTACTAAAGACGGTAAACCCCATGGGGAAGAAAAAGGTCATTAGGGTGCCTCAGGGTCATGATGCCTATACTTACCTAAAGAAGGCAAGTCCCTGAGGTCCCCTGATATAATCCCCAAGAGCAGGGTGCCCGGTTATACAACCAGACCCTGAGTACCCATTTTAGTCGTCTCTTACGACATGCATGAGCTACAGTGGGACTATTCGTTCACCACTATATACACACCATAAAAGATGTAACAAAATATTACTTTCGCCACGGCCGCCATCTTAATGTAGTCCTCGCTCTGTTGGCACTCTCATTGATTCTTGTGGGCTTTGAGGAGCTGTGCGCAACAGGCACCCTCCACTCCAAACTTCCACATCATGCCAATGGGATGACTAGGAGTCTGGATAGGTTAGACGTGCATCGGCCCCGCTCACGGAAAAACTCCAGAGATAATTTTATAAAAAAAATATGCGTTGTTCAGAATAAACACCAAAAAAATTATAATTTTACGAAATCCAACCTGTGAGTTTACTTAAGAACTTGTTTTAAGCTATTTTATGTGAGTTTACTTAGGTCAGTTTTGAATACAATATACAAGGAATGTTATGTATGGCCTGTGCTTGACAACATTTAATTAGGTGTTGAAAAAACGATACAGTTAATTATAAAAAGAGAAGTATATGCGCGCGATGTAAAATAAGTTTCTCAAGAATCTTAAAGAGCTGTGCAACAACGCAATGCACTGCTATTTGTGCTCATAAACACTACAAAGTTTTTTTTCTTCTTCTTCTTATAATTCAAGAAATGAAAAAGAGAATAATTAAGTAATAAGACAACAGGATTAACACAAATGTTTTGTTTATAATTTCTAGTTTTAGGTCGCTGATATGGAATAAAAATTTAATCCCCCTCCCTCAAAATAGTGGAGGTGAGGGACGAGCTTTCCAGCGGATATAGTTTTGCTGCTCCTTATCTCTCATAATCAATCAATATTCCAGTAATTTCATTTATAATTTACATCCTATTGTAATAGCTATTAAGATTCTGCTTGAAAAACTAATTTTTTTTTTAAACAAACGAAACTTGTTTTTAGTTGACACAATTGAAAAGAGAAAGTCCAACAGTGAGCAAAGAATTTACCTTTTTTTTTTTGAAATTCCACTGCAAGTTTTCTTTGAAACCAATTTCAATATGTTCAGCAAGAGAGTCATTGGTCGATTTTTAAGGTCTTTCCCGGAAACACATATCAAAACGTATATTTATCAATCATTTCTCAGGTCATCACTCTTTCCTAATCCGATACAATCTGCATATGTGTACAGAATTAAGTAATTTAATAATACGCAATGTATTTCTTACCAATTTTTCCTGGTTAATACCATCTGGAAAGCATTAATTATCCAGCAAATCATTGGTAAGAATTGCTGCATTGTGACTATCCAAATAAATTCGAAAATAAGAGAACACGTGAAATTGATCGAATCATTTTGAATGATTAGATGCCTCAGCTTTTGTTAATTGTACTCGAAATGATCCTCGACGTCAAGACAAGGTATATTATCCTTTGTTGCTCAATAATCCATTTAACTCAATCAATGAAAAAAAAAAAAAAACGCCGACGTACGGCGGATGCCCCAAGAAATAATTTTAAAAAATAGATATCACGCGCTTCAAAGGTGAGGTGCGATTAAATGCTTCTTTCATAGATTCTAATTTTCATTTCCTTGACCTTTACATTGCTAATATACGTGTTTCCGTTTCAACGTTAGCAGACGAAAACGGGAAGAACAGGAACACGAACGGTCTTCCAGCGAATTCGAAAAAAAAAAGAACGTAAATAAATAAAAATGAAGAACTTCGATGAAGTGGAGAACCTTACTGCACACGGGGTGATAGGACCGCCAATCACAGTACCAGCACCGCGAAACTTGAAACCTCCTTCTACGTTGTGCTGGTCCGCCGTCTCATTCCCCCGTCCACCCACCATACTCGCATTCCCCCCACTTGCCGATCCCCCCCGCATTTCACGACGAACTTTGCCTCTTTCGCTCCGCGCTTCGTTTTTCTTTGTTCGCATTCGTTCAGACTCCGGTAGATTTCGAAGAAGCGTCGGAACGCTCGGAACGTTCGGATGTACACTATCAAGTGAAGCCCCTCATTACCCTCCCACGAAAAAAAGAGAGTAAAGATGATGAAGCCCATGCTGTTGATCATCTTCGGTAAGAACTCTTTCTTTTTCTCCCTTTTTCACCAAATCTGGATAATTTAAACGTTACGAACACCGGTTGCGTGAGTGAATGTTGCCGGAGAAAAATCCAGTGGGTGGCGTAAGGTACAAACCTGTGTCGGAAAAACAACTAAAATCGGAGTCAAACGCTATAATTCACTGTCAATTGTTTGATGTATTTATAGAAGTACCCAAAACAATTGATTAGCTCTTCATCTAAAAATTAAATTTAAGAAATTAATAAAAAAAAGGTGGATTTTTTTTGGAGAAACTATTGATTATGTTTTAAACTCAAGACATGGAAACAAATTTTATCTTCATATTTAAAATGTTTAATTTTTTTTTTGTGTGTAAAGATAAAAGTGAAACAAATTCTTGTTTTTTATTATTTACTCTGCAACGTTCAAATTTTGTTTAATTTCAACGTTGCAAAATCTTGTATTTATGACTGAAATTTTAGAAAATAGTAAAAGCGTGAGTCATAATCCTACAAAGCATGAACAATTATTCTAACATTTAAATTGATATTTTCGCGTAAGATTTGAACGTAATTACAAAAACAAAAGGCAACCTTGAGAAATTTTTTAAATGATCCACGGTTAATAATATCGAGTAAAAAAAAAAGTGTCATTGTCTTGTTAATGATTTGTTAATTCCGAACCTGTAGAGTTGTGATCTTAAACTGCACCAATCGTCGGCGCCGAAATGACAGGTGGTTATTTTCTTTCTTGCGGGTTGCTGAAGGTCTTTCGTTACGACATACTTTTTTTTCTCTTCTTAATGTTAAAAGCGGAATATAAACATGTATCATTTTATATTTTCTTATTTTGTTTCTTCGGAAGAAAAAAATAATATGACATCTCCATTATTTTCCAGAACGAAAATCATTATTTGTTTATACGATTTTTTAACATAAATATGACATTTTGCATTTGTCATTTTTCTGTATATAAAATGATGATTTTAAAGTATTTCTTTTTTTTTTTTTTTAATTTGAAAAATAGTAGCCTTTTCAAAATAATTCATTACAATTTATTGTAGGTTGCAGCAAAAATTAAAATCTTGTATTTTTTTTCTTCTAATCTATGAGTGTTATTTTTTAAAGGATTTCTTTTCTTGAATCCACAAAAAATTCCTGTTATTAATTGGAAAAAAAAATTATATATGAGTACTTAGTGAGAGTTTTTTGTAATTAAAACTAGATGAAACATATTCACATAAACGCAATAAACCGATTTTATTGAATAAACAATATTTTTTGTTTAGATGAAAGCAATGTGTTTTTTTTAAAGATTTTGTTACATTCGCACGCAATTCATCTGCTATGCAAAAAAGAAAAAAAGTTTTGCTTGAATTAACTTTTATATAAACTTGTATAACTTTTTACAATTTTTTTAACAGCTTTGAAATAGTAAAATTGATTTATAATTTACAGGATGTATGAGACAAACTTCTTGATTTTCAGGTTTCTTGAAATAATAATAAAGTTTGACTAGGAAATGTGAATTGTTAAAAATAGTGTTTTATGAATTGAGAAACTATTGTATCATACACTTTTTTTTTTTTTTGGGGGGGGGGGGGGGGTTCTTGTTTTTCTCCCAAGCTGAAATTAGATCAGAAAGTATATTACATATATGATAGTACAAGCTATTTAGGGGGGGGGGTAACAATATTCTTCATTAATTTTAAGCAATGTATTTTTGTGTTAATAGAATTGTGTTCAAAATGTTACTTGTTGAGAATAATTAAAAGAATTTTATAGCATATGAATAAATTTCAATTCTTTCAAATCATTTTAAAAACTGTTTGTTTATTATGTTTACATTAAATATTTCCATTTTGGCAACTTTTATTAAATTTGGTAGAAAAAAAAATAATGAAATATACAAAATGAATATAATTTTCAGATTTCAGCTACTGTGGTTTTTTTTTTATTGAGTTCTGGTATTTTATGTATCTTTACTGAGCATTTTTATATTGATTTAGGCAAACTATTTTGTAGTCACCTTTATCACTTAAATATTAAAAATCAAGAATTTTAATTCGTTAAAATAAAAATGATTGTTCTCATAACTCTGAAACAAGATATAATTATAATCAGATATCATGCTCAATATTTAGTAAGAATAATTTCTTCTGGCATTATTTTGAGATCAAGAACTCTTAAATAAATATGTAAATTTGTCAAAAAAAAAAAAAAAAATCTTTTTATATAGATCTACTTGATTTTTTGTTGTTGTAGAAATATGAAACATTACAATGGCCTGAATTTTTTTTTTATGTTAATAACTTTCCATTTACAACTTAAGAAATGTAAGAAGAAAATGTCTGACATTTAGTTTCCATGAAACCCTTCTTTGTACAATGTAAAGGTTTCATCGTAAAATTAAACTGTGTAGTCTTGGCTTTGAAATATTTTATAGATAATCTCTTCTGGTTTGCAACAATTATTTCTAAACAGTATTTGGTTTTCTGCAGGTGCAAAAAGATATTTTATTATTCAATTTCTATGAAACCATAAATTATTATGGAAATTCAACATCAGTTCCTGTAAAAGAGTTTATTAAAAGTTTGATTTAAAAATGTTAGTTGTTTCTATTTTTACTTTCAAAATTGTATCCTGCGTATATTTCTGATTTTCATATGCATTCTGTTATTGTTTTTTTTTAAAAAAATCTTTCAAACTTTGTAAAGTCTGACAAAAAAATAAATAACTTGTTTTTGAATGTATCATTTATTCTTTGTAATTTCTAGATAAGAAATAAATATCTTGTCTTTTGAATGTATCATTTATTCTCATTCAAGATGTTTTCTGTATACAAATTAACCTATTAGATAAATTTTAATTTTTATGTTTATATTTTTTTCAAATACTGCAAGAAGAGAAAATATTGTTTCAATTTTCTCTTTTATTATTTTTGTAATAAAGCTGTCTTTTTACAAATAATCATGTATAAAACTTTATTGAGACTCTCATTTAATTAAGAAAGAAGTAATGGTATATGAATGTTTGATATCAAATGCAATTTTCATATAATTTATATAAATTATCTCTTTAATAAATGTGTACAGTTATAAGCTAAAAATGTCATCTTTTTTCAAATTTATGTATTTAAATTATATTAATTTACTGTTAAGGGAGAAACATAATAGTGGCATTTGATTTAAAAATTATGAAATATTGAAAATTCTAAAAACAATTTCATTGAAAAAATACTTCATTTGAGAATGAAGATTTTTTTAAAATCTCATGTGATTGTTAACTTAATAAAGATTTTTTTTTTCTTCTCAAAGCTGTTTTTAAAAGCTTAAATTGTATAAATTTGTAGAACAGATATTTCATGCAGTTACATTTTATAAGTTAAAAATTTATTACATTTAATTTATATGTATTTATTTATGTTTTTTTTTTCTTCTTCTTAAGTTTGTGTACAGGTATCATCTTGTACCCAGTCAGATGTTCCTGCTGGAGAACTTGTTCAAACAAGCCCTTTTACAAGCAGCTCAATTGTTTCTACTGTAAACTCTGAGTCTGAAACAGAAAGAATTCCCTCCAGTGATTCTGATACAATTTCCACAGTTTTAATAGACTCTGATTCAAATGAGGGAAATTTGGTCACAACTTCTGCAGCAAGTGGACGATCTGTTGCTAAAATATCTTGGAATCCTGTGAGTACTGTAGTCCTTAGTACAGAGGCATTAACTAAGAACATAAATGATGAAAGTACTTCTTCATCTAAAAATTTACCTAATAGTTTTGAAACAGATGCATCTCTTTATCAGACTACCCAGTCCATCTATGATAATTTAGATCATGGTGAAAATGAACTAGATTCAGATGTTTCTAAAAATACTTTGAAAACAACTCTAAATCCTGATCTACATAATCTTTACAGTTATCAGATGGAAACAAATGGCTCAGAAGACTCAACCAATAATCCACTTTCTGCTGGCACAAATTTTGTTGCATCCAAAAGTGATGAAGAGCTTACTTCAAAAAAAACCACTACTCTTGCATCATCTGAATACAATGCTGAAACATCAACTGGAAGTCTTACAACTGTAATGTATGAGCATATCACTCATACAACTATTTTGGGCTCATTGATAAAATCCACATCAACATCTATGACTGATATTTCAAATTCAACTTCATTTCCTACAGAAAGAGATGTATCTACCCCTGTTCATGAGAGTAATGTGCCTGGTTTGAATTCTTTAGAAACTACAAAAGGTATTTCTGAAACAAGCATGTTTGGAGATCCTATAACAGAAACCGAAAACATCAAAGATACAACTTTGGTAACTGAGAGTATCAAACCTTTAACTGCTAGTTCAGAATTGTTTGATGGTGAAATTTTTCAGCAAAATAGTACTATTGAAAATTTTTCAACTACTACTGTCCTCCATTTCACTACTAAAGAGCAAAATTTAGATCTGGATATCCATACAAAAATGTCAGAAACACTTAATGCACAGACTTCATCACTTTCAAAGCAGCTGGAGAATAGCACTGAATTGCCAATAACATCCGAATTAGAGAGTATGATTACAGATGAAAGCATAACAGAAATGTTTACTTCAAAATATTCCAACACTTTACCTCCAGACACTTCACCTGACATCAGGATATCTATGTCTTCAACACCTACATTTTATATTAATCCACTTTCAGAGAATTCCAGTGAAACTAATACTCCAAGAGATGGTTATTTGAGTACAGCTGCAGAAATAACTTTTATCCATTCCAATTCTACTTTTAATTTGAATGTGTCCAACTTTCCTACACATACAGATGCTAAAACTTTCACATCTTCCATTTATGATTCTACTAGAGACATTGAAGCAAGAACAGTATATGAAAATATAATTCATTCAAGCACAACAAGTATCTCTTCTGAATCTGAAACTGTTTCTGAAAGAACAATTACAATTTCTTCATCAGAAGTTACTGAAACCCCAAACATTTCATCATCATTATCAGTTTCTGAGACCACTGACAATAAATCTTCATATATTCGTAAAACAACAGTGAATTCTTCTGAAATTGATAGTTTGAATGTGCAAGATATCTCTGTTGCTTCAAATACTGAGAAGGATGTGTCACAATTTTCTACCACTGCAATGTCCACATATACAGATAATCCTACCTCTACTACACATTTGTTTAGCATTCTTATGCATACTGGAACACCTTCAAGCACTGATTCCGATATTGCTACTGAAAGAACATATAGAATAAATGATATAAACCTGGAACAGAATGTTCCTACAACTACAGCCTCTCAATTACAATCAACAATTCTCAGTAATTTTGAAGATTCAAATTCTTCCTTTGATATTTTAACTACTATTATGGGTACAGATATCAGAAGTACATCTGATGTTCACACAGAACAGGATATTTCTCAAACAATATCTCCTTTATCTTCAACTACCACTGTTCTTACAAAAAGCAGTTCAGATCATAATGTATATTCTATACCTACCTTTTTAAGCACGGAAGAAACAACAGTAACAAAAGTGGAAAGTTTTAAGATTACTGATCCTGTAGTAACCTTATTATCTGATAAGTATTCAAGTTCTACAACACCAGTCTCAGTGGCTACTTGGAGTGTACTGCCAGAAACCCACAGAGAAGGTAAACACATACCTTTCAGTACAATCTCTACCATAACGTCTAGAAATGGTTTCTATGCAGTGACAACTGATAGGATGCCAAAAATGGAAACAGCTATAAATGAAACAGAGGTAATGAATAATAAGTTGTGTAGTCTTAATTTACAGTTATTGTAGATATTTTTTTATACCTGCTATTTTTGTCCTATTGAAGACAATATTTTTTGAAATTTCTTTTAATAATTATATTAAAACTAAAATAAGAATTTATGTTGTAATAATTTATAAAAATGAAATATTTTATGCTTTTCTTTAAACTAAGAAACATATATATAATAACATTAAGTTTTTTTTAAATATAAATTCAGTTTAAGGGTATTTTAAAACATTTGGTTAAAGAACATACAGTTGTGTTAAAAGCCATATTTGTAAAATTTTATATCTTGTTATGAAAATATATAACTTTTTCATGTATTCTCACAGGTACACTATAAGCAGATGCAGTTTGAAGATTTACATCCATTAGATAGAACTAACATGATTACTGCAATTATTCAGTTTCCTGCAAATTCTGTGGTAATTTATTTTTTATTGCATTAATATATTTATTATATAGAAATAAATATAAGGCATTTAAAGAATTTTTCCAGGACAGTTAAAATTGAAAAAGTGTAAAAAGATAAATTTCGGGAATATTTAATGAATTATTGTTTATTATGAGAAATTCTATTGAAATGGTATAATGAGTAGTAACTAATCATAAATTATTAAAATAAATTTTTTTGAAATGCTTTGCATATTTTGTATGATATACTCTCTGAAAATACAAAATCATATTTTTTTTTATATTAAACTCTCCACATACCATGTTTCATAAATAACTTTTAAGGAACACAAGGATATCGCATAAAATCAATCAAGGAAACACAATATCATAAGAATTCACTAATGAGATATATCTGGGAATGCAAATAATGTACTTAATAGTGTGTTTTAATTAGACCATTATTTATATCACATATAATTTATATTTACTTATTATTTGAATTAAAAATGAAAAAAGACATTTTAATATAACTTAGCAAGCTTAATTTATTTTATAAGACTGTATAGATTTTCGGTGAGGCAAATCTCTTACATTTTTTATTATTCTATGAATTTTTAGTTCATTAGAAACCATAAAGAGATATTAATATGTTGGAATAATAGCAATATGTTAGAAATGTGTAGATTTTTTTTTTGATAGATAATTGGAAATAAAATTTTACAGCTAAATTTTTTAGTTCTGTGTCATAATATATGCAGTTTATGTGTTTTAGATAAAATCTTGTCAAATGGATCACTGAGAATTACAACTATTATTATTATTATTATTTGCCTCACAATTTCAAAATTATTTCACAAACTTCTATTTCAGAGATTTCTGTAAATTATCAACAATATTTTTTCTTACAGAATAAAACAGGAATGAAATTAAAATTAGCTAAAACACATGTTTGGTTGAATGATGTTTTGACTAAAGAGTTCCAGAACTGGACAAGGGTAAGTTTCTGCATATTTGATAAATTCATTTATATAAATTCTCAAACTTATTTGTGCTTCATTTTTCACATTGACATTTCCTGTTAACTAATTTTCATTTGCATCTTGAAAGTTACATAACTATTCTCTTTAGTTAAAATTGTGCAATAGCTTTGCTTTATTTACCAAATTATACAGCTGTTTTAGTATTAAAGTCTTCAGCTATTGTATTTTCAAAGGTATCAGTTAAAACTTATGAGATTTGTAAAATTTGGAAACTTAATTTTTTTTTTATTATGTAAGTGCAAAGTTAAAAACTTACTCTCTCTTTCTTTATGTATACAAGATATGGCTATTAAATAATGAGATTGATGCTGTAAAATATTTTATTTTGATTTCATACATACATACTTATTATCATCTTCAATATACACCCCTTCTCTATCCCTACAATGCTCCTTGCAAATCTTCGAAACAGTGCTGGAAGTCTTCGGTTAACTTCTTCAAGACCTGTGCCGCTTTCTCTTTCACAGCTTTAATGGACTCAAATCTTGTTCTTTTTAATGCAGATTTCATATTACGAAATATTAAAGTCACGTGGTGCTAGATCCAGCGAATAAGGCTGATGGTCTAATACTGGGATGCTGTACTTGGTCTAGAAATCTTTTGACAGTGTCCTTTTGACTGTGTGACTTGTCCTTCCACAATTCAGGTCAAATTTTTTCTTTATTCCTTCACAGAGTTCAGCAACAACATAAAGGTAGTAATGTTGATTAATAGTTTAACCTTCAATGAGCCAGTGGAGGCACACAATCTCATGAATATTGAAAAAAATAACATTCTTTGTCAATTCTTAGTCTCATCAATTGCTCGAATACTTAACCAATGGTCCGATCGAACTAAATTACGATTTTTTTCGATATTGTCATCCGCTTTTGACATGAAAGGGCAACCTGGGCTTGAATAATCTTACGTCTTCTCAGCCATCTTGAAAACTCTTAAACTTCTCAAAAATATGTGCACGCGATAAACATTTATTATCATATACTTTTTCAAAAAATTATAAGTTTCAGAATTGGTTTTTCCTAGTTTCATGTGAAATTTTGCAACAATTCATTTCTCACTTATCATTTTCCCAGCAAAACAAAACAAAACAAAAAAAAAACCCTCTTATATGCTGGTATTTACACATGCATACTTTTTCTGTAGCAGGATCAGTCTCATTATTTAATAGCTATACCTCATATATATGTGTGTATTTGAATATGATTTGGTATAATTAAAAACAAGTCTAATTAGCACTAATAATTATTTACATTCTTATATATAGGGCCAGATTTTATAATCCAGTCATATAATGATACAGTTAGACAGCATTTATTTAAATTATCAAATATTATAGAGGAATCATATAAAACTAAAAATTTTGTCTACATCTTTCTATTGTCAAATAAAGACAATTTTATAGCCTTATCAAGGAATTAATATATTATTTATTAAATAATTATTAATTTTTAGTACAATTTATTCAAATTATTACATTCAAACACTTTTTATATTTTTATCACAAATTAGTGGAAAATCCACATCCTTCTGTAGACATATGTTTAGTAGAAGAATCTGAATCATGCTATAAGCTCTTATATGATAAAATAATTCACTGATGAAAGGAATTAGCAAAATTTACTAAACTCTGTTTTCTACCTTTGTGAAAGAATTATATTGCATAATTTAAAATTTATTTCTAAATTTTAGGGAGGGATAAAAAAAAAAAGCTTAACATTTTATCAGCAATATGTATTTTTTTTATTAACGTCACACTAGAAGCAACACAAGGTCTGTTGGCGACGGACTTCGTAATTTGGAACCTTGGTCAAATGATGAGGACGACACCTGAGCTCTGGCACTCCTCTCCTAACTTCCACACTATACCAATGGGAGGATTTTGGGACCTGACAGATTTAACTTGCATCAGCCTTGGCTACATGGCCTGTCTTTAGTGACCAAGGATTGAACGCATGATTCGAGGAAAACTGTTGGCCGCGAGTCCATGATCATCACTACTAGGCTACTGCAGCCACTTGTATAGAACATTTATCTCCTGTCACTGAAAATGTTAATGAATAAATTATAAAAAAAAAGTTATTTCAAAATCCTGAAACGATATTTGCATTTTTCAAATCAATTGTTCTATATGAGGTTTTTACAAAATAATTGACTCACAGAAGCTATGTTCTTCCTACAACTCCAAGGTTCCAAAGTGATCTTTCCCTTCTCCCACAGGGTTTGCTGTCTTTAACAAACATGATTGACATGCTCCAGGGATGTCTTAGTGAGCTTTTTCTATTTGTGACCCTTCTCCTTGTTGTTCCATCCCCTTTTCTTTTTTTTTTTTCTTGCATTTGTACTGTTTTGCCTAAATCATATATTTTTTTAAAAATAAATTACGAAATGTTTGATGCAGCCTGTTCAAATGTAATAAAACCCATGAAACTTTTATAAAAGATGTAATTCCATATATATATTCACACAAATTTAAATTCCCTGAAAAAGTTACAAAATGTATGCATTTATATTTACAGGATCCATTTGAAGAATCTGAAGAACCAATCAACGATACACCCTTTGGAAATATCTCTATTTTTTATGTAATACCAACACCTGAAACTAATGATTCATATATAACTTTAACATTTATTGTGTACAATGCTTGGAAAAATGGTTAGTATATAGGTTTAGATTGCTTCTAATTAATGTCAAAATGATTAATTTTTCATAAAAACAAACTTCAGATAATAAATTTAAAATACAAACTTTTATAATCTGTTAAGTCTGGTTTTAGTTCTGAATTCTATTTTTTCTGGCAATCTATTTTCTTTTTTCATTAATCTATTATTTATTTAAAGAAAAAATTTTTTTTAGAAACTCTTCCTGTTCATTTTGTTCTTGGAATATTGAATTTCTACAGCAAAGATTTAAAAGAATCAGTAAGTGTTTTTTGTTGTTTTTATATATGTATAAAATGAAATGAGAATGAAACTGAGAAATTTTTATTCAATGTTGTGTTAATCTGAGGGCAAATACAACATTTCTGAAAATTATTTCTTTTATATTGCATTGATGAATCGTCAGTATAACTTAAGATTTTTTGATTTCCCTGTTATAAATTATAGGACATTCTAGTTAAAATGGTGTTTATTTTGTGCTTCATTTAACTATCATATGAAAATTATTCTTCAAAAAAATTCTGTGATATAGTGTTAACTTTATAAACATTAATAATTTTAATACACTTTTAATAATGATCTTAGCATATATTATTATGAGTATTTTAATATATTCATGTATTTTTTACAACTGCATTTTTTCTTTATATAAATTAAACTTAAAATGTATTCTTTTATGATCTTTGATCTTAGTATCAATTTTGAATAGCAATTTAAAACTTTTTTTTTGAATAACTTTAATTAAACAATGAATTTAAGTGACTAATTTTAGGGTATTGGATTTCAATATTATTGCTGTTTTAATTTCCTGATATTCGGAATCTTTTACTCATTGTACTTTTTTTTGTGACAGAAGTTATGTTTTATTACATTTCTCATAGTTGCAAATGAATAAATGTTTTAAAAATCTCTTCTGTATGTAATCTGTGTCATACATAATCTTCAGAAATGGATTTGAAATAATTTTTTATGGAACCCGAATGAACTACATATATATTAGTTTACTCCATTAAAAAGATCAGAACATTTGTATTATTTTATCTACACATAGTACGTATTCATTTTATTGCAGTTTTTTAAAAAATTATATTATTCAATTTGTTAATTTTTATATGTAAATAAATCTTGTAAGGCATTAAGTTTGAATAGTTCATATAAGTAGAGAAAATATTTTAGGATATGATACTGAATTTAAATTTAGTGATTGGATAACAAATGATGGTGGTTTTGGAGATTACATAAGTGTTGTAATGTCTTTTTTAATTTAACCTCACTGGAATAAGTCATGTTTGAAAACTAGCAGGTCAAGTAATTGCACCACCTGGGTTGTTGAATCCTATTCAAATGAATATTTCTTTTATAGTCATATACCAATAATTGTCTGAATGGAATGAAATTATGTGAAAGAAACCCCTTATTTTAAAATTGAATGGCTGTATGAGGACTGCTCTGATCAGTACAAATAGAAAAAAATTTACTCATGTTCTCTTTATCTCATCGGAGCATTAAAAAATATGTATGATTTTCAATGACTGTAGATGAATCAATTGTATCAATGCAATTCATCTCTGCAAAGGTAAAATAATGCAAATTCTTAATTAACTGTAAAATTTTTGGAATATATCAGATTCCTGAAAGAAATTTATATTATTATTATTATTTAGAAATTACATATTTTTAAACCTTATTTAAAGATTATTTAAAAGTATCAATAATGTTAAAGAAATTCATAAATCTAAATATTTAGTTATTATGATAATTCATTGTATTAAGTTATTTGTAATTAAATCAAAAACACATTGGAAATTATTCAGCATACTTTTTTTTTTAATAAACAGATAAATGCCAGTGCTGCATACTTCTATCATGGATTGTTAACAGAAAACTATGATTTGTTGTCTGCAATGCTCGAGAAATATGGAATTATAATTTTTACTATTTGCTTGGCTGTAGTTGGAATCTCTGTTCTTATATGTGTGGTAGTATTCTACAGGAGAAAAACACGACAGTCTGTTCATTACTTGGCTGATGTAAGTATAATAGTTTTTTTTCTTCATATTTAATTTCAGTTCCAAATATAAACATTTCAAAATACTATGGAAGAAGGGGTTGAAAACCTTTTGAATTCAGAAATTTATAAAGATTTTTAAAGTTAAAATTAATAAATTGTTGAGTAACATTTCCTTAAAATTTTTTATGTGTTAATTTTTGAAAATATGTACAGTAGTATTAACCAAATTAAACATTAATTTTTCTTTTTAAATAAGTCATTGATGTTCTTTTTGCATAAAATATGTACAACAGGTTGATAAAAAAAAATTCTTTATAAATGAGAATAAATAGTGTTCTTAAAAAGCTCAGTAACTGAGCATATTTTTTTAAAAAAAATGAAAATGGCTAAGTATATTTTTTTATTTTATCTATCATAGAATTGCATTGTTTTTAAAGAATATTTTTCTTAATTATAAGTTTTTAGTGCAAGAATAGAGTGTATCTCGAGGAAATTTTTTTGTTATATTTTACGTTACTGTATAATTTTCTTTAGCAACAAAATAAACAATTTATACTGAATTTTTTGTAGAGTAAGCTTCAACATAATATGCAGGAAGCTGTTGGTATTGATCTGACGCCTGCTTCAATAATATTGCAAGATGAAAAGGAAGAAAAAGGCAATAAAATCTGTGATGATGAAGGTTGGCTAGTGCCTATTACTGATATCCCTTTGGCAGAAGATGGCAATGGCCCAAATGTGCAGGATACTAAACTGTAGGAAAAGTTGAGTTGTGTCATCTGCTGATGCAGATCATCATTTTATGCCAAAGCTTGTGCCTTATGTGAAATACTCTCTGCATTGTACAAATATCATTTTCTTGATTGATATGTGCTATTTTTTCCTATTGTATTTTATACACTTGCAATTCAAGCATTTTTTTTTTTGTTCATTGTATAAATTGTGCATCATATTGTTATTTTATCATCTTTAATGTAATTAAAATACATGTTCACAAAGTTTCTTTTTTAATTTAAATAATGTATACATATGCATCTTATTTATGTGTATGGTATAATTACAGAGAAAGTTGGTTAATATTTATCAATTGGAAGTTTTATAGGTATTATAATATATTGATTGTGTACATTCTGGTGATACTAAAATACATAGTAATAGTTGAGGCTCATAATATTGCTTGAAAATGTTAGAATTAAATCTTTAAAGAAAAACTATAAAAAAAAACTATATATTTTTTGGCAAGGATGTCAGCATGCATGTCTAAAACTTAATAATTTATATATTTCTTCATAGAATTGGTTTCTCTGAGAATTCATTTAAAAATTTTCTTAGCCTGAATGATGATTGCTAACTTTGATATAATTGTAAATGGGAGCTTAGTTTTTCTACAATATTTTGCATTATGAGATGTTAAGAAAACATGTCATATCAATATATGTTTCAAATATATTTTTCACTTAAGTATTAATTTCAACTTTTGAAATATTTTTAAGCATTGCAATTTGGTATATGTGAAAGATAAAATTCTGACAAGTTATAAAAGAAATATTTTTATACCATTTCTAATTTATTTTAGCAATTTAAAATACTATTTATGTCTTACTTTTCGCAGCATATTATTGTATTCATTCATTTTATCTTGAACTTGTATTAAATTGATTGAAATATTTTTTTGATGGAACATTGGTATTTATTACTTTGTTGAAGTATTCTTGATATTGTGTCTGCTGCTGAGCCAGTTGCTGGTTTTCCATTTCAAGCTGTTTACAAAACTTGCGATATTCTATGCTGTCTTCATCATCTAAGTAACGAGACATACATTGTCGATCTAGAATCAACTTGTTCCATTCCTTTTCTTTCTGTTGTTCGTGTTCTTTTTTAGTCTATAAATTAAGTGTTTACCTTTAATCAGTATCATCTTTATCTTATTTTAACATTTTGAAATTCTTTAAAATGTTTTTTTTTTTCAGAATTACTAATGCATTACTTAAGAAAACTATACAGGGAAAACAAATATAAGACATTTGCAGAAGCTAATAAAACAATGATATTTTTTTAGCTTAAATAGATATGATCAATTAAATAAATGCTCAAAATGTGGGCAAGAGCTTTTGTAGTGCAAAATTAACACATTCACTGCTATTGATATGCTGGCTGACTTCTTCAGAGACCACACTAAAATGAATTATTATTATTTTAGTGTGGCCTCTATAATTTAAGACAGACATAAAACACCTATGATTTAAAATAGTCGATTGACGTCTCAGAGCAAGAGCATCGTTGGCATATGAAGTTCTGATAACGCATCGACCAGTGGTAGTGAATGTGTTAAATATTTTAATACAGTTTATTATAAATACTGAAATGATTTCAAGCATCAAACAACGTCGAATTCTAGAGATTTAAAAAAAATTGGTCAAAGAAAGATAATTCTAAACCAAAATGGAAAGAAAGAAAAAACCGTATACTTAAATGTTATTATATAGCTTATGGAAAATGGCACATTTCTTCTCTTTACTAATATCAACTTCCTGAATTTCTTAAATTTTGCTTTTCATTTGAATTTATTCTTCAGAGTATCCTTCTAAACATCATTTTCAGATAAAAACAAATATAAAGTTTTTCTTCTATTAAATAAAAATAATCCTCATATATTCATATTTTCTTTCCATTTTTATTGTAATCAAATTAATTTACCTGGTTATTCCATATTTGTTGAATTTGTCCTTTGTAATATCCTTCTAACTGGGCTTTGGTCATGCCCTTCCATCTGTTGGGTAGGATGCGGTGCGGTTGGCGATGATTTTGGGCTACAGATGGATTCTCGGTTAACATGTCTCCACGACATTGAAATTCAATGTCATTTTTGTTTTCGATTTCAGCTCTGATTTTTTGTTGTCTGTTAAATTCTTGATTTAACCATGCCTATGTAAATTTACAAATAATTCATTAAAACAAAATCATAAAACATTGAAAAAATGAATGAAAAGAAACAATGCTTACAAAATATAATAAATAACCATGCAATTAATTAAACACAGATTATGGAATTATGCAGTTGCCGAATTTATTGGATCATTTCATAGCCATATTATTATTATTATTATTATTTACATAAATTGCATAATAAAACAATGAATGTATGCAACATTTTAATATCTGTATTTATACTTAAAATATTACATAAATGGATGATTAAAATGTAATATTACTGAAAGTAACAAACATATATTTTTTCAGTTCTGAAAATTTTATAAATGTTTTTTTGAAACTTTTAATACTAAAGCTAAAATTTATTGGATTTAAATAGCCGAGTGCATTTTTAGCTTGAAAATTAAGTTAAATTTCCCTTTCTATTAATTTAATCAGTTTATTTTTACTTTCGAACACATAATTGAGTAATCAAATGTATGAAAAATATTTAAAAATATATTTTATAAAATTCTAATTTTGAAATTTTAATTTCATTTTGTTATTTGATATTCAGTTTTTAAGTTTTCTGTTCTTCATTGTGAAGTTTTGCTTTAAACAAATTGAAAATTTCTAAAATTGTTAAACATTTTAATATTCAATATTATTACCATTTATTTAAAAAGAATAAATATTTTTAAATTTGCACATGCATTTCTCCTTCATAGAATTGAGTTAATAATTAAGAGCTGATTTGCAAAACCTTTTCACTGCCAGATATTTTAAATTTCTATTTTGAAAATATTTAAATAAATTTCAACATGGTTTCATTTTATTCATTCATATAAATTATTATTGTTTAAAGTTAATGACAGGAATTGATGTATATGAATTATCATCATCTGATTATTTGAAAAAATCTGGATTTTAAAAATGCATAAATAAACATTTTTTCAAAGCTATATCAGCTGTGTTACTTGCTATTTGTTTAAAAAATGGTATATCTTAACTAATTAGTATTTAAAGAAATATATTTTGTAGATAACAATATTTTAAAAAAAATTTAAATAGCCAATAAATCTCTTATTCTGAATTTTTTACTTTCACAATAATTTAGTAAATAAATTGGATATTTTTTTTTAAAAAAATGTGAATAAATATTTATCATATGTCATAGAAATTAAAATTGAAATAGAGTGGAAATATTTAAAAGTTAAGAAATTTTTCACCCTCTTTCTACCCAAGTAAAAATGCATTAATATATCAGTATCATTAGAGTTCATTGTATAAATGTGTTAATTTTCCGATTCATATTTCAAATGAATTTTAAAAATTGTTGATTGGATCCAACAATAAGGGGGAATGATCTTTTATCGTATACATTTTGACAGAATATGTGTTTGAAATCCATTCATTAACTTTCAAAGGAACTGTTTTGTTTCTAAATTGATTCAAATCAACAGTAATCCAAAATTAATAATATTTACAATGACAGTTACTTTTCATTCTCGGCTGTCATTGGATCTTATACACAGTGCTTCAACAAATTTTTCATAGGTTGTTTAAAAGATTTAAAATTTTTCTACAATAAAATCTTTTTTTAAATAGAAATAAAAACTTTTTTTTAAAAAAAAAAACTAAATTTATAATAATGAAAACCTTTTAAAAATTTTCTTCCTCCTATTAAGATTGAAATCAGTGCAAGTGCTCTTATTCAAAGGGTTGGTGCAGAGAGTAAAGGTAAATACCAAATTTTGGTTATCATCTTCTAGTTGTTTAGATGCATTTTTATGATCATAATGATCCAAGTGCGATAACTGCAAAGCATAACTATCTCTATCTAACAATGAAGCTTCCCAATTATGTTCTGCCTCTTTTAAATTCAGTTTTTGCATTTGCTTTTCAAGGATTTGTTGAAGCAAAATATCTTGATTTTGGTTTTTCTGCTTCTTTAATCGTACATCATGATCTAAGTCTTCTCCATCAAGCCTACAAAATTTGTGGAAAAAAGCTTTACATAAAAATTTAAAAATTGATATAGTCTGTATGAGATTCTGTATTTAATTTACATATTTTTATTTAGTTTCATCTTTGCTTAAAATATTCATGCATAGTGCTTTCACTCAACATACCTTTGAATTCCAGAAATTGGACAGTAATCCATATCTGTAAGTCTGGGTGGTTGCTCTTTCTTTTTTTGATCAGGATTAAACAAATCAAAATCTCTGCTATTCTCAGGTCTTTGGATAGATAATCGAAAGGCATCAATTTGCTTGCATTGTTTTCGAATTTCTTGTTTTTTCTGCTGTTCAATTGATATTGCTAAGGCGGAACATTTCCTAGCTTCTTCATCTGTCAGGGGGGAAAATGTGAAAAATTATGCAGTAAAAGTTTGTAATTAGTTCTGGACATCAGTTTAAAGTTAATACTTTTTGTTTAAAGATTCAATTAAATTATGTAATGCTACGAAATTTAGAGCTTGTGACATTTAGCAAAATTACCTCCATGAAAACTAGCCGGTAGTTGTGGAGAAGCAGACCCATCAAGTGTGAACGGTTGTAAAGAACTGAATTCAAGTCTTTTTGCATCAGATACATAAAGAACAGCATTGACCTTGATTTGATGCTGATTCCCATTTCTTTCTTTTCGCTGTTCCGATTGTAAGCTGTTACTTTTGTTAATTTTAATTTCTTTTAAATATTTTTTGTGAATTTTTTGTTTTTGTCAAGGTGCCCAGCTGATGATTTTTAAACCTTATGATATAGTCAGTTTGGTAATTTCCACAAGCTTTGAAGACATAAGATTTGGAAATGGTTTCATTTATCAACAAATTTCTTTCATTTCTTCTAGGAAAAATGTATTAATAAGGAACTGAGGAAATCAATCCTCATCAAATTATAACTACCTTCATCTAAAAAAAAAATCCTGGAAGCTTAGCCAAAATTTAAAATATTAATTATACAAAAAAAAAAAAAAAAAACCCGAAAAAAAATCAAAAATTTTAAAAATTTAAATAAAAAAAAAAAAAAAAAAAAACCGAAATAAAATGCTAACATTTTATTTTTGTTCTTACAGAAAAAAGTACAAATTCATGAGTAAATAAGTGGAATGTTTATTTTATCCCATTATGAATAGTCAATATATTAAATTATACTTTTTAATTGCATTGTGCACCTTAAAATACATTTTTTTTGTTAATTCATTACAGTGGGAAATTCGAAATAGTTCAGAAGTTGTTGTTTTAAAATATATTAATTACTTTGTGTGTCATGCTATTCTTATTGATAATGAAGAACCAAAGCTAGGATAAAAAATATTTACTAACCAATCCATTCACATAATTCTGTTCTGGCCTTTTGGATAAGAGTACTATTCTACAAATAGCATTTCAATAATGTCAAAGTCTTCTATTATTTTTTTGATTTTTCAAATTAAATATATATAGGTAACACCACATTAAAAAAAACACTACTATCAAATTATCCCAGAAAAATCATAAACTTCCCACTCCATATGTTACAACTAATGACATGTCAACAGCTATGACAGTATTTGTTAATAACAATAATGACAAATAGTGATTATCACAATGAATGTATTGAAAAGCACACAATTCTACTGGAAATAAATATTATTTTTTATTACAGGTCTGTTAAAAAACAACCTTCTATACTACACATTTAAAAGTGCTGAAACAAGATTTTCCTCTCTCTATAAATGTATTATACGAGGAGTATATGAAACTTTCCCAACATTGAAAGTGTACACTAAATGTTATGATAAATAAATAATATAATTCTACTAGCTTGAATTGTTAGATTCTTTTATTATAAAACCAAAAATAATTCAAATAAATCTCAAAATAGCTCATAGTTTTCTGAATGCTAGATGGAATATTCAATACAATTATTTACTTAATTCTTTTAAACTTGGAGACTAAATATTTTAAAATATAGTATTTTTCATGGAGTTATTTATACATTTCATTGGATTATTTGTCCTAATAAAAATAACTGATTGCAAAATATCCTAAATACTATATTTTCCAAAATTATTACCTACCTAAAATTTTCTCATGTTCTGCATTTCGAGTTTTGGTTAGATGATTTTCATGTATTTGGTGATTTAAGGCTTCAATGTCCAACTAAGAATTAATATATGTAAAATATTTTCAAATTTTAATGCTTGATTAAAGCAGAATATTTTTCACTATAAAAAATAATTCTGATAAGTAAATACAAATATTGAACTTGTAAAATACACTTATAAAAAAGTATCATTTTTGCCCCCCCCCAAAAAAATGGTTGATTTTTTTCCATATTTAAAAGTATTAGTTAAAGATCAAATTGGGCTACATTTTTTGTGGAAATATATTTAATTTAATATATAAGTACAAAGTACACATGAAATGTACTATTTTTCAGAAGGCTTTCTCATTCGTAAATTAAATTTTTCTTGATACAAATCAAATTAAAATCTACCCACCAAGTGGATTGGAATGCGGATTAGCCCAACCAATTGGTGATGGATGATTTTTTGGTAATGACTCATGAAATGTGGTAACCCTCCTTTACACAATGACTTGTTATAGTAAACTCATCCACATATACTTGACAACACTAAAAAATTGCTAATTTGGCAATTTTTAAAATTGCATCAAATGGTGGGGCTAAACCACATTTTAACCATAACCACACATTATATATGAATAAATTTATCTTGGAAACTAAATTTCAGTTATATGCTTAAAAAAAATCTAAATTTTAAATTATTTCTTCCTACTATAAAAGAAAAAAAATTGCTCTTCAAAATAAATAAAATTTTACAAATTTCAAAGAAATTGTTTTAAAAAATTAAATTTATTTAGAATTCATTGTTTCAAAAGTATTCTTATATATTTATATAAAAAATTTTACATAGGAAATAAAATAAACTTGGAATAAAGAGTATTTAATTCACAAGTAAACTGAATAAATATAAATTCTCAAACTCTTCATTCAAAAAAAATGTGCTGAAGAAAAAAAAAATTAAAGAAAAAGTTTAAATTAGCAAAATTGAAAAGAGTTGTATTTATAAATTTTTCAGGAAAACTAAATAAAAAAAAAATATTAGAAATACTTTAAGAATAAATAAAATTAAAAAAAAAAAAGTCGAAAAATAAATTAATTCAGGGTAGAAAAGAACAGTTATAAATATTTTTTTTGAGAACCACTGTGATATAATTTAAAACACAATTTAAAATTCTACATGTCTGCATTGTTACTTAAAAAAAAATTTTACAAAATTTTTAAGAAATCTTTGCTAATGAAAAGAGTTACAAATTAATAGTGATAAAAATTTATGGTAAACATAAAGCACATTTAAAAATGAAATAATTATGAACAACCATC
Organism: Nephila pilipes; assembly: GCA_019974015.1. Lineage (NCBI taxonomy): Eukaryota > Metazoa > Arthropoda > Arachnida > Araneae > Nephilidae > Nephila > Nephila pilipes. The sequence continues at coordinate 170,830 of BMAW01117337.1, read as the reverse complement.
TGAATTATTTATATTAAATTCTAAAAAAAAATTAAAAATCAAGTATTAAAATAAAACCAACACCAATCTGCCTCTGTTTCTCATTGAAAATTCTTTTTTTGCGAAGTTCTTCAGAAATCCTCCTTCTATCCATATTCATTGCCTAAAATATATAAAATTGTTCATTTACAACTAAAAATATTTGCTCACTTTTAAATAAAAATTCATTCAATTCACATTAAAAAATATTACTGTCTTGTAGTGAAATTTTCACTATTTTTTATAACTTAGAAAACAAAAACTGTGAAGAAAAATGTAACAATAAGCTTTGATAAATTTTAAAAAAAATTGTTTAAAATTTAGTCAACATAAAATATTTTTCCCAGTTCTTTGCCCCCTTCCCCCAAGCTCGGTCAGTACGAGCTCCACCATACACAACAGAGGTTGATACTTATGAATGCTGGCTTCTCTCATTTCTGGCAGTGTTGCAGAACGAACTCGCTGATCTTAAATCTTTACATAGGTTGATAAGGCAGCTATGAACTTTCGGGCAAGAAGGTTGCCCCAAATAACTCTACCTTTCTGTTTCTCTTTTTTCTATTAATTACGTAATTCATCAAAATAAGTATAACTTAGTAGTAACAATGGGAGAGGGGGTATTCCCTTTTATTAGGAAAGGAACTTTGAAAAACTACACACTTCCACTTTTGAAAATTAAATTGTTTAAAATCAAAACTTATACAGAAAATTAATTTAAAATATTCACTAATTAAACTTTTACAACATATTTTCTCAATTATAGATATGAAGTTTTAGCATGCACAAATCTTCATGATGAATATATGTATCAAATTATATTTATATTCTAATTATTAAGGATGACAAAGTAGCCAAAAAATCAGTAATTTAAAGAGTATCCTTTATTTTTATAACATTATATTAAAACTGTGATTTAAAAAAAATTATAGAGAGGGAACAAAAAGAAAAAAAAAGCCTTATATCTTATTAACAAGAAGCTCAAAAACTTATAAATAAATTTTAGTGTTTAACAATATTTTTTATATACTAAATATTCGAAAATATCTAATTTAATTTGATATTTAATTTTATCTTAAATAGTTGATATTTAATTACATACTTAATTTTATCTACTGAAAGAGTCATTTAAAAAATTATTGCTTTAAATTTTATTTTCATACAATTTGCTTATGTGTAATTATGAATTTAGTGGAAAAGCTGAGAAGCTTATAAAATTTGCTACTAAGATTTTCAGCAAAATTTGTAAAAATAATCAGTGAATAACTAATTTAAAAAATTAAGCTACAGAAATCTTTTTAAGACAATGTAGTATTTAACTATGCTCAATTTAAAAAGAAGCAACTAATATATGTATCCATGCTTAGCATCTTTTACAATTACACAATACTTTCAGTATGAGAACAAAAATGAAATTTAATCTTAGAAAAAGGTATAATACCTGATAAGTAGTTAACATGACAACAACTTGAATGTAAAATATACAATGATTTCTCTTTGTTTATGTTTAACAGATCAAATTTTCAAAGCTAAATACTTTGAAAGCTGGAGTGATTTAAAAAAATACATTAAATAGTGAATAATTTAAAAATGTAATGAAAATTAATTATAATTAAAAATGTATTTTTCCTTACTTAATAATTCATATTTGTTCCTTTTACAAAAATCGTTTAAAAATAATATGTTTCTAAGGGTAACGTAATAAAGATTATGGATTCTTAAATGATTTAAAAGGTTAGAAACTTTCATATATTTCTAATGATTCATCTTTTAGAATGCATATTTAGAATCATTGATTAAGTGCGCTTAAACTTGAAATAGAGAAAATTCAGGGATATGTCGTGACAAAGGCAATCATCTTCGGGAGAATGATTTAAATTAAATGGTTTTTATGAGACAGGGAGCAACAAAGGTAACATTCCCCCTATAGATTGTTATGTTTTATGGGATATAGAAAGGGACGAAGTTTGCTAGAGTGCTTAACCAGTTTGGGCTCTGACCTCCTGTCAGAATGGACTTTATGAGCTAGCTTTTCGTTGGTTTCCACGTTTGCCCAGAAGTTAGAATAAATAGTGGAATTTATTTTAAACTACTAAAAATAATGCAAATGCTTGAAAAAATGGGATATAGAGCAACTATGACGATTATTCCATTCGTATTTAATAAGCTGTACACTTAAAAGTACATAAATGTAAAACGTCATAACAAGCAGTTAATGTTACCTTGGTTACGATATGAAACAAAACATGGTTGTAGTCAATAATTTATTTAGACATAAATATTTAAAATATCTTTGAAACATATTATTTGGAGCAGGGTACAGTAAATTTGCCGATTAAAACCGATTAAACAAAATTCTATGTTATGTATTTAAATTTATTATTTTATGAATTAAATCATGTTTAAATTAATTTTTTTTGGAATGAGACCAAAGCGAAGTGAAGAAATTTCCTCGAACTATCCGCTATTTTATTTATTTATTTATTTTTTTTTTGTTTCAAGTTGCCGGATATCTAATTAATTTAAGAAACTCATTTAAAATGAGTACGGAGGCGTAAAAATTTCTGCATCAACACTTTTCTAGCAATGCTGATACGTTTTTTCAGTTTCTTTTGAATAAGTGACTTGTTTTGTTCCTTTTCTTCAGTCTTGCTCTCATTAATTTAAGTAAGTTTTTCATGTACTAAATTACGCAGTGTTTTTATCAGGAAAAGAAGTAATTCTCGAATTTCATCTAACATTCTTTCTGAAACTCTGATGAAATACATTAACGAAGTGTTTGTGTTGCATACTCTGAAATCATATTTGCAGTTTTTTTCCTTAAGTTATTTTGAAATGAATGTCTAATAAGTGATCTCAAAAAAAAAAAAAAAATTGAATTTCAAGTGAATAAACATGTATAAAAAAGTTATAGTAATTTTAATTACATAACATTGAGAATATTACCGATTCTGAATATATATAGTCTTCTGTCCCTGAGTAAAATGATTTAATGTAACATTTACTCTTCTTCCTCTCCCAATCAACAAAATTATTTTATTTCTATAGCTGTAGTAATTGCTCACGCTTCATTTTTTACATCTGTTATAAGTTTACATAAAAATGTTTGCTAAAATTTTAAAGCTGTACATGGATAATTTTGTATTATATTCAAGAAACATAAACATTTGGTTTGAAGGGAATTATAAAACTATTTTGTTTACAGAGCTATTTTAATGCCAAATAATACAATAATCACAATTATTTTAAAATATAATTAGCAAAATTCATTAATTGAAGTTTTAAAATTTTACTTTTATAGCATGTATTGTGCTTTTAGAAAAAGTAAAAAATACAAAAACTAAATCATCAAAATAAGGGTATATTGCCATTAATACTTATTTTATGAATGACTTTCAGAATGAAATGACTTTCAGAAAGAATTACAGTATTTTCAAATTTTATTACAACAAAGGATGAAAAGAAACTTATAAATCCATTTTTTTTTCTGTTTATATAATTATGAGCATTATTTTTTTAACCCAGCTTTTAAATAAATTTTATTTTCTATCAGAAACTGTATATTTTATAGCTTTGAACAAAAAGTTATCTACATTTCAGGTATCATCATTTTCAATGAACAAAACAGGTAATTATGCAGAGACTTTGTATCAAATCAAACGACGTTATGAAGATGCTTCACTAAATATTTTTCGCGAGAGAGACAATCAATCAAAACCTATTGGTTATTTTAGTTCCAAAGAAGGCAATCGTAGCTTTTCTTACACATGTCAGGGAAACACTGCTGCTGTAGTACAAAGAGTTGGTAACAATATTGTGAAGACAGATGAAAAAGCAATTGCTAGTCAAATTTGTACCATAATGTAGTTCACATTAAGAGCAAATGATATCTTTGAAGCATGTTTTAAACAATTATTTTTACATTTTTTACACCAATATATAATGTTGTGCAATATGGTTGTAAATTTTATATATAGCATGTAAATAATTAGCAGTTATTTTGTAAATATTTTTGATATAAAGTTTGCTCAATGTCTTTTATTGCTATTTTGACATTTTTGAAAATCTCTTTTATACATAATTTGATTTTTAAATGAAATGATCTGAATAAATTCTACTTTGAAAATAACTGTCTCAGTATTAAATCTTTCATTCTAGAAGTATTGTTACTTCATTTTCTTCAAGTATATAGCATTTATATACAGCCTTTTATTTATTATTTTTTTCAGCTTCAAAGAGGGTGTAATTATTATTAAATGCTCCTAATATGTAAAACTTTTAAATAAAAGTTTAATATATAAAAATATTTAAAATCAAAAACTGTAGCTTGCCTTAATTTTTTATGAATGTGTAAAAAACATTTTTTTATAGTCAGTAATAAAATAAATTTATTTCTATACTGAAAAATATATGCTGCAATCTTTCAAAAAAAGGAGGAAAAGGCTCATATTCAAATGAGTAATTCTTTATTAAAATTTTGCAATGTTTAGAAAATATTTGTCATTAAAAATACAGTTAAGTTAAAGCAGGATTTCCAAAGCTACATGCTTGTTAGGTTGTAATTTTATTGCCTCATATGCTTCTGTGTCTGTTTTGATTATTTTTAACAGAATCTGGGGTATTTTATGTATCAAGAATGAAACAGATTTAATGCAAAAATGTATTAATACAGCATTTTCCTTTTTTTTTTTTTTTAACAAATACATATTAAAATGCAGGTATTTTCATCCCTTGAATGTGATTGAGGAAATATCACTATTGCATAAAGTGACAGAATTTTCGAAACAAATTAAACTTATTAAATATTTTATTTAAAAAAAAAAATTACACTTTAAAAAACGATTTAATGAAGCCTTCATTGTCATTGATTTTAACAGAAGTTATAAAATTTATGAACAAATATTTGCAATTATTTATGACATATTTTGTTTACATGGTATTAAATAAATTCTAATACTATTTAATCCCAATATCTTTTTTTATTACAAATCCTCAGGTGGAAAACAAATTTTATTTGCAACAATTTGAGTATAGTTTCCTCTTTTAACATGCATTAGAATGGTGGCCAAAATTATGGGTAATCTTTGCAATTTTTTAACTTTGCTTGTCTACAGAAATAAACTGTTTCATGTAATGTAAATATTAATATTTCACTTGAAAGTAAATTTAGAGCTAACTTGGAGGAAAAGGAAATTCAAATGTCTTCAATATTTAAAGTTATAGTATTGCATTCATTATTTAGAGTAGGGCATCCTTTATTCTTGATTACAGTAATATATTAGTCAGGCTTCCAGGCCAGTCCAATAAAAGAATGTCCTTAGTATTAAACCGTTGTTTATATATCTTTGCTGTGTGGCAAGGAGCTAAATCAAGCCGAAAAATATATGAAGTATTATGTGAAAAAAGATCACTAATTTTTATTTCAAGATCATATCTGTATATTCTTTCATTGAGCATACCTGTAGACAGCCATCCTACAATATCTGCTGACATCCGGCACTATACAGTTTAAATGGAATCCCTTTTGTTCTATATCACATTTATTATTGATTATAACCTTCAAACATGGACATTTTATTCTCATCAGGCCAAATAATCTATTTCCATTGGTCACCTGTTCCTCTATTCTGCAAATTCTTTTCAACATTACTGTATACCAGGGATGGCCAACCAGCAGCATGCATAACGAAGTCATAATAGTGGCACACATGTTGTGCTTCCTTCGAGTGCCTGGGTCGTGTCAGAGGCCTTCAGGATTGTTTGGTTTAGTTAGGTGTTGATTGCTTCACTACAGATGGGTAGCACATAGATGAGATGGTGAATTGTTATTGTTTGTTTGTTCAAGAGCTGGTTTCCCATTTGTTGGTTACAGTTTATTTTAAACAGCCGAGGAAGACCTGAAGCTTTTTAAAACTTGCTTAAATTCTACTGTCATGAGTTGTTAATTTCTTTTTTTTTACTGAGCCCATGAGTAAACCTTTAATTAAGTAGATTGGGCAAAATTAGGTAGTGTTTGCACAGATGTAGCATGTTGCATAGTTGTCAGGAGAAAAGGATTTGTTACATAGCTTGAAAATTATTTGGAGAAGTTCTTAGTACCATTGTCATTATCCATCAAGAAGTTCAATGGGCTAAAGACTTGTCTTTTGTTGTTGATTCTGTTACACACTGAATCAACGACAGGCTTTTTCTGGAAGAGGATGGCAAGTTATTCCTTTACTGTAGTGTAGTGCTGGCTATCTAAAGGAGGTACATCTACGAGAGTTTGGAATTTGAGGGAGTATGTTTTAAAATATCTGGAAGAAAACGATGAACTGTACAGTGTGCACTTGCTACTAAAGAATGAAGATTGGCTATGATGCTTTTCTCACCGATGTTATGGGACATTTAAATTTGCGGATACTGGGAAAATATTGTAACAGGTCAATTGAAAAGTCCCGGCCTGACACATAGATGGCGCTACTAGAATTAAATCCATATGTTTTTTAGTTAGCCCTCACCCTCAAAAGATGCGTGTATAAATTTGACAGCTGTCGGATCATTAGTTAGTAAATTGCAGCATTTTGAGTGAAGCAACTTTAGTTATTGTGAAAAAAATGGAATTTCACGTGTTGATAAAACATTGCTTTTTGAAGGGAAAAAACACAGTTGAAGCAAAAACTTGGCTTGATGCCGAGTTTCCGGTCACTGCCCCAGGAAAATCAACCATCAAGGATTGTTATGCTAAGTTTAGACGTGGTGAAATGAGCACCGAAGACGGATAACTCAGTGGACGCCCAAAAGAGGTTGCTACCGAAGAAAACATTAAAAAAATCCACAAAATGATTTTGAATGACCGTAAATTGAAATTGAATTAAATAGCAGACACTCTAAAGATATCAACTGAACGTGTACATCATATCATTCACGAATATTTGGGTATGAGAAAGCTCTGTGCAAAGTGGGTGCCGCGCGAGCTCACTTTTGACCCAAAACAACGACGAGTTGATGATTCGGAACAGTGTTTGAAGATGATCAAGCGTAAATAAACCCGAGTTTTTGCGTCGATATGTGACAATGGATGAAACATGGCTCCCTCATTTCACTCCGAAGTCCAATCGACAGTCATCCGAGTGGACTGCATACGATGAACTTGCTCCAAAGCGTGGGAAAACGCAACAGTCGGCTGGCAAGGTTATGGTGTTTGTATTTTGGGATGCGCATGGAATAATTTTCATTGACTACCTTGAAAAAGGAAGGACCATCTAATGCGACTATTACATAGAGTTATTGGGCCGTTTGAAGGACGAAATCGCCGAAAAAGGCCGCATTTGAAGAAAAAGAAGCTTCACCAAGACAATGCACCGTGTCAGTGAAAACAATGGCAAAAATCCATGAATTGGGCTTCGAATTGCTTCCTCATCCACCGTATTCTCCAGATCTGGCCCCCAGCAATTATTTCCTGTTCTCAGATATCAAAAGAATGCTCGCTGGGAAGAAATTTTCGTCGAATGAAGAGGTGATCGCCGAAACTGAGGCCTATTTTGAAGCAAAGGATAAATCGTACTACAAAAATGGTATCGAAAAGTTGGAGGGTTGCTATAATTAGTGTATCACCCTTGAATAAAAAAAACTAATTTTGCCAAAAAAATGTGTTTTACTAGGATTGGCCAGGGACTTTTCAATTGACCTGTTATTTTCCTAGCCTAGTCAATTGTATATCATCTTAAGTCAGCAAATGTTTGCTTTATTATCGTTATTTTGGAGAAAAAGATTAATACATAAATGCAAGAACTAGCTACCATGTTTAACAATGCTCCGAATTATGATAGATTTAAAATTTTAATATCCATTTTGCAGGATTCATTCGGTGTTATGTTTGATGATTTTCAAGGAGATACAATAACCGTTTTACAATTTCTTTGCAAGAAATTAGTTGTTACCCAGCTGAGCTCCGAAATGAAATTGACCTACAGCACCAATCTTAACAAATATAAGGAATTAATTTCAACTGCATGTGATCCAAATTATATTGAGTTTTGGAAATTTGTATCAACTAGCAATTTTCCAAGTTTACATGATTTGGCAGTCAGATATTGTTGTAGATTTGGATTAATATATGTTTCTATTATGAACATAAAGAAAATAAAATATCGTTCAAGATTTACTAATATGTACCTAAAACACACAATTTTGTTAGCAACTTCAAGAACTAATCCTAATAAATGACTTGATAAAAAAAAATATATTCAAAAACCACTCTAATACAGTACCGACTGTTTAATAATTACTTATGATCAAATGTTTGGGCTATTTATTTTTATTTTATACAAGATCAACTGACTGCACCTTCATAATGTTTATTGACAAAAAAACCTAACTTTGAACTTTAGTTTTATTTATTACAATTTTTACTCCTACACTACTCAGACTTAAAAAAAAAAAAAAAAAAAGATTTGCTGTTTGCATAAACCTCATAATCAGCTTGTAAATAGCATTTTTTATTTTTATTTTGGAAGTTGAACGTGCATTTCTTTTTATTTAGATAATGGCATCATTCCCAAAAAGGTTGGACATTCCCTGCCATAGACCAGGAAATGGTTTTTTCCCCTTGAAATTCTAGCTTTGAGTTCAAACTTTTGATTACCTTCTCTTTGTTGTTATTGAACTTTCACTATAATCAGCAATTTAGTTATTCCTTCTGTCACCAACATGTATACTTTTTCCTACTTTTACCCCCATTTGACCTTGTACCAATTTTGTTTCCTTATAACAAACAAAATTTATGAGCCTCAAAAGTAATCACATTTCCACTTACACAGTAATCACAATCACATTTACTTGTCTTTCAGCATATGAAAATTTCGTTATGATGTGTGTGTGATGATTCTCATTCTTCCCTCCCTTTTTTCATGGTTCAGTCATTATTTAAAATATGATGTAATAATTTGTTATAATTTTAATGCAAGTAACATTCACGACGGTCAGATGGAACCAGGTTACTGATTTTTTTAATATTGTTATTAATTTTTGATGTGGAAGGGCGACCCGGGCGTGAGTCATCTTCTTGGTCATTTTGAGAGCACTTTAACCTCTCAAAAACATGAGCATACAATAAACATTCATTTCCAGACACTTATAAGTTTCAGTAGCTGGTTTTCCAAGTTACATAAGAAATTTCACAACAATGTGTTGCTCTGTTATTACACTTATTATTTTTCTGTGAAACAAAAAAAATAACTCTAATGCGAATAAAGGCTACAGCTATATGGATTTGTTAATAGAAGCCAGAGGCATTGCATTCGAAGAAGAAGGCTTCATATTAAACAGATTTTGGTCACTGGCATATTTTTTTTGTAAGTATATATGATGGAGAGGAAAAAAAAAATCAATTTTAATTTTTTCAATAAATATTTATTACTAATACTAACAATTTTTATTTTAAAAATGAGACCTTTTCTTAAATTTAAAACACTTTTAAATTTGGCAAAAACAAATCTTCACTAAATTCTGAAATTAACTTACAGCTGCCATACATACATTAATAAAATACTTTTTTTTTACAGATGAAAAACACATTTAATTTACAATTTGTACAAGTAGAATTTTTGGCTTCACACTAATTCCAAAATCTAAAATGAAAATAAATAAATCAGTTGAGTGATAACTTATATATTATAACATGGTTTCCACTTCATAATCATACAAAATCATAAAAACAAAAATAACAATTATAATAAAAACAAAATCATAAGTAACAATTCAATTAGTTCCTGTTTCAGTCAAAGTATTTATAGCTGTAACATTTTTTTTTTACATTTAGAACAATTTTTAATATAACACACACATAAATTTTAATTTCAATTTGCTAATTTTTAAATTGTTTTTCATGATTTAAAATTTTTTTGAATATTAAATTTTTTACAACACATATAATTCCTTTTTAGTTCTCATTTAATTTTAACACTAACAGGTATATCGAGTTACCATCTTTTTTTTAATATTTTTGAGTTTACAGCAGGAATTCAGTCAGCTATTTCTTCTTAAGAGTATAAGTAAGTGTTCTCATTTTATCTTATAATCCTTTTTCAGTTTTATTAAGTAATACAATTTGTTTTGGTTTATGTTAAAAATCTTTTTATATTTTTTTCATGAATATTAATTTATTTTATTTTGAAATGATTTATTCTGAATTTAATTATCTTTGATTTCTGTTCATTCGTATTTGGTTTTATAAAATATAATTCCTGAAAGGCACAGTTTAGACATTAATTTTAGAAAAACCTTGCTTGGAACGGACTGCAGCTTGTTAAAACATTAATTATATTATATTCCATTCTTTTTTTTATCTTCAATTTTGTTATATTTTCTATCAATATTTTTAGAATATATCTATAATATATAACAATTTTTTTATACAGTTAACTTTATTTGATTATTTTTATTCATTTCCCCCTTACTATATTATTTTTAATTTTTTGCGATTTATTTCTCAATATAATACATTCAATATTTATTCAAATGTAATAAACATTAATGCGTCTTAATCAGAAACCATTTTAGGAAATAAACCTCAAAAATAATAAAATAAATAGTAAATAATAAAAACATAAAATAAATACAACACAGGCATGATATATAAAATGTATGAAAGAAACATGTATGGGATCTAATAGTAATAATTAAAATATATATATATTGCAAAAAGTAAAATAGTAAACTGAAAAATCACAAAAGAAGAGCTTATCTAAACAAATTAAAGAATTTTTTAAAGATATTAATAGTTATTAAGAAGACTGAGTCAGAAAAATGGAGATAAAGTAATTTAAATTGCTGTTACATATATATATATATAGGAGACAAATAAAAAAAAACTTTTTTAAACTTGAATGTATGGTAACCTTATATCATTATCTTCAGATAAATACCAATTTGGGGTTTTTTAATGCTACAAAAAGAACTAATTTTATTAACTATTATCAAAACATTTATAACTTAATTTGATTACATATGTTTCAATAAAAAATATGAAAATTTCTTTTTTGGTTAAGAATTTTACATGAAGAATTATACATTTTTTTTTTCATTTTACATTAATACATGACATAATACAAAGGTAAGTCATAAATAATTTTTTGAAATAAATTTTAAGTGTTATCATAAAATTTCAAGGTGATCTTTATTTTAAAAAATCCCCCCCCTCTCTCACATATATATAATTTAGAATAACTTATATACCTTAAAACATTCCCATTTACAATCAAATAAGATTATTATTTAATAACTAGCAAAACAAATCATACAATAAGATTTAAAAATGTAGTAAAATACATTTTTTTTAAAATCAAAGCATATTTTACTCCATCAAAGTAATATGACTTATAAACTTAAACAGTATAAAGACTTTACCTTAATATTTCCTTGGCTGTTAGCAGCTACAATAACATTAGAACCCTATAGGAAAAGTAATGAAATAAAATAATTAAGATCATATCGACAAACATCCTCCTACTCACACCAAATTTTCTTAGTATGAAATATAATTTTTTAATACCATTGGTTTTAAAATTAAAACAGTTATAAATTTTAAACTAAGTTACACTTTATCCCTTTTTTATGAAATTTATGAAGTGTTTTCTACTTTAACAATCAAATAAAATGTTTTCAATGAAATAATACCATATGTAAATAATAACTATTATAGCAAAATGAATATGCTACTTGAGGGATGTTATTATACATATATATAACTGGAAATACATTATTTGATTACTGGAGCATTGATTGCCTAATTAAATTACATTGATGATGACTATCTAACATTAATACATAAAAAATGATTAAAGTATTAACAGGTATATATAATTATTTAGACTGAAAAAAAAAGCTGAAGACAATTCTCCTGAAGAATAGTGAAATTGTTTATGATATTTGTTCAAACATTTAAAATGCTTCAAATGTTTATGGAATTTATAAGTCTGCAAATTTTAATATTTATTTTTTAATAAATTTAAAATCCTGCAATTGTAGTCTACAATTTAAAAATGTGTATGCTAATACTGTCCTACATCTCACTTTGAACTAAACATAAATGGCATACATATTAAACAAAAATAAAAGTATAACAAGAAGTTTTATTTTTAATATTTATGAAATGTTTGCGTACTGACAAAAATGTTTCACACAATACTAAAATAATTTTAAACTACTCTAAAAATCAAATATTTTTTTAAAAAACTTATTACCATCCTCCAACACACAGCACTGACAAATTCATTAGTATCTTCTTCTTTCTTGTCTTTTTCCTATAACATAAAAGAAAAAAATGAAAATGTTACTTACTTAGTAACAGCAAAAGTATAGTAAAAAAAAAGTGAACAATAAATTCTTATTTTCTTGTTGATTTTTTAAAATCCATTATTGAAAATTTATTATTCTGTAAATAACAGCAAGTACAAGAATACCTACTTGAAAATAAATTAACATAAATCTCCATATGAATTGGATCATAAAAACAAACTTCATATAAAAAAAAAAAAACAGACATGTCCAAAACTTCAATTTAATACAGATTGTAAATTTTTTCAATCTTCAAAAATAATCCAATGTACACTATTCCTTGGTATATTAATAAAGAATAAAAAAACATAAAGTAGACAACAATAATAATACAAGCAGAATAAAAGAAAATCTTTAATCTTATTAAAAGCATTATAGAAGACTTTGCTCTTTTTTTCCCTACATTCTCAACTGCCTCTTATGCTGTTCTTTGTGAATTTTGACCTTATTGAATTAGAATTGAGGGGGAAATAAAATGTTGATTAAGATAATTAGCTTCTCTCAAACAAAGCGATCTCCCTACAACCAAACCTATTATAAAAACTGCTTGATTTTTTTCTATCTTCTGATTTCCGCCCTTCTTTTCAGTTACAGAAACCATTTAATCAAGTTAAATTTACTAATAAATATTAATTTGATACAGCCTTATATACACTTTCATATCATTAACTTTTTTTTTATTTTCTAGGTATAACATTCCTTCCTTTTAAGTAAATACTTAGTTTCATGAACACAGCAAGTAAGTGGAACTATGAGAAGCCATTTAAAATAAAGATCTGTTCCACATTTTTGAATATGAATGCAGCTATTATTATGAGAGAAAATTTTTGATTTAGAGACTTTTAAATAAATTCATTAAATCAAAAAGCAAGCTATTTATTACCATTTACTTCTGTGGTTTAATAATACTTATTCAAAATCATTCTTGTAAGATAAATCTTCAACTATTATGATTATTGATGCTGATGACAGGAACAATCTCGAGTCTCCTTCATTTCATTATATTCACAAGTTGCCTAGCAACTGAACTATGTCTTTCAAAATCCTCTATTTTCAAAATAAGCCTTTCTTAATATATAAAAAACTTCAAATTTAACTTTATAATTGTCTGGATTTTAATTCTTTATTAATCAGCTTATTAATAGTATATATACTCTTTGTTTACTAATCTCACAAATTTTTAATCACATTACAGTTGTTCTACATCAATTGCAGATAAGTTTAAGCAATAACAAAATAAATTATGGAGGGAAATTCTTAAATTATTCTTAGAGAATGCATTGAGATAATAAGTTCTGGTAGCTTTAATGCATTAAAAGGAATAATCAAGTTATTTTTTAACAAGAAACTTTTAAATCATATTCCATTCTATACCTACAATAACCATAGATTTTTCTAATCCATCAATTTTTTCCAATAACTTTCTCAGGTGAATGAAAAAAATCCAGGAAATTTTTTTTTTTCTCTCAAGCCAAAATTAACAATGAATGAAAATTGAATGAGCAACATTAAACAATTTTGCATTAATGTAATTTTTAATTTATATCAGAGGAATATAATAATTATTTGTAATATTTCCTGTCATTTTGAACTGCAGTCAAATGATGCAAAAAATATCTGAACTAGTTCTTCCAATACTTTTCAATATGCTATTTGAAAACTTAGAAGTTCAATTAAATTTTACATATATATGTACAGAAATTCTCATCATTTCCCTAGATGTTTTTTGATGAAGTCTCAAATTTATGACACTGAGCTATGTTCTTTCAATTCTGCCTCACATTTTATCAAATTGTACAAAATTTTCAAGCATACACTTAAATTTGTAATTAAACAAGGGGAAAGAAACGAACCCTCCAAAAAACTCCATTTATTTTAAAATGAAACTTGTAGAGAGTCAATTAATTCAAAATTAAATTTATCATATTTAGATACAATGCTTTTATGCAGTCTATACGAAGAAAAAAAAAATATAGGGTTATTCTAAATGATTCATCCAATTTCAAAATTTCATATTCTCAAAAATAAATGATGACATATAATGCTAAGTAATACATGAATGCAAAGGTTAAAAATAATTTTTTTTTACAAGGGTTCGATATAACTTCCTTTAGTTACACATATAATGTCAATTTGATACATAAATACCTGCCAAGCACATTGTAAAGTTCAGTAGTAATTGATTGTACAAAACAGAAATTCACTGTTTAAGTTCAAATAAATATGTGAGTAATGGTGGCGTCTACACTTTTATCTTTTACAAACCCAAAAGGAAGAAATCGCATGGGTATTAGGTGATTAGACATGGGAATTGCATATCGGGTGACTTAGATGGCTAGCTGTGTAACATTAAGCCACCTGGTTCACTGCAACCGATCCAACTGTGAGATAATTAAGTGAATTTTTTAGTGGAGTTTAGTTTATATAATCGTCGCACTGGAAGCAACACGAGGACTATTGGTGACGGACCTCATAATTTTGAACCTTGGTCAAGTGACGAGGACGATACCTGAGCTGGCACCCCCCTCTCCTAACTACCATACCATGCCAATGGGAGAACTTTGGGCCTCGATGGATTTAATGTGCATCAGCCCCGGCTGCACGGCGGGTCTTTGGCAACCAAGGCTCAAACCCGCGACTGAATGAAAACCGCCAGCCACGAATCCGAAACCGACCAGTACGCTACTGGATAATTCAGTGAAATCTTCTAAAACAATTTTTGTGGAATAGCTTCAAAAAGGACAAATGAGGACCAACAATTTTTCACAATATAAAACTTCCACCATTTTGGTTTGTGTTCATGTATTACTTATTATTCTGTGTCATTTATTTTAGAAAATATGGAATTTTGAAATTTACAGTAATGGGAAAAAACAAATAATCCTTCAAATTAAAGGTTTAGAATCTAACAATGCAAAAACAAAAAGAGCTTTTGCAAGTAAAATACATAATAATTAAAGAAGATATTTAAAAAGTCTCCAAAAGCAAGTATAATCTACCAAGATTCAAGCAAATCCAAATAGGTAAGATTTTTAAAACTGATACCATAATTTTAATTACTAGATTAATGTTTTAAAATGTATTATTTATAGTATTATGTTTCACACATACATCCTCTTATATACTTCTTTATAAAATAAGGTAACATGCATAAAATATGGATATTTATATATATGTATATTTAACTCTTCTACATTAATTGCAATAAGGCAATATCACACAAAAAGGCATGGAATAATAAATTGTGTTAATTTTAAGTCATACAAATTAGTAGAAAAATATGTCAGAAATGTTATTATTTTTCTATTGATTTAATAATTAATTAATAAATACATTAGTATTATATGCTCACTTAATTATTTACTATAAGCACATAGCATGCATTCTCCAATAAATTTATTAATTCTTTGATAAATTTGTCTTACCAGAATACTTCTTATGGTCTCAAATTTGAAAGTTAGTACTTGAGATGAAAGACCTTTAAAGTATACATATAATGCATTGTTTTCACTACCTGAAACATAATAATAATAATAATAATTTTTTTGGGCTATAGGGCAACAGAAAAGAAACAGGGCATATTACAGTTTTCAATTCAATCATAAAATAGACAAATTATAGTCTTATGAATTAAAAAAAGAATTGAAATAAAAAATTGTTTCAAAGCACTCTATTTCTGCCTTTAATTCATTTCCACTAACACAAATATAAAATTATTTCACATGCAATAAAAAATATTTTTCAAAAACTTTAGACTTTTGTTCTGAATTTCATCAGAAAATTTATTTCATTCAGATATACTTGAAAACTATAAGGGAATTATATATTACTATTTCAGAGCAAATGATTCATAATATTTTCCAAATTTTTGATACTGTGTGACAAATGGATTTCTAATGAAATATTTTAAACAAATATATGGTCTATGAAATTTTGCTAAATTGATTGTATATTTACTAAACCATTAGAGGGCAATGCATAGAAATTTAGGGTTTTATAACATGAAAAATTAATTTTATACAAATTTTGGATTATTAAAATTCAACTTTTAGTTTATTAAATTTGGTTGTATTTAATAATCCATTCTGATAATAGTTTTTTTTTTTTTTTAAAAAAAATACCTTTAAAGAATTGAGGAAAAAGTGGGAAATTGAATAGAAATTAGAATCAATATAGAAATACAAAAAAAAAAATTCTTATTTCGAAGTTAATCAGTCATGTTAATTAATCAATATCAAAATTTAGTTTATTTTGAGCCATAAAGAACTTATTTATTTAGTCCAGTAAAGATGAATGAGATTTGGAGAAACTATTTGGGGTGTCCCAATCTTTTGTACAAGCGAGTGTATATAAACATACCATTAGTGAAAGTAAATATAACAATTATATACATGAGAATTAAGGAAAAGTATGGCTCACAATAAAAATATCCCAAGGTTACATAATTATTCTCTATACACTTATTATTCATTTAAACTGGAAAAAAAATAGCTAAACGAACATAAGCTTTAATAGAACTCACCACAAGCAATAAAATCTCCATCAGTTGCAAGACCAACGAAGTTCTTTTCATTCAAATGGCCTTTGAAAGATCTCAAACTATAGGAATGATTTACATTCCAAAGTTTCAACTGACTGTCTGTAGATCTAAAAAGATAGTGGAAAGTATTATTCAGATGGCTATAAGAGAATTAACATTATGGTTAAATATATTTCAAACAATCTTTCACAAATGCAGATTACTTTCTAGTTTTTGTTAAAAATAAAAATTCACTAATGCAAAAATAATAAAGGTAATAATGGACACTTATAATTTAGTTATTGCAAGATATTTTTTTCAGACTAGTTGACATTTTTTGGTAAATGCTTTCATCCTTTAAAATGGACAATAATTGACTTGTCTAAGTCAGTTTTTCAAGGCAACTGTGTAAATTTAAGAAATTTCCACATTAGTAAATAACTTCACATTATAATTCATAATTCACTTAATTAAAAGGAAATTCCATAATTTTAAATTTTAAAATATTTGAGTAAAGGGCTTTATCTTGTATGGTACAGTTCAACATGCAAGGCCCAATAGCAATGATAATTTAAGGGAGCTTATGACTATGTCTCAATTTAATTGATTGGCATAGCCAATGTTGGTTATTGAAGGGAGAAGCTATTATTGGCTACATCAACAAAAAACAAGAAAACTACCATTCAATAACTTCTATCAGGCAGCTGATTAATGCAGAGCTTGTTGGAATCTCAGTCATTTAACCCTTTCACAATGAGCACATTAGCAATTGAACCGCTTCTCCAGAAGGTGAGCTAACACGATGTGCTGTCTTGTGGGGACAAGCAATTTGCACTGCTAAGCCTAACTTTAGAAAAAATTCACATAAATTAATTTTATTTAAATGATCTATTCAAAAGTCATAAGTAGTATATCCAGCAAGAGTCAATTTAAATGTGATTTACATATGACACACTCAACTGTCAGATAACATTTATAGCTGATCTACACATATGACAAGCAGTCGCAAAAGGGTTAGGGTAACACATTAAGAATTACTAAATTAGTCCTTTCTCGGTAATTGTATAGTAGATAGCTCAGAGCAGATGTGAAAAAGTTCTCTGGCTGACCTATGACAAGAAGTTTTTCAGAAAATGTTCTCTCTTCATGAAGTATGAAATCATTTTTTATAAACTGATTTAAGTTGTGATACTTGTATAATGAAAATGACATTAAAATAAAACTTATTCATACTTAGGGTTACTTGAAAACAAAAATATCAGTAATACTCCACTTTAAGGAGATAGTTTAAAAGAAAGGACAGTTTTCCAAGGATTGTAAAACTACTTTATCAGGCAGTAAAATACCGAGAGGGATGACATAATTATTTAATAAACAGATTGAGATATAGATACCACTCAAGAATCAGAACCAGAAGCCATATATACTTTCATTCTAACTAAGACAGCAAAAAAATCCAACTTTGATGAAATGTAGGATTTAATAAAAAGAAATTTTTTTGAATTAATATTCAGAACAAAAGTGGCTGTTTCTTGTATGGACAGTACAGTTAAAATGAACAATACAGTTTTGGAATAGATAAGTTTTAATGATTGATGTATATTTTATCAATCATTAAGTATAGAGAGAAGCTGTTTTTTAATAATAATTTTTGTTTCGAGTATGCTGTTTTGTTGCTAAACAGCTCACGTTAATTTGCAATTCAGTGATAAAAGATACTTAGGAAAAAAATATTTAGAATATCCCTATTGCTTACAAGATCATATTAGAGAACAAATGAAATTTATATATTAAATATCCAGACATTTTAAAACCAAACATAATCCTTTATTACTTTTAATATGCCTACAAACATACTTGCTTATGTTACATTATGTAGTGTGAGAGAAAGCTATTTCTATAAATTCCTACCTGGTAATTGATCTGATCCACATACAATATCTAAAGAATATAACCTTTTTTTAAAAAAAATATTTCGCTATAACTAATAGAATAGTTTGGAACTTACGCAGATACAATTTCTTTGCCATTAAGAAATTTTACATAAGAAACAGCCTTCTTGTGTCCTCTGAATACTTCTACAGACTGAGAAGAATTCCTTAAATCATAATAGTGCACACAGTGGTCTGGAAACATATTTAAATCCTTATTACTGAATGTTATCCCAAAAATATCATATAGAAAACAATAAAAATTCTAAACAATCTTATATCTCTTATTGTTAAAACTAATGATAAAAAAAAAAAAGAGGATAAAAGTTCAAAAAAGAAGTTAAATATACCAGTACATCTTCCACTTTTATCCAGATCTTTAAGAAAGCAAAATAAAAGAAAAATAGAATTAAAAAAATAAAAATATACAAATTAAAATTCTACAACTTATTATACATTTTTAAATATGCTGTTTACTTTCTAATTTACAAAATTGGAAATTCAAGTATATTTTTCTTCAAATTCAAGTAAATCCAATTTTTTTTGGTGAATAAGTACTATTTAAAATACATCCATACACACACACATACACAAAACCAAAGTATCAAACACAGAATAACTAAACAAAAAACATTAAGAACAAAATGTACAAACTTAAAATAAAAGAAATTTTAATTACTTCCTAAGGACTTATTCAAAAATACATAACACTAGAACGATATGGAATGAAATTTACTTGTATGACCAAAGTGACATTAAAATATTTCAATTTTCAGTCATCCATACATACTACTTGAGTAATTAGAAATGGAATTCAATTTAAATTGCCAAGCTTCAAATAACATTTTAATAAAGAATCTAATCTCTAACTATCAGGTGTCCAACTACTAATGCGCATTCTACCATCATGCTACTGATTCCTCTTAAGATAAATGTTAGAGGAGATTCAAATTACATATTTTGATTGCATTATCTTAAATAATAAAAAATGAAGAATTTAAAATATTTGTTTCTTTTATGCATGTGTCTTTCAAAAACATGTTAAAAAAGTTATTAATACCATTATGATCACAAACAACATTTACAAAATGTAAAATTTAATTTTATTAATTATATTTAGCTTCTTTGATGTACCAATGGCTACTTTTTAAAGAATCCGATTTTCAAAGGTATTTGCTACTGTTAGTCATTGATTTCAAAAAGAAATAATAACAGTTAGAACATTTAGATGGTTTGTATTAGAGATGAATTAAAATAGTTTTTTTTAAAACTATAGACTTGATTTGACAAAATGAGTCATATAGAATTCTGATAAAACAAAAAGTAAATTTATCTAATGTAAGAGAGTAAAAATAAAAGTTCCCCAACATTTATATGCAACAGTAACATGTGTAAAATTGGTTAAATAAAACTATTTAATCACATTATTATGTTTGAAAGGGAATTTGTTTTTCCAAAATTTAAGCAATTTCTTCAAATTACTTTCATGATGGAACTCATAAAAATACACAAAGATAGAAATAATTTAATTACACATTAACATAGTTGATTTAAATATTACGCAAATATATTTAATTTATAATTTTCAAGTCATATATTACACTAAGATTCTTTTGAGAAAGAAATTTTGGTATATATGAATAACAAATTATTTTTACAAATGAGAATTTAATTTAAAAAAATAATCTACAAAAATTATATACCTGCAGAACCAAAAGCCAAGTAATTTCGGCTCTCTGGGTTAAATTTCACACAACAAACATTAGCTTTGGCTTCTAAAGTAACAAATGAATGTTCCATATTTGTAGCCCACAGTTTAACTAATGGGAAAAAAAGAACATGTGTATATTTCAACAGAATTTTTCTATTCATTGAAATCGATACATGCACAAAATTAAAAAGATATACCAAAGGTTTCTACAAAAATTACATTTTTCACCTGTCTTTTTTTTACTTTCAAATTATGAAACATATATATAAAGTTACCTAAAATATAGATACTTTAAAAATTTAATAAAACATACAATATACATTCATGACATCATACAATATTTTGTATAACATATTGGAGGGGGGCTATAATTATGAGTTGTTATGTTACATATTCAATAATTAATCATTAACATTTGTTCTTCCCTTTTATTACAGAACACATTCATAGTTTGGAAGGAAGTTTTTTGTGTGTTTGTGATTTTTGATGTAAATAACATTAAGTTCTTCAACTCTATTTAGTAAATTTAGAGATTTTGTTATTTTGAAAAACACAAATATGAAAGATGTGTTTGTTTTGTGTTCTTTATTTTTTTTCTCATCTTTTCAATTTATAATCTTTGAAATTTTCATTAAATTAAATACTTTTATATAATATCCTTTCATGTGGTAATTATAGTATTTAATTGCAGTCTTACTTTATTAAACTATCCTCTGAAATAATGTTAAAGTGGGGATCAAGAAAAATACATAAAAATGAACTGTACATAATAAAACAAACTTTAAACATATTCAGAAAGATCCAGCACATTTGTAAATATGTAACACATAAACTATCTAAAACTGAAAATTAATATACCTTTTGCATCATCTGATCCAGATGCTATTAGTTGAGTATCTACTCTATTGAAATCAACACTCCAACATCTCTTTTCATGTTCCTATGAAGAAGAAAATTAATTTTTGAAAAAGAACAGAGAAGGAAAAAATATTTTCTTACATTCTAATTTGTGTAAATCTATATGCATTATAACTGAAACTTTAAATGCAAAATAATAAATAAATAAATCAGTAGTTAAAAATAAATAAATTAATATCAGATAACATTTTAAGGAAAAACTAGATATCTACTTATTTTTGTATAAAAAATATTTTTATACATTTATTTTACTGAATAAGTGGAATTAAAAAAAAAAAAAAAAATTGAATAGATTTTTCATCAAATTAAGCACATAATTATCAAATTACTTTTAGGAAAATAAATATTTTTTTAAAAAAAGAATTGAGTGACAATGTATGAATGTATATATATATATGTACATATGTATGCACACACACTACGGTTAACAGGTAAAATCTTAAGATATATCAGAATATGACTATTTTAAAAATAAAATAATTTTGTGTTTCTCTAAGCATTTTAAGATTTTATACTTACTTGATAAGTTTTTATTTTTTGATTCGTGAAGGCATCCCATAGTGTTACAGTACCTTCATAATCACTGCTTGCAAGCATGTTTTTATGAAAAGAACTCCAACTTATACAACTGTAAATAAATATATTATTCTGATATGCATACTTACAACTCCATACTATTCTTAATTGAAGTTAATAAAAGGTAAAATTGCCAAAATACATAACAGACCTAAAGGTTTTCATAATTAAAACAAAATTTCCTTCCAAATTTTCCCTAATATCTGGGAACAAATGATTATTTTACTTACATTTCAATAACCTAGAAAACAATCATTTAATAAATTACTGATAAGTAGTGTGTATCAAGTAATAAAACTGTTTTTTAAATTGCATCAAAAATATTTTTGAAAGTAAAATTTTTGAAGGGGAGGAATAGTAAGTAAAAGATATTTTCATTTTGAACCAATCATATTATTTTATTTTCCATGATTGTGCATGAAAAACAATCATTGTTAACTTAGATTAACACTCAAATTTAATACACATAAATTTCACTGTAATGATTCTAAATTTTCCACATTAAAAAAGATCCAAGCAAATAAAAATAATTGATACAGTCAAACAGCATCACAATAAAGATAAATTGAAAGAAACTTTAAGTAAATTTCTTTTTACCACTAGATAGGTTAGGATTTTGAAATTCGCAACAGTTAAAAAACTTTGTAAAAAAAATAAATATTTTGACAGTAGGAAAATAAATATATCTGTAAAATAAATTAATCATTCACAATTTATATTCATATTGTCAATCATGTTATTTTATAACTCCACCTGGTAGCAATGTGGATGATTGAAGTTAACAATTAAAAAAATTGACAGATTTAAATCAAATTTTTAAAATTGATTGAATAAAATGCAAGTTAAATAAAGTTTACTGATAAGTTGTTACCAAGAATGTGACTTTTAATAGGTTTCTGGGCAAATAATTTCTATTTCAGAAATGCTGAAAGGTACATTAATTATTCCCTTAAAATTAAGTGGTATTTTTTATTGTTGCTTTAAATATAAGGGAAAATAACTTAATAAGAAACATAATGCTTCCTCCCCCCAATTTCTTTTCAGATCTTCTCCTATAATTTACTTTTTACATAATATAATAAAGGTGAAGGAAATTTTAAACATTAAAAAGCAGGGGGAATCTTTTATCTAAAATGTATTACACTACACTGAGATTAAAATGATCTAAAAGTAATAATTTTATGAACTGTGATATTATCTTACTATTTTAGTAATCTTATAATATTTAATAAGTTATTTTCAAGCATTATAAAAAAATTTTTTTAATTGTTTTCAGCTGTTAAAATATTCAAGTTTAGTAAATGCCTTTGAATTCAATTTAATTTTAAAATATATCAATTTGTACAAAATCTCAATCATTTTATCAAAACTTTTAAAGATTTTTATGCTTAATCTGAATGTTGTAACACATCCAAAACTATATCTGTATATAAACCTTATTTAATTTCGAATACAATGTACAAATTACAAAATATTACATTTCACATTCAAATACTTCATAATATTAAATTTGATCGACTCACCTAATTTTTGAATTGCAAACCATTTCATTAATTGCATAATGCATGTCAATGGTGTCTCGAATTACAGAAGCATATTCAAAAACCTAAATGTAAATATTTTTTCATCAAAATTAAATGAGAATACAGTGATAAATTGAGTGAACAATGTTAATTCAAATAGGAAGATGGGTAGAAAATAAATAAATTAGGAAAGCAATAGTTTTTTTTAAAAAAAATTAATAAAAAGTTTAGAAATATAAACTAGTTAATTTTTTTTCTTCAGTTACAGTTCGCAATATTATCTGTAGTCAGGGCTGGACTGAGACACTAGGCAGTTGGGTGAATGCCGAAAGAGGGCCACAGGAGGGCCTAGACACCACAGTAATCCACAAGGCCAGGACATAATATGTTCACAGAGGGGGCATATGTATATTGTATGTTTAACAATGGTTCCCTTACCAAGGTTATCTTAATAATGATTAAAATTGTAATGAACTTTAAAGAACATTTTAAAAATGTATACTGATTCAAATATGACACACACATTTTCAATCACATTTACAGTCACATTGTTTTCTATGAAAGTTCTGATTTCTAAGGGTCAAATTAAATATTGCTTTTATATGGTAAATTTATGATTGAATCATGGCCACTTCTCCTTCTTAACAAGATTCTTATAAATCATAAAAAACAAGATTCCAAGAGAAAGGGTGGAGCAGAAAAAAGTTACGAGAAAAGCATTGGAAACTGTAAGAAAAATATATAAAGTCCGGGCATTCTACTGAAAATTTCTTTGCTGGAGCAAGAAAACCAGAAAACATAACAAACAAAGATTTGATTCAGCCAACAGCATCCAGAAGAGGATGTATATACCCATAATTCCGCCGCAAAAATTGAACTCGCATTGGCTAACATTCTGGATACATCATGACACAGGTACTACAACTAATGAAGATATTCAGCAAAAACAACACTTGAAGAATCAGGAAGTGGATACTGTTAAAAATACATGTAATCTAACACAGACTAAACATAATCTAACAGTAGCTACCGATAGTATATCCTCCTTTAAAAAAACAAAAAATGGCGATGAACTCAACATATTTTTGAAAGGACATTCAATACAACAATAATTGTCAGTCATACCTCTCAATATAATCTGTAATTTATTTTCGTAAACTTGGATCTCGAAGAAACTAGCTGAGTTTAAATTTTTCAATGCATACCAAGCACTGTTGGGAATGTTTAGCATTTTTGAATGACACTATAGGTTTCATTGCTGTGGGTCCAATTAATCTGTTAAGCATATTTACACACAGTTAGAAGAACACAAAAAGACATAAGGGCATATATTTAGTAGAGAAGCCTTCTTTATGCACAAAGAGATTAATTAGATGCTGTTGTTTTCCAGTGTTGCTGCTAAAATTCAAAAATGATAAGCAAGTTTTTACATAATTGACACTGTCAAAGTAATTGGAAAATGCAGATTAAGCTATAGAAGAGATGACTATAATGAGATAGCATATATTCTACTAAATGATAATATTGATACTGGTAATTTTTTAGAAACTTTGTAGCTTGTTTCAAAATTTTGTTTGCTTCTCAGAATGCAAAGCAAAGTCAAGTTTGAATAACGAATATAAATGCCATGAAAATACTTTCTATTCAAATTGACTCAACACGACTTTAATGTAGTAGATCAATGTACAGTGATTGAGCACTACATTAACCTTTTGAAGACGGCGGGTTTTGTGAGGAAAAGGCCCTTAAAGACGGCGCCTTAGGCGATGTTTACTTCCCCCTTTTTTATCGCTCATGGATGGCACCATACATAGGCATACAAAAGAAGCAAGATAATTGCTGCTGTCCGCAGTCAATGGGGATGTTCGCGGCTTAGAAAGTCCCTAAATACAAAGAGTCTCCCTTTCTTAGGGAAACATATTTTCTTGGAGATCTCAATTACGATTTCAGTACAAGAAAATTTGAGAAACTTATTTATTTTATTTTTTTAAAAAAGAAATTATTTCCTAACAATATAAGCTGCTTTTCACCTGGATTTCCTTTTTCAATATTATTAAGAGCATTGAGAGAAATAGCACAAAACAATGATAATATAAAACATTGCATAAAAAAATGAAACGCTTATTTCATTGTAGACAAAGGTACACACAATAAACTAACCAAATTTAATTGATATTATTCAAGTAAAATTTATTTATATTTTGATTTTCAGTAAACTTTTTTAAAATAGATATAAAATATTTTTAATTTATTTTTAATTCTTTTAAATGCAGGAATTTGATACACACCTGGTGTTAAAACTTAAAATAATCAAATTAGAAATAAGAAGAAAATAATATGATACTTCATAAATTGCACGTAATTATAATCAGTAATACAAAATAAAATAAAAAGCAAAATTGATGATCCTGTCTCTTGATGTTATAATGTAAAATTCAGACTTTCTCAAATCAATAATGAAGTAAGTTTAAAAGCTCTTATAAGTATTCACAGCATTTGTATAACAATAGACATATCATCATAAATAAACTATGCTCTTTTGGAAACTTCATTATTACTTAATTTATAATTGTTTTTCTCTTTTAGAACATGCCAGAGAAATCTTAAAAATTTAAACACTCTTAAGAATTTTCTTATATATCTTCCATGAAGGAATGATACAATTGATGTATAATTGTCATTTTTTATTGTTCCATAATCCATTATACTGTGATACATTAATATTTATAATATTGAATGAATCCTAAGATTAAGTCTAAATTTTATTAACAAGCATTTTTCAAAAATGAAAACTTTATTTTTCTTTGATCTAATTCTTCCTATATATGCTGAAAATTATGATAAAATATTCACTATGGCAAATAAATGAGATGAATAAAAAGCAAAACCATTAAAAAAAAGGTGTTTCGCATTATGCTCTAAAATGTGAGTATCCTAAGGCTATAAATGTTGGCCTTTGTTAAATAGTGCCACATTGTAGTTTCCACATGTTTTGACGGTTAGGTCAAACAAAAGGTGACGATTAGGTGTTCCAACATGTAGCAGAGCTGATACGCATTAAATCAAAATCCTTACGTTGCCGCGGTGTGGAAATTAGAAGTGGACGCTCTAGCTCGGCTATCGTTCTCGTTACTTGTTTAAATTACGAGGTCCGTCTTATTACTTTGTCCCTTATGTTACTTGTAAATGAAATATTAATAATTTATCAGTTTACCTACGTGTTCCTAAAAATAAATTCTTTAAATGCACATAAGAAATTTAAAATTATTTTTTTCCCAATAGTAATAAATGTTTCAATTAGTAAAAAAGAGGAAATGCTTTGAATTTTTAGAATACTTCTAGTAAAACGCAAACAATAAGCTGATATCGAAGACAAAATATTATGACTGCAAACATTTTTAAGTTGCCGAGGAGCTTCATGTATCTCTGTAATCTTGTTTATATAAAAGGAATATATGATTCTTATTTGTACTTAATTGTTTTGCAAGTAATGACAACATACTGGAGCTTCTTACCTTTTTTTCACTTTTCGTACAAAAAGTTATATTCTTAACCTTTAGATAATCCTTACTTTTTATTTAAAATTTCAAAAGAATTGCATAATATTGTTTTAATTCTAAGATTACTGCTCTGATTTTTGTGCGATAATAAACTGATTTTTGTGTGTGATTTTGTGCATATGATAGAGCCAAAGCCAATACATTCCTACGAACACAACTCTTTCGATCAACATTCAAAATAATTACAAAAACCTTTCCTTCTCAACGCACAGACTCCTCAATCGGTTTAGAAAAAACTGACAACAATTTTTCTTTACTTTCTTCAAAACGAAGGAAAACTTTAGCTTCAAATATCGTTTTTTCCCTCCCCCCCCCTTCGTCTGGACAGTCCCCTAAGTGACTGGGTCATTTTTACATTATCTCTCAAAATCTAACACAATATCAGTTCACTGAACGGTTATTTTCAGTTTCCCGATAACGTTCGCAAAGTAGAAGGCCTTCTTTTAAGTTCGTCGGCATAGTTTCTATTTATCCTATGTCCGACAATGTAACAGAAAAGGAAATCACTTTCTAAAGCTTTATTACGGCAATAAGAGGAAGAACCACGGAAGAATAGTTTTCCGGCTACATGAAAGCAACCTTGAAGATTTACAAGAAGGCAGATGTGCATTTCTAAGTTTTATTACACCAAAAAGGCATATGATAATCAATAATGACCAAAACCTGAAAGAATCAACAATAATCAAGAGGGAGAAGCATTCTTTGTCGATATGAAAGCTTTTACAACTTGTTTTTCATGCTCATTTACAAGAGCCATTTGATTCTCTATTCAGAGTTTCAAACGTTCGGGTGCCTTAGAACGCACCCGAACATTCCTTTCTTTGTACTATCGTACATAAAAAGTGTGACTCATGAATAAATAGGCGAGAAAAAAAAAAGAAAACGAACAAATTTTTTTTATTTCAATGTAACTATCTGTTGGATTCTGATTACATTTATTTTTCAAATATATTTTAGAGTATTTTGCAAATTTTATCGTAATTATTATTATTAAAGAAACTTATTATATTTTTTTTAAAAAAAAAAAACTTCTTTTAAGTTTCGAAAAATCAGGAAATCCAACACTGTAGAACTTTTAAAGTATAATATATAACAAAAGCAAAAATTTTATTCTTGCTTCTAAGGTTTTTGTATAAATCGGGGAATTTTTCTTATGCTAAAGAATTTGTAATATTCGTCTCCTACAAATTTGAAAGAAAAAATATCGGAATTAATAGTTTTTGTTTCGAAGACTCAACTTTTATACATCAATTGTCATAATAAAAAAAATGACGGAAATAGTTTCTTGCTTTTATAAATTTGAAAGACTACAATGTACAGTTTTAAAAATCTATAACAAATATTTTTGTAATTTTTTTTTGTTGCAAATATTTTTTTCTTTTTTTGTTGTTTATACACGATTAAAAAAAAAATGGTTTTTTTTTTTTTTTTTTTGATGTTTCGATATAAAATTCTTAAAAACTGTTTTTCAATAAGCATAACTTAAGATAACAATAAAAATATGCTTCTGTACAGCAATACATTGTGTAATTATGCACAAATTTTCATCAAAAACAGAATGCAAAAATTGCTTCAAATTCTCCACAAATATATTTTAAGTAGTTTTACAGGTATAAAAGTTAATAAAAATGTAGAACTGAGGTATTTTTAAATCTGCAAAATGCATAGCAATACGTGTATTAGTAAAAAAACATTCATTATGAAAATATGTAATTATATTCTTTAGAATGAAAAAAATAAAATAAAAATCATAAAAAAAAAAAATCACCACTTAAAGTTATAACACTTTTTTGAATAAACTTTGGAAATAAAATTTTTGTGTAACATATATTTCTTAGTAATATTTATATATATTATTATTTGAATAATAAACTAAAGTGGAACCTTTTAATAATAAAGTGGAACTAGAAATTAAAAATTTATTTCCAAATATTTAAATATTGTTTAAGTTCAACATATTAATCCAATAATTTCATTACAGCGGCTCCTTTTATCACATTATTTCCTGTAAAAGGTAAAATTGTCTTTTTATGGGTTATTTGTGGGTCGTTCCAGATTTTTTTTATTTTGTTCTTCGGAGACAACCTCATCTTCAACCTCTCGACTCAAATTTAAAGATTGATCTAAATCATCTTCCTCATTTTCTAACTCACAATCAGAATCAGAATCATCAAAAATTTCGTCTCTAAATCAGCTAAAATATTCTGAATCTCTTCCGTGGTAAGTTCTCTTTTACGTTTAGGCATTTTTTTTAAAAAAAATCAAATTAATTTAAAATGAAATGATTAAGTAATCGAGATGACAAAATCACTTACAAAAATAACTATGCACTCACCGCTAGTGAGAATTTGAGTATGAAGGAAAAAAGAGGGATTTTTAGGTAAGGGTGAAAGAGGAAATTCCACCCCCCCTTCCTTCTGAATACAATAGAAACCGGTCAAGCAGATGATGTTCCGGGGCTATAATAGGCCTCATGCTGATTCGAAAGCTGTTTACAGGGGAAAGCACGGCTTGGCCGCTACATCGGTCTGCGCCGGCTTTTAAGGGTATATTCCTTTTGGCCTGTAGATCGGCCAGCCGTACTCAAAAGGTTAAAGATCATGAAGTTTAATAGGTGTTATAAATTTTGTTTCTGGAAAATATACATATATTCATGGCATTGTAAGATTTTTTGCCTAAATGAGTTAAATATAGAAATTAAATATTGTACTAGCAATTCAACAGATGGTGCAGAAAATATATAAGGACAATGTAATGGTTTCCCAATGTGGTTTTCTAAAGATTCTCCAAGAAAAAAAAAAAAATTAATGTTTGATGCTATGCACCTGTATTAAATTTTATGATAATAGGAATAACAAAACTAACAATTCCCATTACATATTTATTTATTTAGTAAATAAAAAAGTGGTTTTTATGAGAGAACCATATTTACGAATGTGTGTTTGGAAATCAACTTTGTCTTCCCTTTTTGTGAACATTATCAGCAAAATAAGATATTGCACTAAAAATAGAGTACTTTTTAAAAATATTCCACAATTCTTCAGGAGTATATATGGAATTATGCCAGAAATTGAACAAAATCCCAATAATTTCAATGCAGATGTGCACTATAAAACACTTATGCATCTGAATGGTTTCCTTAAGAACAAAATTATTTTAACTGCAAAAATATTTAAAGAGATATTTAAACTAACCTAACTCCTTTCAAAATATGTTCAAATTGGTTTGAGTTCAATGTAAGGATACAATTTCTTCTTTGAAAGAAATTTCAAGAAGTTTTGATACAGTAGGAGAAAAAACAAATAATTTGGTAAATCAAATCAAGGAACAATTCAAAGAAAAAGACATCCCAATTCAAGTTGAAACTGAAACACTAATTTTAAAGAAATGAATTAAAGACCTTTTTGTGATGAAGTAGTTGGCAAGTCACATATTTCCTTTGGAAACAAATTCAGAATTTATGCATACAAGATGACGCTCGATAAAGTTATCTAAGTTATCACATATCTCCTTTGGAAACAAATTCAGAATTTATGCATACAAGATGACGCTCGATAAAGTTATCTAAGTTATCATTTGCACATCATAAAGAATTGTACAATTGTTTCAAATATTTCTTTTCATAAAACTTCTCTACACTATCAACAAAATTATCAATTGAAGATTTTCAAAACAAGTGTGATAAATTATACACATTTTATTATCCAGAAACCGAAATTCTCAAAAATGTGACTGAGAATCGACTTCATGAGGTAATGGAAAATTTTATTATTGGCACTACCAAATTTTAAAGAAGATATAACTATAATTACTGCTGAAAGCAATGAAGATGATGAATATAATTTATGTAGACAACATATATACAGAAACTGTATTATTTTGTTACTGAATTCTAAACAAATATAATTTACAAGTTGAAGGTTACTCTCTAAAAAAAGTGTACAAATAAACATGAACTCTATCTCTTTTTCAAGTTCCTTTTTGAAGTTGAAATTTATTTTGTATAGATTGAGAAGCTTTTATCCAAAAAATATTTAAAAGCATTTATGTTGACGAATTCTGAGAAAGATATTCTGGTATCAATTGCAAATAAAATTTTATTTGAAATTGCAATCAACAGTAATGTCTAGCCTGATTTACTCTTGAAGTAACTACTTTGTAAATTGATTTTATTGTATTTCACATTGTTTTATGATTTGCATTAAACTTTATAAATTGCTTTTATAATTTTATGAACGTAACAAGTTAATTTAGTTTTCAATATTGTTACTCATTGTTTGATGATCAACTTAATTAATAAAGATGGTTGTATTAGAAATTCTGTATTCTGTTATTCCATTGTTATCTTACATGTAGGCAAGTGTAGGGCCTGTCTGGTCAAATAACCTGGGTGATTTCAGCAGTTCAGTCCAGCCCTGTTAGTAGTAAAAAATTATGCACGCATATTTCAGTTAAAAAGTTACATAATTAGAATAAATTTTTCTGAGTAACTAGATTTACTGACTTAAATTATTTTGCCCTTTTTTTAATGCAATATAACAAATATCTAAAAAATTGAGAAATACTAAATATTTCAAAATAATAAAGTTATTATACATAATGGGTTAATATTTATGTACATTTTTTGGGAACATGTATTAATAACATGTCAAAGAAAAAAATAATTACAATTGTCATAAAAAAAAACTATTTAAAAAATTTGGGGTTGTGAAATAGCGCAGTTCCACACAACATAAAATTCAACATATACCACTTAGATATTAATCTTTGGCCAAGCTTGTCATTACAAAAATTCACTTTCTTTTGCTAATAGAGGCCATTAATGATCATTAGTATTCATATGTTAAATGTCCCCTAACTTCCAGAATATTACTTGCGTTTCTATTTATAAAATCAGTTGCATGCATCATTTTAATCTGAGAATGTTGTACAATGCAATGTATGCCTGCTTTTGAAATACTTCTTGATTCTTTAGTTTTATTGTAATTAGAGTTTAAATTTCTAAAAAAAAAAACTATTTTGAAGAAAACAAATAAATAGATTATCTTTTAAAAATATTTAATGAAGACAGCGATGATAAAAATGAAAGAGATACTCAACTGCTTTAATTTTACAAACATTTGAAGGATGAAAATTTAGAAGATAATCATAGAAGTAATGCTAAAATACATGCATCGGACAAAGAAATTGCTGAAAATAATAATGATGATAGTTTTCGTATGGGAATAAATAATATTTCAAAATGGGAGGAGGGAGAAAGCAAAATCTTCCAAGATAAAAAATAAATATTATCAAGAAAATATAGGGATCTGCAATACTTGCAAAAGGAATAGCTTCTGAAATTGACTCCTCTTTGAAATTGATCGATTTAAATATGATTAATGAAGGAAAAAAATTAAAAGCATTGATAAGTTTATACAAGGAATAGTAGCTAAATATTTTCAAAAACATCATTGTAAACACAAAAGCAGAAGAGAGTTTATGGCTTTGATGAGGCTAATTTATTGGACAGGCACAGTGAGTGAGTGAATGTAAAGGTTATTGATGCAAGAGCCAGATGTGGCTATGTGATAGGCACAGTGAAAGAACCTCACAAAAGTGTTACTCATATTTAAGCTGCTGATGGAGTTGAAATTCAAATACTAAGAGTAGTACTGAGTTATGAATGTTTTTTTTAAAAATTAATATGCTACATTTATTTTGATGTTATAGACACCAAAGAAAAGCGGAGGGATTATAACAAATTAGAAGCCTTCACTTTAATTTGGGATTCATTTGCTCAAAATTGTTTGTCTATTAACAGCTATGAATATATGAAAGAAAAGTGGGGTGAGGGAGAACTTTACAAAATTCTGTGCAAAGTCAACAAAACCTTCATTACACATCTTATATTGAGTCCAAGATATACAGCGCTGTACAGTCAAACAGAAACTGTGAAAAAAATAACTTTAGCTGACTTCTATTTATGTAAAATAGGCATTTTTTCTTCTGTAAATATGATTCATACTTGATTTATTTGATGTAAAGATGATTTACTGTACTTATGTTTTACTTCATTTCATTTTTTTCATTCTTTGGTTAACACAGATTGACTCTGGCCCCAATTACCACAACTTGAGAAGATTTTACCGTACTTACAAACTTATAACATTCCAAACAAGCTTGTTATGCATGACACCTAAGTTTCACTCTGTGTGATGCTAAAACTTTAAGCAAAAATATGAAGAAAAAAGGATATTTATGTAGGAAAAAACAGTCAGCAGGATAGAGATTCTTTTTTATTACATAGAGAACTTATCTTTTTAGACATATTCAAACATCTAATAATATCTATTGAAAAAGAATAATAAAAATCAAAACTGATAATTTGTGTATAAGCTTTCCAGTAGCTGATTATTTACCAGAGCAGTGATTCTTATAGCATATGCCATAGTTTAATGGGGAATCTCATTGTCTTCACAAATGTATCACAGAATATCATATTTTTACTTCTTTTATTTATGATTGGTCAATGCTTTGACAAAAGGTATAAGGTGCAGTGAGAAAACTTCAGTTTGAAAAGGACTCTTAATATGAAAAAGCTTGGGACTCGATGTACAAGAGAAAAAAATAATTACATCTGATGAAACAGTGAAAAAAAATATTCAAGATGAATTTTTTAAAGGCAAAAACAATGAATTATGATCTGTTTCATACTTGAATATCAGAAATTAAAACACTTGTATCAAATGTAACAAAGAAAAACATAGGTATTATATTAGTATCAAGCCTTCATGATAATGCCGAAATTGACCCAGAAATAATTCTTGATAACACTATGACCAAAAGAGATATTGATTTTTGTCATAAAATGTATGAGGTATATTTAGTATCATGTACAACAAGAACGTTGCCACTTGTAATATTTTA
The DNA here is from genome assembly GCA_019974015.1 of Nephila pilipes. Classification (NCBI taxonomy): domain Eukaryota; kingdom Metazoa; phylum Arthropoda; class Arachnida; order Araneae; family Nephilidae; genus Nephila; species Nephila pilipes. The sequence continues at coordinate 136,850 of BMAW01117337.1, read as the reverse complement.
TACAATAGTCGGTGCTTGAATAAACTTACTTGTTTTACTTGTAATGGATAATATTGGAGAACAGCTGAGCTTAAGAACCCCATTTTTTAAAACAATACCAAAATCTATGAAAGTACATTTAAATCCAAATCTCAAATTTCCTATTTATCTGAAGGAGTATCAGCTTTTGGAGAAGTGATAAATTCGTGCATGTTTAGTTTTTACTAACGTCGCACGAGAAGCAACATGAGGGGCTATTGGGGATGGACTTCTTAATTTTGAACCTTGGTCAAGTGACGAAGACAACACCCGAGGTAGCACCCCCTCTCCTAACTTCTACACCATGCCAATGGGAGGACTTTGGGCCCCGACAGATATAACGGACATCAGCCTCGGCTACACAGTGGATCTTCAGTGACCAAGAATAAAACCCGCGACCAAACGAAAACAGCCAGCCACGAATCTGAAACCATGGCTACTCCAAATTCCTGCATGAAAGATGTTCGTGTGCAGCCAAAAAAAAGAATCTTGCTACTACAAAAGCATAAAAATTGCCTGCAAACAATAATTCAGAAAACAAATCTTATGCTTGTCATAAGTGAGTAATGTAAAGAAAAAGTCTTATTAATTCTGAAAGCATTATTTAATACTTGTTTAGTTATTCCTTTTCTATTTTGTGATAGCAGCAGTAATTCTTCATTCTTGTAAGTTTTTCTTTCAATATATTATGAACAATTAACGTGCATTGTGTAATATTTCTCACTAATTGTCACAAGAGGCAGAATAGGGTTTCTGTGTGTTTATTTTTAACTGAAACTAATAAGATGCAATGATTTAATGTTTTTCTTAAAATATACTGTACAAAAAAAAAAAACCTCTTGTGTGATAAAAAACTGGTATGACTGGACAAGGTTAATATGTTACAGAAAAAATAATTTAATTCATTGATTATTTAAAAAACTTAGCACTTGAAAGCAACAAGAAGGATATGGACGATGGATCCTTTAATTTTGAACATCAGTCAAGTGATGAGGATGATATCCGAATCGGAACTCCCTCTTCAAACTTCCACACAATGCTAACGGAAGGACTTAGAGCCTCGACAGATTTAATGTGTATCAGTAATAATACAGAGCATGTATTTAGAGGCAACAGCACTTGAGCTATGATTAAGAAAAACAACGCCGGTTGTGAGCTCATAACATGACCACTCAACTATTGTGATAACATACTTATTGGGAAAGGCAAGCATAAAGTAAAATATCTGTAAATGATATTTGAATATTAAATTAGAGAAAAATTTCTTACACAGCACCCAAGCAATGAATATCCTTAAAGATATTTTAGATTCAGTAATATATATGAATCCATTCAATGATTGAGCAGTTCAAATAAAGATAACTTGTTTTACTAATTTGTATTCACAGTAATGTTAAAGAATAATGATTTTGGATAGCTTATATGTTTTAAAATTAGCAATTGCTAGTCTTGTTACATAATCAGAATTTCAACAAATTAGTGTGAATTCCATAAAATTATAAGTTTACTTACCTTAATTTTTTTAGTTACCCCAGCAATAGCAAAATATTCATTATCTTTATCAAATTCTATACTGAAAACAAATACATTTGAAAAATTAAAATATATACAAATAACAAAATAGTCTCATGTAATATTCAAATGGAGATAAATTTGATACAAGTTATAAAAATCTGATATAAACATGTTAAAACCCTAATGCAGATAATAAATAAAATAGGGAAAATATTATAAATGTTTCTCATTTTGATGATAACTCATGTTCATTATCCTCACAGTTAAATTCTGAACATTTATAAAAATTAAAGTTCAAATGAAAAATGAATTATCCAATAACCAAGCTTTATGCACACACACACAAAAAAAAAAAAAAAAATCAGCAAAATCATAATATACATTATCAAATCTATTGGATTCAGAATCAAAGCATTGCACCAAATACTACAATGATTACCAATATTTTGAAATTGTCTTTCTAGTTTCCCCCCTCCTCCTCCCCTTACCTTAAGTTAAAAGATTTGAAATTTAAAAAAGTTTAATGAAATTCAAACCTCCCCCCCCCCAAAGGAATTCCTTTATAACAATTTTAAAAGGCTTAGTTTCCAATCTTAGCTCTAGTTTTTTCTATGTTGCATTATAATTAGCTTATAAAAATAATATCTTACATTTTAATTGAAAACTCAAACAAATATATACATTTTTTCAGATTTTGCTGATGTTTGAACAACTTTTTTTTGAGTTTATAAACTTATCCAAGCAACTTATTTAATTGTGTACATAAAAAAAAAAAGAGGAAGTAAAATTGATTTTTGCCTTTTAAAAAAGCAATATTTTGATGATAAGCACCCACAAATAAAATTCAAAGTAATAAATAACTATAAGATAATTCATTATACCAACAACAAATAGAATTATTTCTGCACAAAAAATAAATTATTTTTCCATGGAAATGATGGTACATGTATCAAAAACTGTCCTTCCCATGATACAATTTTTATTTAATTAAAATATACATACCTGGATACTATATTAGAGCCAACAAAGTTATCAGAAGAGTAATTTAATGTTGCTAATGGTCGTACAGAATTAAAGCGACCAAATTTACCAAGATCATCATCAAAAGAATCTAGACCACTGCCTGATATTTCACCTATTCAAAAAGCAATCATTAATAAATAAACCAAGTCCATGGTATTAAACAAAATTTAAGTCATTTTAAATAAATAATTTTTATCTGAATAAAAACAAAATCTTATTTACAAAAGAGTTGCTATGAAAAACTTGGTAACAAAAATGAATTTTACTTTAAAGATGATAAATTCCGCAAAAGCATTTATAGCAGAGGACAGCAACTTTTGTACAATAGCTATAAAGATTTCCCCTTTTTATTATTTTACAACTAAAATCTTAGTTTTGCATGATATGAGGCTATTTAATGTAATATACAGACAATTTTAACTAACAAAATCTTCACAAATAGTTACACATATTCCAAAAATGAGATGCAACAATATATATTTAAAAATACTATATATCTAGGATTCTACTGACCATTATCAGGACAAAAAATGTCTTTTGATCGATAATTTAGATAACTCTGTTTTAAATCATCAAAATGTTCATGTATTCTTTTTCTCCGTGTGGCTAATGTTGGAGCAGTGAATAATTTGCTTACCTGAAAGACAAGATTAATCATAAAACAAAGTCTATAGTAATAATATGATAATAAGAAATATTTATCAAATTACAAATCAATATATAAAATATTTTATATGGAAGTACAAAATAAATATTAAAATTAAAAAAATGAAAACTATTCTTTGTTAAGCTTTAATTGCAGCACAAAAATAATTTAAGAACTCTATTCATATCGCAAATATTTAAGTACATGTATTATTCAAAAACCATGATGTTGCTGATACCATTAACAAATAAAGAACACTTTGCTGATTCAACATATAATGATAACAATAAGAATGTAAGAGATTAAAAAAGGAATAGCATTATTTGTTTCATTTATAAATATGCATTTCCTAAGTTAAGGTTTCAAGCAGATATATCAGGATTGAGGCTTTATGAGTGGAATATTCTTGAAAAAAAAAAATTGAATTTTTCATTTTGCATTTATCACAGGAAATATCAAGCCTTTCATCAAAAAATTTGAAAAGGTTGTGTTTCAATAACAATAGTCTAACAAATATAACATTCTCACGAGTGACATCTGTGGATTCCACCAAATTAAGCCTTATAATTGTTTTGCTGCAAAATGGGAAAACACTACAATCCCTTCCTGTAGCTAATGTGCTGCATATGAAAGCGACATATAACTATCTAAAATTATATATGATTTATTACAAGTATCGTTGTGTATTTGTGATGACCTAAAGGTAGTGTCTCTGTAGATGGCCCTTAGGTAAGTATATGCCAAGCATTACTGTTTTCTATATAATTGGGGTAGCCAAATTGTTGATTTGCACTATATTGCAACAAACTGCTGTCCTAGGAAACATGGATGTTGAAACCCTATCAATGCCAAAACAGCAAAAAATTATACTATCATCTCTAAAAACAAAACTAGGTCTTGTTAAAAAAAATAAATAAAAGGACAAAACAAAATCAGCATTCAAGTACTTGCACGAAAAACTTCCTAAATTGAGCAAAGTAAAAATAAAAGAGGGAGTTTTTATACGTTCTCAGATCAGTTAGTGATGGTACAGTTTAATGGTGCAAGAGCCTGATGTGGTTATGCAGCACCAAATAGGTAAAACTGTAGTTTATATGTTTGAAAAATGGGAAAAAGGTAAGATTGATTGACAGTTCTCAGATCAGAAAGTTCTCCCCAGATTCGAAGTTTGTAGAAATGCTCCAATGTTGTGAAAAACAATATGATGCCTTTTTCCAAGTATTGACACTCTTGGGAATTCCAAAACTGGAAATAACAAATGGACTGCATATCAGAAATTTGACATGTTGCAACGTGTTGTTACAGATCCACTTCATGGATTCCCACTTGGATTTCTACCCACAAAACTGTGGCACAGTCAGTGCTGAGCATAGTGAATATTTTCTTCTGATTAATCCAGTAATGGAGCTTACAATATCAGGGACATGGTCTAATTACATGCTTTCAGATTACTGTTGAACACCTTTAAGGGACACCCATCAAGGACAATACAAACAAAGAGGCAAAGAAAAGTCAGTTGTCATAAACTCATAATTGACAAACCACCTTTTGCATATTTTTTATAAGATCTTAATACTTTATATATAACAAGAAATATGTCATTAATATACATAAATTTTGTTTTAAAAAAAGGATACTATACAAGTTTTCACAAATTAGTTCAAAATTATATTACAAGAAGAATCATTACATATAAAGAGCAAAAAACTTCATAATCTTGCATAAATGAATGTATCTCTATTGTTATATGCTCTAAGCATAGTTTTGACATACAGTGACTTGTAATTTTGGGACATAAGGTTAAATTTTTTTTTAATAATCTGATTTTATTTATATAAGTGTATTTTATGTGCACTGCAATTCTTAAAAATTTCCTTAAACCTTTTACTACTCATTTATAATCAATCAATCAATAGATTAGTTAGACTGAAAGAATCTTAAGTAGATACATGTGGTACTAATCAACATTCTTCAGGTGCCTAAGAAGATATGTGAATGAATAAGTGATAAGTAAACAAAAATCCACAAAATAATTTTTCACTTATACATAAATAATAACGAAATAATATTCTTACTTTTAAGAATCATTCCTCATAATTAGTGACAAAATTAACATGAAAACAATTAACAAACACACTGGCAAATTTTGTTTTAAGGGTACCAGGACATAAGAGGAATTCTGGAATATATATGACTTTGTGTTTTTGTGATACATATCTTTTTAAATTATTAATAGAGCTTACATTTTTTGCGTGCCTAATAATGATATTTCAATCATTCTATAAAACAATTAAAGTAACTTTTTTATCATAAAAGTTTCTTTCTCCTCTCAATTGAATATGGCTATATTTTGTGAGATATATTTGTATTTAGCTACCATTTTAAAGAAAACTATTACACATTATGGTTTCAAATTTTTTATACTTCTATATAAGGTATTTAAGCATATAGTGAACCTAAAATATTTCCTCTCTAAGTAATACCTAAGTTTTAAGAAATAATTTCTTACATGGAAAAAAAAAATTTCTAAATTTATGAAATTCTATAATTTTTTTAAAAAAAATATTGTTGTAATCACCTTTGTGGGGTGAACCCAACGGACACCTAATCAGAAGGTAATTGAATATCACACAAGATTGGACGCTACACATTCTAACAGCAACAGTTTATTAAAAACATTTAAAAGAAGTTTAACAGAGGACAAACATAAACTGATGACCTGACAGCTAATAAACTAACAATGATACAAAATAGAAGAGAGAACCGAGTAACTTCTACTGTGATTCCTCTCTCTCCTAAATTGTTTCCAGAGCTACTTTAAATAGTGGATAGCAGAAATAATTGAGTTCACTTTGGCTTCAAGTCACATCAGCTGGTTTGCTATGCCAAAATAGCCAGAGTAAATGTTGAGTAATCACAAGTTGCTACAATATACAGTAATATCATTAAAACAGTAGGTTCACTATATTTCGCGCATTTTTTTCTGTATGATGAGCAAATATTTTATACATTTATAGAATATTATTTTTAAAAATGGTATCTAAATGCAGATGTATCTGAAAGATCACGTCCTCATTCAACTCAAAAGGATAGAAAAACTTCTTGACCAAAAAAATACTTTTACAGTTCACTAAAAGGATTAAAATATCATTATTGCACACACAAAATTTCTAAGCAATATGAATAATTTTTAAAACCTAAATGACACAAAAAAGAAAGTCTTAAATTCAGCATTTTTTTTTCTCACTATGTCCCGATACCCTTTAATATTGATTTAAAAACAGGCACTGTCAAAAAAATAAATAAATAAATAAACAGATACTACTCAAATTAACTGACTAATAATATATTATAATTAATAATAATAATAAAAAAAAAATACATGAGTCAAAAGTAATCCAATAAAAATGAATTTGAAAGCAAACCTATACCAGAAATACATATAATACTTACAGATTTACTACCATTAAAACCATCTTGTTTTATAGAAGAATTATTAAGATTACAGTTTTTGGAAGTAGAAGGTTCATAATTTATGTGATTACTGTTCTGATGATTGGATGTAGGTAACTGTAAAAGAAATTAATATTGTTTTTACATATGAAAATGTAAACTCTATTTCACAAATGTTTCAATTCATAAGTTAAAAATGTTATAAAAACAGAAAATTCTTTCATGAATGAGAACAGAAAATTCTTTCATATAAGGATTAAAGATTATAATCAGAAGAAATTGTAATAAAATAATAAATAAAAATTTGCATTTTTAATACAGTACAAATTGTCATTGTAATTTCTACATTTATTTAAGAGCCACAAAGCTTTTATAATCAGTTTTACTGAAAAAAATATATAATAACCATATGCAAATATTTTATATTTATCAAATGTCTTTCATTTTTCTGTCAATCATTATATATAAAACGATTTATTTTAAAATGAAAATTGTAAATAATAAAAGTAAAAATCTTAGAATTATATCTTAGCATGAAAACCTCATATATTTATACATATTCTCCCTTACAATAGTAGGCTTTAGAAACATAAATGATGTACAGGAGCTGAGCCATTTTTTAATCCATAAAAAAAGTTACAGAATTTTCTACACTTCTGCTGTTATTATAACATCAATTACATATAATATTAAGATTTAACAGTATATTATGTAGATTTGATAAAAAAAATTATGTTTTTGTGATGTTTTTACAACACAAAAAGCATTCAATGCAGTGAAATTTCCAATCTAATATGAAAAATTAAAACATTTCAGCAAAAAAAAAAAAAAAAGTTCTATCATGTTTCTTTACAAAATTCAAAAATATTAATAAAACGTAAATTATTATTTATAACTTTAAATAATGTACTTACAGGACGCAATCTTGTATGTTGATTCAACATACTCTGAAAAATAAAATAACATTAATTTAAAAACATTTACGTTTCTAAAAGGGGGGGGAGGAATTAATTATAATAAATGTGAAAGTGAAATTAGTTCTAGTGGAAATAAACAATTTATATGTAGGGTTTAAAAAGGGGTATGTTAAAAACTATCAAGCTAAGCTTTATTCTAAAAACTATTACAATGATTTATTCAAAATGATGAATGGTATTTTAAAATATATAATTAACACATTTTTAAACATATACTAATCATAACATGTTTAAAATGAACTCAACTCAAACATTTTCATTTTATTGTATTATAAATGTTCTACATGACTTCATCTGGTCATTTGGACAATGTCCATATGATAGTCCAGTTCCTCATTCCAATGACTAACTCACGGGTTCCCTGTACTTTGCCTTTACAAAGGTAATCTATTTCTTTTAAAATGTCAATGCCACTTATTAATGTAGGACAATCTTTTTGAAAATGTCCAAGAAATGTACATTGTACCAAAATTACAGATTTTATTTTCCTTCACAGATTCTTCAAGATGAAAATCTTTAGTTTTTTGCCAATAATTTTTTAAAATTCAGAAATTTCCTTTATTTCAAACCTGTTCTGGTAAGTGTATGTTTAAAAAAGTGCACAGTCACTTTTAATAATGAGTATATATTTAATAATAATAATAAAGGAGAAAAACGAAACTGATTTTAGGAATCTGTGTGGAATGATGGAATGCTAAAAAAAAAGTTGTTCACAAATATATTAATATACAACTCAATAAACATATTTGTGATAATATTAATCAATACAAATTACATAATAGATAAGAATCATGCTGTAAACTGCCACTTAAGTTCTAAAAAGATATGTGAACTTTCTTTCATTTACTGAATTTTGATTCCAAAAAATTTCAGATTAAAAGAAATGCCTTTTCTAGCTAAGTAATAAAAAAAAATGTAGAAAGTTTTCAAATAAACTTCTAATAAGTAAAAGATACTATTTTACAATTCTTAATTTTGAATATATCTTATAAAATATTTTACTTATCACAAATAAAATATTTTGATTTCTTTTATAAATTATTTATTCAAAGACACTTTTATGAGCTAAAAATTCCAAATTCTAATGATTACAAAAGAAACAATTTAAAACAAGAATTTTTCATAATGTCATCACATGAATAAGTTGAATGTAATATAATTAAATAGGAGCTTACATGCTAATATATATAACATACCTCTACAGCAGTGAGATCATTTTCAATCACTTTTATCTGCCGTTGAATTACTCTCATTTCCTGAAATTGCAAAAAATAAAAATGAAATAAATAAAACATACTTAATGTAATTATACTCCACAGTACAAATATCTTTGAAAATATTAAAACTACATACTTCTTCTTTGTTAGTCTTCACTGATGCTAGGAACTCTTTCAAGAGAATGATCTGAGTTTCCCTGCAATCCTTCAACATAAAAAAAGGAAATCTAAGGATTACAATAATAAATAATTAAACCTAGTCAAGAGACATATACACAAACTGGAATCCCATTATCAGAATTTCTAAACCCTATGAAGACATGAAATACACAATTCTATAAATAATGAATTCCTTCTACAAATTTCCCTTCACACTAACACTTTGTGCTTTCATATGATGATAGCTGATTCAAGAGCTTTTTTTTGTAAATAAACCATGATTAATGTAAACTGGAAAAGAGATAATGAAGTATTCTGAATAAGATTGAAACAATAGCACTTATAAGCAGTGGTGAGTTTAACAATAAGAGTTGTTGGAGAGAGAGAGAGAGAGAGATCGGAAACTACCAACGAAGATCCTAGACTTGTGCTGATCATAAGAAAATAAATAGGGTTACAAATAGTGAAATGAAGGACCTGAGAACAAATACTAGTTTGGATATCCCTTTCAAACTTTACTATTGACTTACACACAATTATTCTACAACAGTTTAAGTGTCTTTATAATATTAGTTTTTAGATTAAAAAGATTAATCCCCATTGTAATAATAAGCATTTTATGATATCATTATTCTGAGATTCAAATAAACAGAGTTTAAGTTTATAATTTGTTTCACTGCATTAATTAAAGACAATTTAATTACTGACTAATGATGGAAATGATCCTGGGACTTTATATATTTAATATGTGTTCCCCTTATTTTATTAATTGAGTCACTCATGGATCTGATGTGATTGATTATTAATGATACATAGAGAAGCAACACAAGGGTTATTGGAGACGGACCTAATAATTTTGAACCTAGGTCTGAAAAAACTGACACCGCCCTCTCCAAATTTCTACACCAACAGGAAGACTTGGGATCTTGACCAGTTTTAATCTGCATTTTCCCTGCTACCTGACAGGTCATCAGTGGCATCTCAGCTCAAAGAAAACAATGCAGATCTCCGGTCCAGCACTGATGTCCTTAAGTCCCACAAAAAATGGTTTGTTTTAGTAAGCACCCTGACTCACTATACAGTTGTCTAAATCTCAGTTATTTCCATCACATGGTTTTACTTTTATTGTCAAATGAAGAAAAAAACTTTTCATGTAGAAAAATGGGGAAAAAATGAGTTTCGAGCTGTAATTAAGCACATATATTTAAAAGGCTTAACATTGAAAGAGATCAAAATTGAGGAGGATAAAGTTCCTGGTACATCAGCTCCTGTGTTTGGAAATGAATACAATCGGGTAAAAAGTGACGTACACCCACAAAAGATGAACATCATTCAGGATCTCCAGTGGAAGTAGCTACTCCCGACATGATTAACAAAATCCATGGTATGGTTTTGAGTCATCAATGAATCAAAGAGCACAAAATGTTTGAGACAACTGGCATATTGGAAGGTACAGTGTTTTCAATTTTGCACAAAAAATTGGGTGTGAAATTTTTTTTGGCAAAATGGGTGCAGTATTTGCTCAAAAGCAATTGTGTGGTCAATCAAGGAATTAAAGTCCAAATTATTACAACATCCACCAAATTTATCTTCCAAAGACTTTGTTTTTATTTTCCAACTTAAAAAAATGGTTCAGCTGACAACGATTCACATCGAATGAAGAGGTCGTGAAAACAGATGCCTATTTTGAGGACCTTCCAAATTCTTACTTTTTAGATGGCTTTAAAAAGATGGAGAAAACTCTTGGAAAAGTGTGTAAAGCTAAAAGATTATATTGAAAAATGAAAAACAAAGTCTACCTAAACCAATTTGTTTTTCTTTTTCTAAGAGCTTATTGGGAGACATTCAATAATTCCTTATAAAATAATTTAATAACAACAAGAATTTAAAATAATACATATTATTTTCAATTCAAGCTGTGTTATTAAATAATTCTTACAAATAAAATTGAAGTATTCAATGATGGTGATTATAATAATTTGTTTGAACTAAAAATAACTAACTAACTACACCCGTATCTTTCAATTTTAAAAGCAAATATAAAAATTAGTCTCTCAAAATGATGTTTTTGAACAAGCTAATGAGATTAAAAATTCTGAATAAACAATTAGAAAAAATTAAAATATAATAGGAGTAATCTTCCATACATGAAAAATAAAATATTAAATACTTCAAGAGAGAAAAGTACAAATCACAATTATTTTTAAATTATTATAAACATCCCTTTTAAATTATGAGTCCTAAATGAAAGAGAACTGATAAAGCAGCACATACAAACTAATAAAACAAAAATTAGAATAATCTAATTAATAATCAACCTTTTAACTACTGGTTTAAAATATCTCAACTTACAACTTCTAGTTGCTGTTTTTTCTGTCCTAATATTTCTAACATGGCATTTATTTCTTCAACAGTTAGGTTGGCTTTTTCACGAGAAAGGAAAGATTGTAGTTCATTTAAATTACTTGAATTATGTAGCTGAAACAGAAGAAATAATAATAAATATAAGAACGTTAGACACTATTTTAACATATATACACTTCTAAATAATAGTTAACTAGAAGAAAATAAATAAATCAGTATAATTCACATAATTGAAACTAATAAAATAGTTTCTTACCATCTGAAAACTATCATGAAAGTAAAAAACACTAAAGTTAACAAATTATTTTGTCATAAAAATTTGAACATTTTAAATAGAATGTACACCTGCATATGTATGTGAGGTTTTATATATATATATATTTACCTAAATTGTGTTTTAATATATTATTTCATGTTTCTATCTGAAATACTTTATAAATAAAACCATAGATAAACTTCATAATTTACAGAGCCAATACAAACTCAGGTACGTAAAAAGTGTAGATTCAAAATTCATATTTTCAATGAAATTTGGAAATCCAATTTCCATATCCAATTTACTCATCATATTAGAGAATATTTTATAATATCACACACAAAGCATGACTGGTAACCAATAATGAACCAAAGAGTAATTTTATATCTCGGCTTGTTTTGGTCAGGAGGAAATATTGAATATACATTTTAAAAATATATTAAAATATACATATATATAGTTATGAGCATGAGATGACACTTCCCCACATTGGTCTTCTTATAAAGGCAATGAGGCATTTACAAAGACTGCTTCAATCAGCCAAAGAAAGTTGAAGCAATGATCCATTAACTTTAAAGACAAATTTAGCAAAAAATCAAAGATTCCAGATAGTGCTGGGAAAAAGTTAAGGACTTTTCCTGAACTTTCTATGTGACGTCATACCTGGCTGGAACAGGTATAAATATGCCCAAGAGACTGAGTCAGTCAGTCCATCCTTGGAGTAGTCTGCTCAGGAGATCAGGAGGGAAATCAATTGGGAAGTCAGCATTTGGACAAGTGGATCTGTCGAGGAACTGACAGTAGCACAGCTGAGTGAATTTGTGATGAAGCCTGTATCTGCCTTGGAAGTGCAGAGTAATACTGTGAAGATTTTTCCACAGTGTGATCAATAAGTTGGCGGCTCAATGTTGTTGATAAAACTGTGACTGTCACTAAAAGTACTGTTTTTGTTCCTCTATCTATGTCATTAACCCTTAAAAGTACTGAGGTCCTATTTGTGCTACAACTGTCCAACCTTTACTACCTGTGTGTTGTCTTGTCAAAAATAATTGCAAATAAACAGCCATTTGGCGTTATCCTCCATGTTGGACTGATTTTCACTTGCATACACCCAAAATTTTTGTAAAAATATGAAATATGTATATATATTCAGATTTTTTTAAATTTTTCTCTCATTTTTATCTACTTTATTGATATTATATACATATATATATATATTGGGAAATATAAATATTCAAGTTCATTATTCTGTAAGAAATACTGCACTGAAAAAAAAAAAAAACTTTTAGTATATTCTTGCTCTTTCTCAAAGAGATATTTTGATTTATTCATTCATTATGCATTTGAAACAATAATCAATAGAAATACAATTTAAGTGGTTGTTGAAAATAAATGTTTCAAATGTACACAAATGATAAATTTCTAAATTGATTTTTCATTTCCTTGGATCTTCAAGTGATTTTTACATTTGATATGCCAATTTCTCAATTGACAGTCAATTTAAATTTTAAATAAGTGGGGAAAAATTTACAAGTAGAAAAATAGGAAAATACAATTATGATACAGTTGGGAAAGAAAGCATTTGCACACTTGTAAATTAGTGATAAAATAAATAATCTAGTCCATATAACATAACTTAATTTAGGTTATTTAATGTTTAAAAATTTATAATTACTTATGACAAGGTATGCTATAATTTTTTTGACAATTATACATGTATATAACAAAAGACACTTAAAATATAAATAATTTATAATTATAATGTAATACATTTATTATTCTGTAAACAAATATTTTATTTTATATATGATGAAATACTCTTAAATTTATAAATTTATTTAACTCTACCAACACATGAGGTAATGAGAGTTTACTTCTACCTTACATTTTAGAAGAAACTTAAAATATAGTTCTAGCTAATATGAGATATACAATTTTAATTTGATTTAAACTCAGTATGATTTATGACTTACTGAAGAGTATTTCCTTTTTTTGTCTCCTGGAATTCTGTTCTTGTGCTTTGCAATAAGCTCGTTTACTTTGAAAAAAAAAAAAAAAAGAAAGAAAGAAAAAAAAATTTAATTTTCTGACTAGTCATAAATAAAATTCATTCAAAAACTAATAAAACAAAAATATTAAATATTATTAATGATTTTACTGAAAAAATATACATAAAAAAAGAAGAAATACTATAATTAAAATAACAATTTTAGTGCAAAAACATTAAAAACATAATTTATTACATACCAATAATTTGAAATTAGAAAATCAAACAAAATAACATAATTTTTATAACATAAAACTAAATTTATAAAAACATCTCAAAAACTATTAGCACGTACTTTAATACAGTTTGCTGCTGGAATTTTAATTCTATTTCATTTCAAAATTTGACATAAACTTGCTATTGAAATGTAATATTAAATTATGATGACTACATTGCATTTATTTTCCTACAATGTAGTAGAAACTCCTATAAAAAAGCCTTTGTTTGTCATCAATTGACACTGATCACTCCCATTGATCAAAGTATTCTGTGGTACACTAATTCTGAGTTTTAATAATATGAAAATTAAATGTATAAAAACAGAAATGAGATTCAGAATGAGATTAATTCTTTTTGGAGCAGCATCAAATTATTACTTAAGTCTCAAAAATAACTTAATTGTAATGTTATATATAATCATATGAATAATTAACTTAATTAACAGTTAAATAACTATAAAAACCAATTTTATCATTATGCATTTTGCTTTCCCCCCCTTCTTCCCCACAATTAAGATTGGAAATATTTTGCTTATAAATTCAAGTTTCAAATTTCATTTGAACCTAAACTTTAGATCCTAGTACAAAAAAAAAAAAAAAAAAAAACTATAATGTTCAATTTCTGAATATTTTGAAAAAATCTTCATAACTTGTAACTATTTCCCAATTATGAAGCTTCAAGTAAGAAATTTTATAAATGAATGAAAATGAAATTCATCCACCATCACTATAAATTTAATAGTATTTACAGAATCATGCATAGCAGTTGATATAGTAGTAGACATGATTATTTCCACATAATTGATAATGGTTAAAATACAGATAAAACAGTTTTGACATATCAATGGATAGCTTGATTGGCACCTGACTAATACAATTAAATGCTTTTCATAATGCAATAATTTTCAGAATAAGACTGATCTTGAAAGAATAAAAAATGTTACAGTTGAACCAGACTTTTCTTGCAAAAAAATTAAAATAAAAGCTGGTTTCAGTATCATTGTTTTGAAAAGACATTCTCATTCATTGCTAATTTCATTCTGTTTTTATATTTAATCATATTTCATCCGTTAAAAATTAACCTTATTTTATATTTTTTTAAAAGATAGCTAAGTGTTTGATAACTTTTGATTAGTCATAATAACTATTCATTTGTTTCAAATTACATTATCTATATATATATAAGCGAAATACCACTGACTGATTCATCACGATATCTCTAAAACTATACAACCGATTGACTTGAAATTTAGTATAGTTACTCATTTTGCGATGTAGACGCTCACTAAGAACGGATTTTACGGAATTCTTATCCAAAATGTGATTTCCATCCGTTAATCTTTTCTTATCCATCAATTATGTCATATTTGGCGACTTTATCGCCAAAAATGACATGACCGACGCCAAACGGAATATTTTTTTTTAACTATATGTATTCTGTGCATTGCTACCAATTAAGTTTACTCGGCGAGATTTGCGCGAGCGAAATGGAAATAATTTAATATTGAGGCGCTGATGGAGGATTGGCAAGAGCGGGATTTTGAAAAATACTAAAATCGCGACATACGGAGTAGCGCACACCCAAGACAGTCCGCTGAGTAGGATGCATTGTAGGTTTATGATATATAATGTAAATGTTGAGCCCCGAAATTCCTACATTTAGAGATTTATCACCAAATATCTTCCACCGCCAAGTCGAAGTATTTCAATGACCTTGCATTGTGAATTTTAAAAAGCTATACTATGGTAACCCCAGCTGATTTCTGTCCGCTTTGCTCAGCAAATGATAATTTATTATTGTTGTGGAACCTAGGCGTAAGTTTTAAATTTTTGAGAAAAGTATTTTATTATTAATAATGATTGATAAATTACATTTGTAAATCTAAACGCAATCTTACGAAGATATTGAAATTGGCTTTTAACAAATAAATAATAACGGTATGTTATTCATGTCATTGATAAAAAAAAAAATAAGTAGCTATCAAAATATTTATTTCGATGTACGCATTAATTGCAACCTAATGTTTATGCAAAAGGTTTTTTTTCTGTATTTTGACTATTTTTAGTTTTTGGTTTCTAGAAAATAAATGTTTTTGATTTTTTAAAATGGCCGAATATTTTATCGTTTTCAGAATACAGAATTATTTTAAATGCTATGATTTTTTAAGAGCTATTCTGTCTTATTCAATTGCAGTTCCAGATATGCTGCTAGCATAATAAAGTTATCACTTTGCAAAAAGGATAACGTAAAACGGGTGACTTTTTGCTAAAATTTTTTATTAAACTTTATTTTTTTTGTTAGTATTTTTTGTTGAATATTTAAATAATTTGATTTTAAAAAATTAATTTCGGTTATATTTTTTAACTTGAAAAGTATTTCATTGTAGGTTAATACAAATTGATTTTTCATATTTACTTTTCAGTTATAATTTTAATAATGGATGTTAAATATATTTGGATACATGGAATACCTACTCCTTTCAAAGTTTTTAAAATTCTTGCCGACGGAGCATGTTTATTTTCGTCTGTCTTTGCTGATGTTCGGTGACATATCGATGGCGCATAAAATGAGAAATATTATTGTTTCTTACGTGTTTGACAACTGGGATCGGTTTAAATGCTGCATTCAAATGCTATCTGGCGCCTCTTATAATACTAGCAATTTATATTTTACCGAAATGTGTAAACCAAACACGTATGGATCTATTTGCGATATTATTATGACGGTAGAGCTATTTCTCTATCAGTTCAAAGTGACTGCCTTATAGCTTCTGTTGGTGAAGTAATTCAGGGGAAAAAAAGATAACGTTTTACGGGAAACTTTAATAGTGGTCATTTTGATGTTTATATTGAAATAGTTGGATTAATAAATAGAAGTAAAGTTAATCCTGATGATGATAATGTGAAACAAAATGAAGAAAATGCGTCACCTTTAGTGTTTCAGCCTCAAGAAAATGTGTCTGTGTTAGTTTCAAAGACTCATTGATTTATCAAGTTCAAGTGAATCAATTATTAATGATGTAATATCTCTAACTAAATAATATCTCTAATTAAATTTATCAAGTTCAAGTGAATCAATTATTAATGATGTAATATCTCTAACTAAATAAAGGTAAAAAAAAAAGAAAAAAAATTCACAAATTCAATTAGATATAAACAAGTAAGACAAGCTGCTACAAAATATACTCAAAGTCATTCTGAAGTACATAGAGAAGCTGCTTCAAAATATACTGAAAGTCATCATGAAGTACATAAAGCAGCTGTAAGAAAATACTTTTCTAATAACCCCCATGTGAATTAGGCAGCTGTAATTAATAAATACAATGAAAAAAGATCAAAAGTTAAATTAGCGCCATGGATTTCCAAAAATTTGTCTGGTTCTAAATATAAAATAGATATTGACTATTCAAATGATAAATTGTCAGTATCGGAAAACGTTTGCCCTGTTCGAGGTGCCGTGCTTTAAAATGGGTAGAAGAACCTCCAGGAATGTGCTGCAGTGGTGGTCAAGTCCAGCTCCTTGCTATTAGATCCTACCCTGAACCTTTGAATAGCCTTCTTAGCCATGAGGATCAGCTTTCAGAACATTTTCTTTCTACAATACGTAAGTATAATGGATGTTTTCAGATGACGTCATTCGGAGCAAAAGAATTGAAGGAAGGAAATTTTATGCCAACATTTAAAGTCCATGGGCAGGTATACCACAGGATAGGTAGCCTATTGACTGAGCCGCCTCAACAACCTTCTTTTCTTCAGCTTTACTTTCTCTGTGATGATGAACGTGAAAAAAACATTCATTGGGGTATTTTCCCAGGTGTTAAGCCAGAATTAGCCAATTGCAAAAGGCACTACATGAACATAACATGTATATTCATGATTTCAAAGCTGCTATTGATTCAAAGGAGTTCAAGGTTATAATTAATGCTGATAAAAAAAACCATTTGGAGGACATAAAGGTCGTTTCAATGCTCCCATTTTCTTGATATATTATGTATAGGTTTCAAAATATAATGTTATCGTCTGCCCAGCGAAGCGGGCGGGTATCAGCTAGTTTCCTAATATACACTGTGGTTTCCACAAATTAAGGATAAAAGCATGAAAATAGCAATTACTCAAAAAAGCTACATTTAGCATATAATGAGACTGAGCTACAGTATGCAACATATAGTAAAGTGTAAAAAATAATATGAAAATAAAATACCAGACAATATTATGGTATTTCAGAAATTAGCACATGTATAAAATTAACAGATTGAATGCATCAGTTAAATATAAAAAGAAAATGACTTCAATATGGAATATAATTAACCTTTGAAGCAATATAGCAGATACAAAGATGCGTTACACTGTCAATTATATTATCTCCGAGTTCATTGAGAAGTGAGAGCCAATGCAGTTGTAGTTGTGGTAAGGGTTTGAAGAGGAAAACTTACAGCAGCAACACATCTTCTTAAAGCATTCCAAACATGCTCGGCAGGATTCAAGCCTGGTGATTGAGTTAGCCATTCCATGCATATAAATTGTTAGATGCAGAAGATTACCTTTCACCATGCAATCTATGTGCAATGTAAGCTTTATAGTGCTGTAGCAATAACTCATTACTTATTGCAATGGCATAAGGGTGTACATAAGCATCAAAGATGTCAATCAATGTCAGTATTTATGGTTTCACATGGAAAGACATGGAGGTCTGTGTGAAAGATACCAACCTGAACACAGACACTACCTCCCTCATATGAATATTTTGTTATGGATGTTTGATGGATAAGGTCTTCTATGTTCTCTCCAAATCAAACAAAGCCTACTAATGCTTTGGAGGGAAAATATGGACTAATCCATGAAGAGAACAAGTTTTTATTGATCAGCTATCCAGGAAACATGTTGATATGCCCATCTCAAACATTCCCTTCTGCGACATGAGGTGAGTAACACACAAATGGCTGGTTAGCATGTATAAAGATCACTTTCACGCCTTCCATGCACAGCAGATGCTGATGCTAATTTTCCAGTGGCTAAAGTAACGGAAGCTCTAAGTTAATTTGGGGTATTGGTTCTATTCTGTTGTGCACATAACAGCAAATATAAGCCATCCTTCGCTAAACATTTTAAATTGCTAAATAACTGGTTTGAAATTGTTGTCAAAGTCTATGAACTACAGGATGATTCACATTTAGCAATCTGGCCACTTCCATCTTTGTCCTGCTTTAGTCCCCCATTGGCTGTTCGTAATTTCTTATCTCATTATCACAGTGATATCTGCCACACTACTCTCTAGCATCCATTTTTCTGCTCCTCAAAAATGACACATTCCAATTGCAGAGCAATGAATTAGTTTAATTTTGAATGAATTATTTCTACTTTTCCTTAATTTTTGGAAACCAGCACATAAATCTTGAAGTCAAATATTCATAAAAACAGATGTAAAAAAATAGTACAACTACTAGATTGCATTCCAAATTTTTCAAAAGCAAATCAGTACATTTTGCAACTTTTCACAATCATTCATTAAATACATATGCTTGTTTTATTATCAAACAGATTGAACAAATCATAGTGATGAAACTGGATATTTCTTTTAAACTCATAAAATGTAAAATTAAAAAACTCAACAAAATTTTAAAAAGCAAAATTTTTCTTTTACTTCAAATCATTTCACACAAATCAAGACATTTTACTTAAGTTTAAAAATGCAAGTAAACTTGCAAAAAAATTATTTTAAAAATAATTTATCAATGAAAAGCAAGAAAAAATATTGGTATTCTTTGAAAAGATTATGATTTTTTCCTCACAATTTTAACTTTAGTAATATCAAATGATATAGTTTCTAAAAAGCACTTTAAAATTAATCAGCATTTTACAAATCATAGCAAAAGAATAAAATCTGCATCTCTAAAACATTTACCAAAATATATTTATAGTTCATCTATTTTAAGAATTGCTGAGCCAAGTATCAAATGAATAAACATAATAGTTGACATTTTGAAGATAAGATGTTGATATAAAGCATGCTTTACAAAGTATTTAAGAGCTTTGAGTAACCTATTATTTAAATACATTTTTTCTTGAACTAAGAGACTAAATAGTTGAAATGTTTATGCATAAATGTTTAACAGAAATATAGCATTTTACAAACAATAATTATCATTTTCGTTTCATAGATCTTACTAAAAAAGCCATAAAACAAATTAATGCTAGATCAAAAAATTTCACTTACTTATTTTTGCTATAAATGTTAATTTAAAGAAAAACAATAAATTGATTGAGAAAAGAAAGCATTTTTTTCCGTGGCATGATTTTTCCATATTAATGAAATATAGTTACATTAGTAAAAGCATTTTTTAAGACAAAATTTTAATTCTTGTAAGACTTCCTTTCCAAAATCTGTAAAAAGTACATTACTTACTATGATTCATTTTCCAAGTATGATAAACAAAAGGAAAATATTTAAACATGATATTCTACTTAATCTCAGACATTAATACATATCATATATTGAAATGTTATAAATTGTGCTTAAAGAGAATAAAATAAAAGGATTAACACCTACACAGGAAATTTGGGTAAATATCAGAACTGCCATCAATGACAATGTTACACTTTGGACATCTTTTGTTGTATTCTAAACTAGTAGATATGCAATCAAAACTAGAAAAGAAAAAGAAATAAAAAAAACAGACAATTAATAAAAATAATTTTAGTTCTGATATCAAAATTTTATAATACTAACAGGTCAATTGAAAGGTCCTCGGCCTGACACATAGATGACGCTACTCGAATTAAATCCATATGTTTTTAGTTAGCCCTAACCCTCAAAAGATGCGTGTATAAATTTGACAGCTGTCGGATCATTAGTTAGTAAATTGCAGCATTTTGAGTGAAGCAACTTTAGTTATTGTGAAAAAAATGGAAAAAAAGGAATTTCACGTGTTGATAAAACATTGCTTTTTGAAGGGAAAAAACACAGTTGAAGCAAAAACTTGGCTTGATGCCGAGTTTCCGGTCACTGCCCCAGGAAAATCAACCATCAAGGATTGGTATGCTAAGTTTAGACGTGGTGAAATGAGCACCAAAGACGGTGAAAGCAGTGGACGCCCAAAAGAGGTTGCTACCAACGAAAACATTAAAAAAATCCACAAAATGATTTTGAATGACCGTAAATTGAAATTGAATAAAATAGCAGACACTCTAAAGATATCAACTGAACGTGTACATCATATCATTCACGAATATTTGGGTATGAGAAAGCTCTGTGCAAAGTGGGTGCCACGCGAGCTCACTTTTGACCAAAAACAATGACGAGGTGATGATTCGGAGCAGTGTTTGAAGATGATCAAGCGTAATAAACCCGAGTTTTTGCGTCGATATGTGACAATGGATGAAACATGGCTCCATCATTTCACTCCGAAGTCCAATCGACAGTCATCCGAGTGGACTGCATACGATGAACCTGCTCCAAAGCGTGGGAAAACGCAACAGTCGGCTGGCAAGGTTATGGTGTTTGTATTTTGGGATGCGCATGGAATAATTTTCATTGACTACCTTGAAAAAGGAAGGACCATCAACAACGACTATTACATAGCGTTATTGGACCGTTTGAAGGACGAAATCACCGAAAAACGGCCGCATTTGAAGAAAAAGAAAGTGCTGCTTCACCGAGACAATGCACCATGTCACGTCAGTGAAAACGATGGCAAAAATCCATGAATTGGGCTTCGAATTGCTTCCTCATCCGCCGTATTCTCCAGATCTGGCCCCCAGCCACTATTTCCTGTTCTTAGATCTCAAAAGAAAGCTCACTGGGAAGAAATTTTCGTTGAATGAGGAGGGGATCGCCGAAACTGATGCCTATTTTGAAGCAAAGGACAAATCGTACTACAAAAATGGTATCGAAAAGTTGGAGGGTCGCTTTAATCAGTGTATCACCCTTGAAGGGAATTGTGTTGATAATGTTATGATAAAAAAAAAACTAATTTTGCCAAAAAAATGTGTTTTACTATGATAGGCCGGGGACTTTTCAATTAACCTGTTAAAAGGCTTAATTCATAAGTTGGACTTTCGCAACCTATTGAATAATCAAAGGCAGCCTACAAAAACCATTTCAACTTGAATGGGAAGGATAAGGGGGTGATATGTTTCCATTTTTATCATTCACATAATGTCCTTTCTTTCTGCCATTGAAGCAATGTAAAATTACAATTATCTGTAATTTTAAATCATAATACCAATCTCAAAATCCAGATAATATACCCTCCACAGATGCATAGTCACTTAAATATCGAAGGATTAAAAATCTGAATTGAAAAGGCAAATACCTTTCTCTAAAATTGTTGCTTTAAAATCTCACTAATTTACTCTCAAGGCAGTAACTTAAAAAAAGTTTAAAATTTCAGAGAAGATTAGAAACATATATTTCCGCCAAATTAACCATATTGAAAATTCAATTCAAGAGACAAATTATAAAATCAAACTTACCAATGAATATTGATGTTTTAAAAATATCTAACAACAATAAAGTAAAAAAATATATTAAATAAGAAATCAAAATAAGTAATAATAAATTGAAAGAAAAATTTGTAGGCAAAGTGAACACAGACTTATTCCTGAAGGTACTTAATGTAAAGATTCTATAGAACATTTAAGATATGCCTAGATATCTTCTACAATTATGATAATAGAGCTTGAACAGTATTAGAATGTACAGTCAGCAAAAGAGAGAGAGAGTGAGACACCTTTAATAACTTTTGCTACTTTCAGCACAACTGGATAAAATCGATATCACTATTACTAGCTCCAATGGAACTAAATAATGATATTCACAGAATAATTAATGCAGATAATCAATTTCTAAAAGAGGATTATCATTAAAGGAATCAAAATTTATACAGAATAGATTACAGAATGATCTAAATACCCTTTGTTCAGAATTTCTTTTTAATACAACCAATAGACCAGAAATATCAGAAAAAAATTGTTAACTGACCATATACTAAATTATTTTAGTGCACAGATGATTTATCTGCAAAACAATAATTTTTTTAGTCATTTTAAATCTTTTTTCCACAAATTTTTTGTAATTAGTTTTAGAACAAACTATGATAAAAAATAAAATACATTCAAAACATTTTTCCATTTTTGAGCGTGGGTGATTAGAGGACCAATTATTACTTCTTAAAAATCAGTTTACAGCCCTTAAAAAATCAGCAAAATTTTAAATTGTCAGTTTAACTTTGAATATTTTTTGAACTATTGGAGGAAACATCAAGAAACTTTCCCAAGAGAGGGAATAGAAATTTTGATGATACATTAAAAAATTCACATTTTTATAATATTGACTTTTTTAAAATTAGAATTGGAATATTGTATGGTCCTATAAGAGAAAAGTTTTCCATTACTCACTTAAGTATAAATAAAAATCTATACATGCAAGTGTGAACTTGAAAAGAAAAGTGCTTAAAAAAAAGAAAAAGTATTAAGTATGTTTCAAACAAAAGCTAGAATTACACGACAAAATCATATTATCAATAAACAAATATACTTCATTTTAATGAATCAAAATTATAAAATAATACCCAAAATAATAAATTTAGGAACAATAAATCACAAAAGGGACATATTCCACAAAATAAAATGAATTGTTTAAGTGCATACATGAAAGGATATTTGAATTTAGTAAATCTTTATATTATGAATTTTATAACTTATTTAAGACATCTGTAAAATAATGCATTTTTTTACTGTTTATTTCATTTTGTAAAAATAAACATATTTTCAATATAACTACAAAACAATTTTAATGCTAATGTAAGGAGTTCTGTATTTAGTACAATTACATAAAAGTTTTAAATTTTTAGTAACTTACAAACAGGTATAATTAAATAGCATAGTGAAAAATAGATTAACTAAAGCAACAGCTGATAAAAAAAAACTGAAATTTTAAGATGTTTTCCTACACATATATTTTTTAATGCAACACCTCATTGTTAATATGAAAAATGCATCGTGCAAGGGAAGTAAAAATTAAAGCATCTATAACTAAATTATAATCTATTTCTTTCAATATAATTATTATGTAAATAAATAAACATTTTTAATATAGTAATGCAAGTTATGCAATTTTTATAAGTAATAGTAATCATTGAGCACTCCTAAAAGTACATAACAATTGAAACAAAATTAAATCTTTAAACTTACCAAAACGTATGTCCACATTTAGTCATATGAGCCTCCGATATCATTTCAAAACATATAGGGCTACATTAAAATGATTAAAAAGCCATATTAGTGAACATGACAGTATAAAGAAAAACCAAATAAATTATTAATCTAGCAATTGAAAAGGGAACATAATTTGTATATTAAAAAAAAAAAAAAAAATCATAAATTCATATTTTATTCACTAATTTAAAGAACAATATTTATATAACCAAATATTAATTGTGAATATGTATATATGGTTCAAATCGGGAATAGGGTGTCCCCTTGGTGATTGATGACTTTTGGGAGCGATAATTAGCGAATTAAGTCAAGGTAACCCTAAGCATATTCAATGCTTAAGTCACCCACGTTTGGCAACATATCTAGGAAGTCACCAATCGCCTAGGGACACCCTATTCCTGATTT